>NHNX01000001.1:2170957-2522815 GCA_002786045.1 Zasmidium angulare
AAACCGCCGAGACAGTTCCCAACCTCATCAAGAAGGGCCAAAAGGACATTGTATTGGTTCCAATTGCCTTCACGTCAGACCACATCGAGACACTATTCGAGATCGACCAAGAAGTCATTCACGAAGCAGATCAAGCCGGTGCAGAAGGTCGCGTACGACGAGCAGAGTCCTTGAACGGCAGCCCAACCTTCATCAAGGCCCTGGCGGATCTCGCAAGCGATCATTTAAAGTCTGGTGTGGTTTGCAGCAAGCAGATGGGACTGCGATGTCCCGGGTGTAAGAGTGAGCGATGTCTCGAACAAAAGCGATTCTTTATGGGTCAGGGAAAGCAGGCTAATGAAGCCGTGACTTTGTAATTTTTAAGTATGTATCACAACTCCACTACTATTGACTGTATGAGATCGTCTAATGTTTGTACAACCGATAGTGCGTTGAAGCCCTACTTTGTGACTGCTGCCACGGTATGCAGCCAAGGACGGTAGAGCTGCGAATGCGAACTGATGGGTTGGCGGTCGTCTTGGTCAAGCTATCATAGACTGCTCTAGCCCCACTTGAGAGTTGGATGGTGTGGAAGAGCTCTCCCACACTTGAGCATATCAATGCGTTTGCTGTGACAGTCCACTAACCGACGACAACGAATTTCACCTCGCCAAAACACACGACTCTATACATATCGTCACGATGTTCAAGAAATTCCGTCGCAGCAGTAAAGACAAGACCGAGCAACGAAGCCCCTCAACAAGCTTACCTACGCTATCTTCCCTCGCCACGACGAACAAGAAGGACCAAAAGGCATTCTTCTCCTTACCGGCCGAACTCCGCAACGAGATTTACAGCCTCGTCGCCTCAACGACAAGCCTTCACCTCCTGAACCCAACCCTCAAATCCTCCAAACAAAAACCCACCCCAGGCCTCCTCCTCGCCACCCACCAAACCCGCGCCGAATACCTCCCAATCCTCCTCTCCACCGCCCCCATCACCGCCACAATCACAGACTTCGACTTCCAGCCCCTAATCCGCCTAACAGGAAGCCTCTACGCCACGGAACTCAAAGCCTTGCGCAACAACGCTCATCTACGTATAGCCTTGCGAACGAAGAAGTGCAGCAATGATGCGTATGCTAATTTGAGGAGGTGGTGTGTTAATCGGGCTTCGAATTTGGATCGTTTGCCGTGGTCGTATGTGCTTTATGGGGGTAATGGAGGGGATGGGGAGCAGTTGAGGTGGTTTGCGGAGAGGGCGAGGGTTTTGTTTGAGAGGTTGGGGGAGGAGGTTAGTGTTAGGGCGGAGGTGCAGAGGGTTCTGGAGGTGCTTGTGGAGGGTTTGGAGGGCGAGGGGATGGCGGTTGGGAGGGTGGGTTTTGGGGATGAGTATGTTACTGTGGAGGCTACGAGGAGGAGGAGGACGGAGAGTGCGCTGTATGCGGGTTGAGGTTGTGATGTGTAGGATGTTGCCTGCTCTTGGATTTGGTCTTTTCGACGATGTTGGATGTCATGATCGTGTCCTTTTGCTGAGCGGAATTGTTGTTGATCTTGACGTTCTGTCCACTCGATGCTTACGTTTACGCGGATTGGGCGTTCACCGTGTCCCGCTTCTTCCGACCTCAGGTGGCTGCGATGAGTGAGTGAACTTCCGCTCCGCCATCAAGGTCGTCAATTGGCGTCTCCCTAGGAACCCATCGCTCACAGGATCATCTCTTCACCTTCATGTTCGACTCGTCGCCAGCGATGCTGGCTATTTCGGTAGAAGATGAACCACTCGCCCGAGGACAGAGCCCAGTCCCCACCTCCTCTCTACCCCGCCTATTGAAAGGAGCGGCAATGTGACGAGCTACAGGCATCATAACATGGAGTGTCGAAAGGTGGTAGATGTGTCTTTGTTTCCACTATATACCTTTCACGTGCAGTGTCTTCGGTATTCCTTTCTCAACCATATCCTGCAACGGAAGAGATTCGATATACAACCATCATGGCCAAGATCCCAGACTTTGACGATCTTCCCGAAGTCAAGGGCATGCCGAAAGGTACGAGCAACGCCCGTCGACAACATCA
The DNA here is from genome assembly GCA_002786045.1 of Zasmidium angulare. Lineage (NCBI taxonomy): Eukaryota > Fungi > Ascomycota > Dothideomycetes > Mycosphaerellales > Mycosphaerellaceae > Zasmidium > Zasmidium angulare. The sequence continues at coordinate 2,173,009 of NHNX01000001.1, forward strand.
GTGGCTAACGATACTCAGGCTGTGCCTGGGGCCTATGGGACAAAGATGGCAAGAAAGACGTCTACGGAACCCTTAACCTCCTGACCCCAGAAGTCATCAAAGCAGCCTACTCGGAAGCCAAGGAAGGCGTCCACGTCTCCCTCAACTGGCCCATTGGGGCCATCAAGACCCCAGGCTTCGGACGTAAACGCCTCGTCCACAAGGTCATCAACTTCAGGGAATCTCCCCTAGAGTGCCATGGCTACGACGACGAAATCGAATTCAACACCCAATGCAGCAGCCAGTGGGACTCGCTCGTCCACTTCCACCATCAGCCCTCTGGATGTGGCTACAATGGCACGCAAACGAGCGTCGAGCAGCTCACGCAGTCGTACGACGAGGACTGGGACACCAAACAGAATCTCCCAACCTTGAACCACTGGCACAAGCGCGGCGGCATGGTCGCCCGTGGAGTCTTCATTGACTTCAAGAAGTACGCCGATGAGACCGGCCGTTCCTTCAACCCCTTCGACTCCGACAAGATTACGATCGAAGACATCGAGACGATCGCCAAAAAGCAAGGCGTCGAGTTCAAACTCGGCGACGTAATCATCATCCGCTCCGGCTTCACTGAAGGCCTCACAGGCATTTCAGGGGAGAAGCAAGCCGAGCTGATGGGCTCCCACCGCGTGTGCGGCGTCACGGGCGACGAGGCGACGGCGAGGTGGTTCTGGAACAAGCACTTCTCCGCCGTGGCGGGCGATATGATTGCTTTCGAGCACATTCCCCCAATCGTCGAAGGCGGGCGCGAGGGCGCTGTATCCGAGCTGGTGCTGCATCAGTATTTCTTGGGACTTTTCGGCATGTCGATTGGAGAGCTGTGGGATTTGAAGGCTTTGTCGGAGACTTGTGAGAAACTGAACCGTTATACGTTTTTGTTGACGAGTGTGCCGTTGAATGTGCCTGGGTCGATTGGGAGTCCGCCCAATGCGTTGGCGATCTTTTAGGCTCAGGCTCTAGATGTTACGGGAAGTGAATTGACTTGTGGTAGCCTTTCTGTCGCGTTTCACCGCTTTTGCTTGATGTCTCGATTCGTAGGCTGATGCCTGACCTGCCTGCTCTTGGGTTACACAGGTCTGCATTCCGGTGGAGCCTTGTCACAGCCTCCCCTGTCGTTGCTCTGTGGAGATAAAGTACACCTCAGCTCATCGCCAGTTCAACGTCTTTCACCTACCTATGTACTATGCCTCCATCGAAGCCCGTCTCACGTGCGCTCTTGAATTTTCCGGGAAGGGTTGATGGCTCGTATAGCTCCTTTCTGCGCAGTACCTGGAAGACATCGAAGAAAGCGGCACTCCTCGCAGCCACCAAAGGGGACGTCGACACCGCGTTTGCCACACAGGTTCGACGACAGTACGCATATGATGAACCCTCTTGCAATCGGTTGCTCGCCGAGGTGGGTGGTCGCCCACATATCACAGAAGCCTAATCGAATATCGCTCACTCGTCCCCGAACAGTCGACGTCCAAGGCATCAACGAAGCTTTGGGAGGATCTGACGTCCCACTTGGGCAGCATCACGCCTCAGCGACAATCCACCGCCGACGTCAAGCAGATCGACAGCAACATAAAGCTCGCCGGCGTGGGCAAAGTTCCTGAAAATCATGCTCGTGGCGGTTCCGACGCCCTGCGTCGGCAACGTTATAAAGATTTCGCGAGCAAGACCGAGGCCCTGAACGGCCGAACTAAGTTCAACAAGGACCTGATGGACGATGCCTTTCGCCTTGCGGTTGGGAAGATCGCCCGCCATAATGCGGCATACAGTGCCGTGGAAATCGAGCGCATGCTCAGTAGGGTGTGTGTCTGTTCGATATCTGGCCGGAGACTTGCTGACCACATCAGTGTCTGGGCGACGAGTCCGAAAAGTATTGGATGGACAGATGATCAAGAATACGATCTGAATCTACACAGCAAGATCAGCTAGACATTATCATAACGAGCAAAACCAGACTCATCACTCAAATTACTCTCGCCCATCATCCCCTCACTCCCTCCCCTCAACAACCCCCACCAAACTATCCACCCGTCCACACTCCACCTCCCTCTCGCCACCCGCCTCATATCTCTCATCCTGCCCAATCACATCAGGAACCCACTCACAAACACTCTGATACGCGCTCTTCCTCCGACACTCGACCTCCAGCTTGGCCAAATACTGTGCACACAACGCATCCGTGCTATTCGTCTGCTGAAACAGATAGATCTGACTCCTTCTCTCCAATGTACGTCCCCAAGGCGTCGATCGACTAGTCTCCCTCTCCACATGAGGTGGTGGCAGTGGCTCGATGTGCTCATGCAGGGAGATGGCCCGGGAGGGGAGGCGGTTGAGGATGAGGTATTCGTTCTCTAGGCTGCTGCTGCTGCGGGGGAGTTGCAGGCTTTCCTCTGCCATGCCGAGTTTCTGAAGGACTTTGTCGACGCGGAAGATGATGGTGTGGGGTGCGAGATGAGTGGTTCGGATTTTGTAGATGGTGACTTCTTCGCTGGGGTCGATAGATCTTCGGCGGGCCTGAGCCCAAAGTAATGCCTCGGTGTAGGAGGAGAAGGTCGAGATGAAGTAGCTATCTGCACGGGAGTAGCCCCATTTCAGATGCCGAGCGAGGCTGGCGCGTAGTTCGTAGAGAGTCGTGGGGACGCTGTCGGAGAGTCGAGCTGCGAGATTGCAGTCCTCGTCGAAGGAGGCGCGGGATTCGCTGTATTGGACTCGCCAGAGGATTGGAGGTATTCTGGAGCACTTTAGCGCGCGCAGGACGTCGAGTGGTGATCGAGCGTCCATGTCAAGTCGCTTTCGCGAAGGCTTCTGTGCAGGTGTCAGTGTTGGATATGCATGTCGCTGACACGTGGACTTTATGAAAACTTACTCGGTGCCTTTGAAACAGCAACATTCGCGCATATTGGACGGAGCGACGTCTGGCGTGGATTGTGTTTCGAAGTGTTGATTAGTTGAGAAGTATCCTGCCCCTCTGCTACCCACGTTCGCCATGGGTCAGGGGAAAACTCTGGGAGGCATCCTGGACGAAGGGAGATTGCTGAACTTTGATGTACGGAAACCGATTCTAGAATTGCATGTGGTGATAGGTATTGTCGATTCTTCTACACTCTCCTCAGCTATCATACAAAGAAGACTTTCACCGTACCGCTGTTCGCATCTACTTGAACCTCTTCTCGGCCGCCTTCCAGTTGACAACATCCCAGATAGCGCCAAAGTATTCGGCCTTGCGGTTCTGATACTGGAGGTAGTAAGCGTGCTCCCACGCGTCAATGCCGAGCAGTGGGCGGAACTGGCCAACCACCGGGTCCTGGTTGGCGTATGTCTTGATCTGAATAGCACCCGTCTGGGTGTCTTGAACCAACCATGCCCAACCAGAGCCTTGAATACCTGCGAGGGCCGTGTTCATTTGAGACTTGAGGTTATCGAGGGAGCCGAAGTGCGAGTCGATGGACTTGGAGAGAGCGCCGCTTGGAGGCTCGCCGCCGCCCTGAGACTTGGGTGCGAGGTTCTCCCAGAAGAGGGTGTGGTTGGTGTGCCCACCTGGTATCTGTCAGCTTACTGAACCTCCTCGTCTCACATGGCACGCAATCAATGTTGCCCCTCATGTTCTTGCTCAAACGTACCGCCGTGGAAGTTGATCAATGGCTGGATAGCAATCTGTGCCTGGATATCCCCCTTCTGCTGTGCCTCTTGCAATTTCTCAATCTGAGTATTGTACGAGGTTACGTAGGTGTTGTGGTGCTTGGAGTGGTGAAGCTCCATGATCTGGCCAGAGATGGCTGGCTCGAGGGCGCCATAATCGTCTGCGAGCATCCATGAACGTCAGCACTCTTGTCTCTCTTCCAAAATCTCCATTGAGTTGCACTAGCTCAAGTTCCATCTCTTTGAGCTAGGTCGGACATACATTGCAGATCCGGGAGCGTGGCCTTGCCGCGAGTAAAGGTGGTGCTGGCAAGAGCTGCTCTCTTGGTAGCAGATGGAGCTGCAGAGCGAACAGCAGAGCGAAGGGCGCTTTGGCGAAGTAGTGTGCTGGCCATGATTACGGGTGGTAAACGGTCGAGATGAAGAACGGTTGGGAGAGTGTGAGGTGGTCTCAATTGCTTATTTACAACGCAAACGAGTGCAAGCAGAGGTGGAGTTGATGCCGGAGCTTCGATTCAAGACTGACATCACCGTAGCTTTTTCGGCTGTCCAACGGATTCGGTCACGCACCGAGACTCCGAATACACGAACACGAGAGAATCACATCACAGCATTTTTCTAGATTGGACACCACGATGACTTTGCTTGGTGAGCATTACTTGCTCGTGTGTTCAAATGAATTAGCCACCGCGGTGCCTTCACTGCGCGAACTTGCGGCCAGAGAATGTCTTGATGGCTTCAGATAGAGACTCATGTTACAAGCCCACATGAATCTTGAAGACAAAATCGTGTCGCCATTTGGAGAGGTAATGAGGGTTGAATAGTACATTGTATATTGAGATTGCTATACAGGCGGGTACGGGTCTGGCAATATGGCATTTCGCGTTGTTCCAACTCGCCGCGGTCGACCTTGAATGTGCCAGCCTTGACTCTCGGTCCACGGGCCTTTCGAGTTGCAGATGCGGTTCCTTGTCTACCGTAGCTGGCGGAAAAGCTTTGGTGCGGCGCATTGGCTGGCGCAGTGCATCATATGGAAGACTGCTGTATGTTAGAACAATCCCTCGGTCGTAGATCAGTCAAAGTCTCGACTTACACTCCTCGACGCAGTCTTCCGAAGGCTTGCCGTACTGCTCCTCCTGGTGCTTTACGCGCTCAGCGCACTCCTCATAATGGTGCTTCAGTGGTGCACATTGGGCAGTCTTCAAGCACTCTGCAAATATAGTCTGTCAGCCGCGATTCTTCGTTGCTTTGCCATCATGCGCGTTCCGGTTCAAGATGTCTTCAGCATATGTGTCTTCTTCGGCGATAACTCACCCTCTTCGAGCTTGGGCTTCATATCCTCGGGCTCTTCCTCTTCTTCCTCTTCCTCCTCCTCCTCTTCTTCCTCATCACCTCCCTCATCGCCTCCTTCTTCGCCGCCCTCAGAATCATCGGCTTCTGAGATGTAGTCAGCATGCTAGTCCGCTCGCCCTGAGCAATGCCCTTGTAGTGTCCACTCTTACCCTCGCCTCCTTCACTGCTCTCTTCCTGCTTGCCCTCCTCGCCTTCTGATCCTTCGTCGTTGTCTGTAGAGCAATCGCAAGTCAGCAGCCGCTCTTAGTCTTGTCCAGAGGCCATCGCCACGCCCCAAGGCACGTCTCAAGGCCGAGGGTTTTCGTGAAGTCCGTACCATCTTTCTGCGGCTCCTCGGCGTGGACCTCCTGCACGCTCAGGGCGGCATAGAGGTCGGACACATAATCCATGAAGCCCATCTCGTCGGTCGGTGAAGGACTGAAGCGCCAATGGCTGGGTGAGCGAGTGTTGTGCAGCTTTTTCGATGTTGGCGTTGCGAGAAGGAGCTTCGACTTTACGGGTGTCTGCGGAAGATCCCGCTGCGAGTGGTCAGCGATCTTCCGAAGACATTCTATTGGTCAGAGCCATCTCTTCTCGCTTGACTTCACGTCTTCAGTACATTTCCCATCCCATCTGCCAATGCCTTAAACATTGTTTTGGAAGCGTTGCGGCGTTGTTGAGCTGTTGCCAGAGCAATCTCGATTATACCACTGTTGAGCGGCCGAAAGCTTTTTCCTCCAACACTGTACACGAAGGGCTACAAACGGTACTCCATCGACATCGGCATGCCACAGGATCGTGACCTCGTTCCAAGAGCATCGATCCATGGACTGCCATACAATCATGAAAGTGTATGCACTACTATGCGGCCCAAGCCTCGAAGATCGAAGTCACCTCTAGTCTCGTCTGGTCGAGAACATCTTCGAGACCACCGTTTCCCATGGTTCAACATTACAAACTGTTCGTGAACGCACCGTATCCGCAGCAGGATACATATGGCATCTTTAGCAACAGTTCATCACTCCGCCATTGCACTACCAGAAGTGGGCTCGATCCCCACTTGCTCCACGTGCCGTGTCAAGCACAGCACCCGAGTCTACCCAACGTATCACCTCTCTGGAATGGCAAAGCATGTAAAGGAACTTGAGCAAAACATCTCTACAATACATTTACGGCCTCGTGGTGCAGTGGCTAGCATACTCAGCAAAAGTGAGGGCTTGCGCGTGTCGCAGGTACCGCCTGCGGCATCGCCCGATTGTATCACAATGGTTGGTTTGCCTTCCACGTGTGACTGAGAGACCCAAGTTCGATTCTTGGTGAGACCAATCGTTCTTTTTGGCTGTCTCGATGCGCAGATGTAAAGGTTGTTCTGATGTTTTTGCCAGGGCGAGGAGGCCTTGCGACATGTAAAGCAACTTAGACGTACATCACTGCTTCTGCGAAATTTTACTGGTTACGCAATCAAGACTCTCTTTTGGTTGAGCTTCGTAGCCCATCTTCAGGGTAATGGGACAGTGGACAATCTCGAGTATCCCAGAGCAACCATCGAGTATGTTCTGCGCAGCGACATTATCTTCCGCCGAGACCACCACTCACATCGCGACGCAGACTTTGGCCCTTCAGAGGTGTTGTGCTCGAACGGAGCTCTTCTGAGTGCGTATAACGGGTGGAAGCGATTGCAGAAGTAAATTCAAGTTGTGTTTCGTCCTCGCTCCTTCCTCATCTGTGAGTATCGGCGCTAGTCGGCTTGGCTGATTACACGAGGCCTAGCAGAAAGCGCGACACAGCTCAAACTTCGTCTTCGACAAAACACAGTCACAGACTCACGCAGTCACGGCTGACGTGTAAGCGGCTCTCCTTCAATCTGCTCCGAAAATTGATACACTGACATTGCAATAGCAAGATGCAGTCCGATCTGCCACTCGTCAAACGCGAGAATGAGGACAATAAGGACTCGCCCACCATCAAGACTGAGTACGCTCTCCACGAGAGCGAGATGGCTCAGCTCTACCGACCACAGCAGATCGCGCGGCTGCCATTCATCAAGTCCGAGCCCGAAGATGACGAGTCCCCGTTGCCCAACATCAAGTCCGAGTCGCCATTCATCAAGAACGAGTGGGAAGACGATGAAGCCCAAGTGAAGCAGGAACACCCAGTTATCAAGGACGAGCATGATACCGACAACGAAGACTTCATCTACTTTGACTACACTTCCAAAGCAAGGAAAACATGCACACGAACAGCGTTTGGGGAGCGCATTCACCCAGCTCTCTTCTTCGCAAGAGGCAAGAAGTCCCGCAGACAGCCCCTGGTCACCCGCCGTGTCTGCGTCCACTGCCTCAAAACAGGCCATAAATGGTCGCGTTGCTCGGAGGAGTGCTCGCACTGTCATAGCATGTCGCACTCCGCATCACATGCTCCAACACATCTGGGATATGCGAAGCAATGTCCAGTGTTACTGGATTCATGGCCTGACTCGTACAGGAAACCCAATGGCGGAAAGAGTGCTGGTGGAGCTCAGAATAATGGAGTGAAGAATGAGGATTCCGAGGATACTATGGCAATCGCGGGCGGAGGGATTTCTCAGGGAGGTCGCGACCGTCGCAGCAAACGCGTTCGGCGACAAGGCTTGAAGGATGCGGATGTTCAGGAGGTCATCAAGCTCACGAGAGCACCGTCTGCGAAACCCAAAGGCCGAAGGGGACGGGCACCTCGCAGCGAGCGCGCTCGAAAACAAGGAGTGCGGGATGAGTAGCCTCCTGGACTGGACATTCACGAGAGCATCGTGAAGAACATCGTGGCTTGGCGAGGAATAGACATGTTCAATGCAGCATGGGGGTAGGGTTTGTCGCGGGAAGTGTGCGCAGAACAGAGGAGGTCGAGAAAGCGTCTGGCTTTTGTACATTGCTCAAATCAGTTCATTGACTCCCCGCAAGCAACATCACGAAACGAATAGACAAGAGAAAACCAATGAAAGAACTTCCAAGAAAACATTCATCATAACACATTCTCATACTACACTTCTACACTTCCTTCACTCCCATCCATCGGGAGGGAGAAGAATACTCATACACATTCTTATCCTCCACTGACGCCCACAAAACCCAACAGCTAGCCCTTTTAATCTGCTCTCGTAATCGAAGTCAAAAGATATTCGGTAAACGGGGGAGGAAGAACGGATGTCGATGCAGGAAGCCATCGCATAGTAGTAGTGGTACAGTCGGAGCTAGCTCATGGCTCGGTAAAAGGGGTATCGCAAGTAGTAACAGTACCACGCCAATCGATTGATGCCTCGTAGAAAGTACTCGGCGGTAATCTCAGCAGTGGTGGAAAGTAGAAAGTGCAGGCCGTGTCCGCATCGTTGTTGCAATCAGACGCCAGTTAAGGCCGATGCTTCAACGTGCCAACACGAACGGTATGGCCTCGCGGCGAGACCAGCCCAAGGCTTTCTAGGCCTCTGGATCCTTGGCCTCCTCAGCGGTCGGGTTGAGGTTCTCGGCGCCGTTCGTCTGGGCCGCGCTGCCATCCTCGCCCTGTGGAGCGCCGCCGTGGTTCTTGAGGTACTCGTCGTAGACAGTGAGTGCCTCCTGGACCTTCTCGCGAAGAGCGTTGTCGTCGCCGGTGCTGCAGATTGTCAGTACACGTGACCATTGAGGGGCGAATGGTTAGACTTACAGGTTGATGAGCTCCTCATTGTCCATCTCGAGCAGCATACCGGTGATCTTGCCGGCCAGCTCGGGCTGCTGAGCAGCGATCTTGGGGTAGAGAGCTTCACCAAGCATCTGCTTCTGCTGCTGAACTGGTGCGGCGCTGAGAGCGGCCATGTCGACGCCGGGCACTGGCTGGCCACGGTTCTGAGCACGACCACGCTGCTCGTCTGGACGACCACCCATCATACCACCGCGCTGACCACCTGGGAATCCGCCACGTCCGGCACCGCCCATGCCGCCCTGCTGGCCCATCATTGGGGGCATACCGGCTGGCAATCCGGGCATACCTGGCATCATCGGCATGCCGGGCATTGGACCACCACGGCCGGCTCCACGACCACCTGGCTGGCCCATCTGAACCTGTGCCTGAGCCTGTGCGGCTTGCATGAGCTGAGCATAGGCTGCTGGAGAGTAACCCTGAGGGAAACCGCCCATCTGTGGTGGCATGCCGTAAGGCATCTGTGGCATAGGACCGCCACGACCGCCCTGCTGAGGCATACCTGGGAATCCACCGCGCTGGCCCTGACCGGCGGGAACGCCTTGCATGAAGGGCATCTGTCCTCGACCACCGGCTGGCATCATCATTGGCTGACCGTTGGGACCCATGAACATCTGCGGTTGCATGAACTGTGGGGGCATGCCGCCGGCTGGCTGCTGCATACGGGCCTGGTTGCGAGCCTGGATGCTAGCCTCAAGTTGGCTCTTGCGAACCTCCTTACGCTGCGCCAGAGCCACGTAGAGCGGCTTGTTGTGGATCATCTTCTGGTTGAGCTCAGTAACGGCCTTGGTAGCCTCGTCGGGGTTGGAGAAGCAGACGAAGCCGAAACCCTTGCTCTTGCCAAGAACCTTCTTCTCGCCGCCGATGGTGACGGTGTCGAGCTTCTTAGTAACATCGTCGACATCGTCTCCCTCCTTCTGCTCGCCTTCCTTCTCTTCGGTCTCCTCCTTCTTCTCTTCCTCGCCTTCCTTCTCCTCACCGTCCTTCTTGGATGGAGACTCGACGCGGTCGGCAGGGGTCGTGTCGCGCATGACCTTGGCAGAGGTAATCGCTCCGTATGGCTCGAAGATCTTGCGGAGCTCGTCATCGTCGATCTCGTCGGCCAAGTTCTTGACGTAGAGGTTGACGCCCTGGTACTTGGCGCTCTTCTCCTGGCGCTGGGCCTCGTACTGCTTGCGCAGCTCCTCCTCACGCTCGTGCTTCTTCTGAGCGCGGCCAACGTACAGCTTCTGGCCCTTGAGCTCGAAGTCGTTCAAGTCGTCCACCGCCTTCGCAGCATCCTCGTGGCGGATGAAGTTGACGAAGCCGAAACCGCGCGACTTACCCGTCTCGTTGTCGTGAGCAAGCGAGGCAGAGGTTATCTCACCTTGCTTCTCAAACAACTCACGGAACTCATCATCAGTCACCTCGGGGTCGATGTTCTTGACATAGATGTTGGTGAAGTTGGCCTTCATCTCTTCGAACTTGCTCATGCGGTCCTTCTTGGGGATGTGGTGTCCAACAAAGACCTTCTTCTCGTTCAAAAGCATGCCGTTGACGCTCTTGATGGCCTGGTTCGCAGCCTCGGCAGTCTCGTAGTGCACGAAACCGTAGCCCTTGGAGTTGGCGTGCTCATCCTGCGCGACCTTGCAGGAGAGGATGTTGCCAAAGGCGGCGAAGGTGTCGTGGAGAGCCTTGTTGTCGATGGCAGCATCCAAGTTCTTGATGAAGACGTTGCCCTGACCAGTCTTGCGCAGAGCTGGGTCGCGCTGGGACCACATGATGCGGCACGGCTTGCCCTTGATGAGGGTGTAGTTCAACTCTTCCAAAGCACGCTCGCCATCTGAGGCGCTGTTGTAGTTCACGTAGGCGTAGCCAAGCGAGCGGCGAGTGACAGCGTCGCGGCAGACACGAATGGAAGCGACTTGGCCGATGGAGGAGAAGAGCTCGAAGAGCATGGCCTCGGTGACGGAGGGGTCGAGCTCGCCGACATAGAGGGAGGCGGAGTTGGGGTTGGCGGCGGTAGGAGCGGCGGAGGTGGAGGTGGAGTGGTCGCTGGCCTCGGCGCCGGCAGGAACCTGGGTGTTGATCTGGTTGCCGCCGTTGACAGCAGGGGCATCGGCGGGAGGGGAGGCGACCTGGCCGGCAGGAGCAGAGGCGTTCTGAACGTCAGACATGCTGGGCGGGTGCGGTCTGGTCGAAGTGTCAGTCCAATACAGGCGAAGTTGCCGTATGCGGGATGCGATGGAGGGTATTATTGTCGCAGGTGAGACAAAGAACGGGGAGGCAGCGTACGGTTTGCTTGACGATTCGAGCGAGGATCGAGATATTGACTGGCAGAACGACCGGATGACCGTGGCGCTGATCGACTCAGTCAGTTTCGCGGCGTAGATGGGACATGCGATGGCGAACTCACATGTCGTGTGCTTGAAGCCTTGGTCGCGCAGCGCTTTGAAGATGGAGGGTTGGAGCCGACTGGGTGAGAGCCGGGACGGGTTTTCTGGATTTTCTGGTTTTTTTGGACCTTGACTCCGAATGTACGCGGCGAAGGGGAGCTAAAGTGGATGCGAGGGCAGCGCGGTGGTGTTGTCGTGGGCGGATGCGCAGAGGGAAAGAAGCTGCGGAGAGCAACTTTTTACTGCAGCCGCACATCTGCCAAGCCTCCTGCACCTTCCCGTTCGGCTGCTCCCGCGCAAGCGCAAAGATAAATGGAGGTCAGCACGTGACAAGACGATCTTTTTTGACCGCTGGGCAATGACGACGCCGTGCAGATCTCGCAGGCGCAGTCAACAACGCAAGGCCTTGTGCCATACATAAAGTCAGCAGCCCAACACCGTCTCACAATTCTCTACAAGAGCAAACACTTTCCTTGATCCACACAAACAGCTGCGATTGATCATTACGGGTTTTCGCATCGATTGACTCCCGTAAATATGCCGCTGTCAAACGACAATAACAAGGGTGTTACTGGGGCAGTGACGACTGTGACAGGCACTGTATGTCGTAACCCCTGTCTGTCTCGACCTCATCTCAACGATAGACTTGATCAAGTGCAATGCTTGCAATACTGACTGTATGATCGTTCAGGTTGGTAACCTAGTTGGAGGTGTCTCACGCACCGTTGGAGGCGTGGTCGGAGCGACTGGTCGTGGATTAGGAGATACCATTAACAGTATGCGTAGAGCATCATCATGAGATGCCGTTCCAAGAGCAACACCGACTGATCATGGATACAGGCACCACCGGCACCAAAGCTGTAGGCGATGGACTTCAGGGTTTAACCAACGGCATCGAAGACGGAGCAGCCAACGTCGCAAAAGGAGTTGAGGACGGGAGCAAAGGCAAGAAGGTTTGGTAATCTTATGCTAGCATGTGATGAATGACGATGGATGAATGATGACCTTGCTACACTGTGGGTAGATTTCGCGAAGAACGACTAGAACTCAGACCTGTATGTTTTTACTGCTTACAACAAGGCTATACGACAGCTATATGTACCCCATGACCCCAAACCTTGTGAATCCTGCCTTTCGTCATACCGCCTGAGAGTCCACACTCCACAGAGCCTCATGCATCTTTAGCTTCCTTGTTCTTGACCATACTATTCAAATCCACATCGAACTCAACTGCTACACGACCATTCGATCCCAGGAACCCATCCACTGGAGTCGGACTCCCACCCCGTCCTCGAATCGACCCAGATCACTCGGAAAGAAGCAACGCCCTTCGTCTCCACCAAGCAGTCCTCCATCTCAAGACTCCTGCCCCACCAAACCCACCGCCCACCATGGGCAAAGACGACTCGAAAGACACCAACGTCTCCGTCGGCTCAGCCGTGACAGGCGTAACAGGGACTGTTGGCGCAGTAGTAGGAGGCGTAACACGAACAAGCAAGTCCCAATAAATTCCCATCCCCATCCTCTTTACTCTCCCAACCTAACACATCCTGTGTATTAGCGGGTGGACTTGTAGGCGCGACAGGCCGCGGCGTAGGTGGCACAATAAACAACGCCTCCGGTACGAAACCCTTCGGCAACACCGTGCAAGCCGTAACCGACGGCGTCGAGTACGGCGTCGCAGCGATTTCGCGGGGCATCGAGGATGGGAGTCGGGGGAAGAGGCCGGGGAGTACGGATAGTGAGTGGGATCATCGGTGAGCACCGAGTGGAAGAGTGAGAGACGAGGATGGGGAGAGTCGCTGAGATTTGATACCCGCGTAGGCCATGGCGTTGTGGCTGGAAGGACCCGCCTGAGAAGCAGTGAGAGGACGACGCATCTACGCAAGAGCAGCAGTCCATGCAGTCCATGCAACGAAAGACGTCCATGACTTCATGCCAGGACACCGAGATTTCCCATTTGTCCATAAGATCTACCACTCGTAGACAAAATGCCCTCCAGCAACAATATCGCTCAGAACGCTCCACGGACAAGAACCAGAAACCCAAGCCCATTACACGTCCAACACAACTCACCCCTCCAACCCATCCTCCAACCCTCCACTCTCCTCCAACCACCCCCCAACCCTCGCCTTACACCCCGCCATCCAATCCCCCAAAGCCTCCTCCCACTGCCTCTCCACCTCCCCAACCTTCTCCTTCAAATCCTGCGTCAAATGATCCTCCGCCTCCCGCTTCGCCTGCACCATCTCCGCATGGATCTCGGTATCATTCGGCGACGCTGCGTTCCTCTCAATCTCGACCAGACGAAGTCGGGATTTGGTCGTGGCTGTACGGACTTCATGGAGCAAGCACAGGAGATTGATCTGCGACTCGATGAATTGATAGGCGCTCTTTTCGGCGTGGTTCAGCAGGCTGAAGAGGTACTGCAATGGGTGGTCGTGGTATGAGGGGTTCTCTTCGTACTCTTGCGCGGGGATTTGGATTTCGAATCCGGCGACGTGGGGAGGGATATGTTGGATTACTTCTAGTAGCCCTGGCGCGATGTCCCAGAATGCCGAGAGCTGGTCTTCGACGCCGCGGGAGACGTTGTTCTCCATCATGGTCTGCAGCTCCTCGAGGCGTTTGAGGTAGTCTTTGGCGTACGTGACCTGTCGGTCGATGCTGTCTTTCTTGAAGAATGAAGTCGCTTCGTCGATTTTGGCCTGGGCTCTGGAGATGCGGTATGGAGTCAGGATGACCTCCGAGTACTTCTCGCTCCTCATGGCGTGCAGTTCGAACATCTCTTTGTGCAGCTGCTCTCGGGTCTCGAACATCCATTTCAGCAACGTCAGCTTCTCTAGTCTTTCAGGATGCTCATCGCCTTCTTCCTGCGCCTGGTTAGGGTTTGAGGCTTCATGACCACTCTCAAGCTCTGCTCGCAACTGCTTGATGCAGGCATTCGCTCGGTCGAGTCGCTCGGTAAGCAAAGTATTGAGAGGATGAGAGACGTTGGCTTCGAAGACGTCGAAATTGGCTCGTGCAGTCGCTTTCCCTCGTTCTGCTTCCTCGGCATCGAAATTGGACTCAACTTTGGCTGCATCCGCGAAAGACATGGTACCATCGGCAATCTTGCTCTGGATGTCCGCACGTAGTTTTGTGCGTCGCTGCTTCATGGCATCATTTTGCTCTCTCGACAACGAAAAGTCTTGGTCGAGATAAGAATCTTTGATCTTCTGGATGCCAGAATGGTCGGCCAACAAGCGATGCTCACTTCGCAGATCGGTCAATTGAGGATGGCTATTGTTCACGGCTGGATGATGTCGAGGATAGGGTGGAGGTAGAGTGACGAGTCGTGATACATCCAGCGGCTCCATACCCGGTGTGGTTGATCGTAGATCGCCTCGGCGGTTTGGTGTCACCATTGGAGTATCGAAATCATTCTCTTCATGCCATCCGACTTTCTCAGGAGGATACTCGTCCGGTCCGTACGCGTAGTTCGGATCGCCCGCGCTAGTCGGAGTGTGTCGAGCGGACTCCTGGTTGCTGGCCTGGAGCACGGCTGGATTTACACCCATGTACTTCGTCTCTCGCTTGCTCTTTTCGAGTCTATCTGGCTTTCCAATGGAATTCCCTCCCGAGTTGCTCGCCTCCCACCAACGGCTTGGAGTTCGTCCACGAGACGAGTCTCCGTCTGGAACAGTGCTGACAGCCATACTAGGGATTGGTGAAAGTGAAGGCTTGAACGACTCTGCCCATTGTCGTGCTTCTGCCCGATCGAATCCCTCCCCTCCTTCGCCAACTGATGCTGAGTCAGTCGCTGGTGTGAAGTCTCCCATCGAAGATGCAGAACTTGGCATGTTGGCATGTGCAGAGCTTGGCTGGCCGTCGGATGCCCATGAAGGCACAGTTGGGTCAATGGAGGACATTGATGTGCTGGGAGTCACAGCTCGCCGACTATTCCTCGAGCTATACGATCGCCACATGTCTCGAGTCAGGTCAAGAATCTCACTTGCCATGGCATTGTAAGCAGCGGGATAGCGATCGCGTCGAAGCCGAGATTCATGGACCATGAAGTTGGTAAACAGTTCAAGGCGTTCTTCATCCGTTGTTGCAGAGGCCTCCTTCTCGATGAAGTTGCGGTGGCGCTCGACGGCCTGAAGACTGAAAGTGTCCAGATTGGAAGCTTGCTTAGCGAGACCACTGGAAGATGGCCGTCCTGGGCTCAGAGGAGCTTGCATAGTAGATTCTTCATTCGGTGCGTGGAGCAGATGAGAGATGGGCCTATCGCTGGATGCGCTACCAGGAACCAGTGTGGCCTGCTTCTTGCCAGAGCCCAGAGCTTGCTTGCCAACAGCAGGAGTATACGGTGGCGTCAGGACGTTCCCTGGACCTTTCGCCGAGCCTGGACCTTGGCTAGCAGCTGGACTAGGCGCCGATGAGGGTTCGGTATAACCAGAGGCATGTCGCATATGCTCACGCCGACGACTAATGGAGCCCCCATCAGGGGAAAAGACGAGATTGGTAGGTCGTGAATCGTCGTCAGTGGTACCCTTGGTAGCTCGACTCTTCGATCGTCGCTCGCGTATTCCTTGCAAGCTTGTGTCTCGTTTCGCAGGTCTGCGGGCCAGCATCGAGTCTCGGTTGGAACCCGTATCGATTCTCAATGGGTGGTAGTCTTCTTCGGTTGACGATACCTGTTCTTGGAACCCTTGCGACTGGGACGAGGGTCCTGGCGTCACAGGCTGCGTGTCTGAATCCACCCAATTTGCGGGCGTTGGTGGTACAGCTCCCAGACTGGGTACAGCAGCAGCAGGAGTCCTTCGTGGCCGAGAGACTTCGAAGGAATGCTCGGGTGTTGCACTACCAGACGTAGAAGTACCTATCCGGCTGTTCAGACTCTGGGATCGCATGCCCGCAGGTGGTGGTCCTGGTGGAGGCCCTGGCAGAGGCATTCCTGGTTGCCAACCATTTTCGGGCGATGCGTGGTCAATCGACCCAGCTACTGACGATGATGCAGAGGTTCCCGATTGTATATGCCCTGTTGAAGCTGCTCTTTTCGCTGCTGGAGGCCGAACGTCGACCCACGATGGTACGTGCACCGAGCTGCTCGCCTGAGGTGGTTGTGGCTCGACGCCGACAGGCTGTTTCCCTCTCAGGCCAGACAAGCTGAAGAAAGACTTGTTGCCGGCTAGTCCAGAGGCCGATCGATCTCTATGTCTCGAGGACTGGTTCGGTGGAGGAGGAAAGGCGGGAGACATGGGAACTTGTGGTGAGTTCCTGGCAGAACTCTCTGCTAGCGGCGAAGCAGTAAATGTCTCGACCACGGGTGAAGCTATTGAAGCCCGCGCCGAGTTGTCAGGCGTTCCTGGCGAGTACGGTGGAGGAGGGGAAGGCATCGCGGCTGTGATCAAAGCAAGTCAGCTTCAATTGGCAGGCATGGGAGTCGCCCGCATCGAGTAAGCTCACGCATGTTGCAGTCACTTGTTTAGAGCAGGATCTAAACCAACAACCAACATGACTTCGCTACCAGGGCTACACGTTGCACAAGAACACACCTTCCATTCCCGTTACCTGACTAGAGCTAGCCGGTCCAGAACTTTGCCTCTGTTGAAACACCATCTGCGAGCCTGACACCTGGCTTCTGCTGCTCCATTGGCGTGGATTGTAAGGCTCCATGGCTGGCGACCTGGGCGAGTTGATCGCTGGAGATGGAGGGACCAGACCGCTGGGTGTTCGTGGATTGAGCGCACTGGGCGTGGCTGGAGCGTAGGGAAATACACCTGGCGAGAGGCGTGCCGCAGATACTGGCGTAGCGACCTCCGGATTCACCAATCCTTGCCGGCTCAGGAACGTCGTCGTTATTGAGGGAAGCTGGGCATTCGACCTCGACTGCTGGCCATATGAGCCTTCCCCCGACGCAGATCCAGCAGGCGCAGACCCAGACGCGCTTGAGTACAGTCCAGCGCCAGGAGAGGTGCTGCCGTGCCTTGGAGAGGGCGGGGGAGGAGGCAGAGGGTATTCATAGTGTTGGCTCATGGCCGAAGCTCGCGAATAAGCGCGTTCACACGTTGGAGGCGTGACGGCCAGGGCCTGCTGGTGCCGTGAAAGAACTAGCACGCTCGTCGACACCACAGGCACGGCGCCGGTGGGTCGCAGGGTCAGCGAGTGAGAGGGCGCGTAGACATGAGTAGCACAGGGCTGCCAGACTCGGCGGTCGTGACAAAGTGCATGGATCTTCGCGTTGTGTGCAGCAGTCCAGGTTGGGAACTATTGTTGGAAGCAAGAGGAACAAGCTCTCACAATGCATGCGGCTGGGAGCGAATAGGATAGCTGAGTGCACATGTGCAGCCAACATGTCGTCCACAGAGGTGAGTCGTCTAAGCGCCGAGGACGCCACTAAGAGCTGACGTCGGCTCATCCCGCTCCGAGCCGTCATCTGCACGTGACACCTGATGCTCACTTCACCTCTTGACTTCACTCCTCAGAAGCAGTAAGTAGCACGACGTCTATCGACATTGACCGATCGTTGAGTCCGAACCGACTCAATCCATTCTCATTGGTAAAGCGAATGTGATCCAATCCTACTATGCTGCTGACCGATCGTGAATTGGCAACGTGGTTGCACCAAACACAATGCACTTCTCGCCTATGGCTGAAGTGGGTGACACAGGCTGTCGCCCACTTCAGCTTTGACATGCCTTGCTCAACACAAAATCGCATGTCTGCACACGAAAGGATGTCAAGAACGTTACTATTATTCTGATGCACACTACTCACGATGGCTACCGAAGCCGCACCCCCCATAGCAACATTCTCTGTCGGCTGGATTGCGGCCTTGTCACACGAACTCACGGCCGCCCGTCTCATGCTGGACACCGAATATCCAGAAGCTCCACGAGACTTTGAACCGTCCGTTTCCGATACTAACACATACACTTTCGGTCGCGTAGGCCGGCATCATGTGGTCATCGCTGTCCTTGGTGCTGGCGATTACGGCCTTGTCTCCGCCGCCGAGACAGCGTCCAAGCTCAGCTCGTCCGTCCCGCACATTTGCATAGGTCTCATGGTCGGAATAGGAGCAGGTGTAGGGACCAAGCGGAACATACGACTCGGAGACATCGCTGTCAGCGAACCAACCAGCACCCATGGCGGCCTTATACAGTATGATCTGTATAAGGCGGCCGTGAAAAGTGGCAATTGGCACGACCAGCGGACTGGCTTCCTCAACCGACCTCCTCGAGCGCTTTTGACGGCGCTACAAAAGCTAAAATCGTCTCACGAAATGGACGAGTCTCATGTTGAAAAGTATATTGAGCAGGCATTCCAGCGACGTCCGAGATTGAAGAAATCATTTGGGTTCCCTGGCCGTGACCAGGACCCACATGCTTCCAATAAGGTCCAGCGCAATCATGAAATCGAAGATGACCCAGACTGTCCAGATGTTCACTACGGCATTATCGCCTCTGGAAATGTTCTTATCAAGAGTAGCCATGTCCGAGATCACATTCTGGACTGGCTCGCTCAGGAGAGCATTCATCCTATCTGCTTTGAAATGGAAGCGGCTGGCCTAATGAACACATTCCCATGTCTCGTGATCAGGGGGATATGTGACTACGCAGACGAGCTCAAAAACGATGTGTGGCAAAATTATGCTGCTCTCGTCGCTGCAGCATATGCAAAAGATTTGTTGGGCCACGTCGACAGACGTGAAATTGACACCGGGCCGCCTCTTGATCAACTACTCAATGGCAGTTAGTACAATATTGCAATTGAATTCCCGAAGTATTGCTGAGTCTAGGAAGTGCAGGCTCTTCATGAAGATGTCAGCGAAGTCAAGAGCGAAACAGCCTCCGTGAAGAAGAAGCTAA
The DNA here is from genome assembly GCA_002786045.1 of Zasmidium angulare. Taxonomy (NCBI): domain Eukaryota; kingdom Fungi; phylum Ascomycota; class Dothideomycetes; order Mycosphaerellales; family Mycosphaerellaceae; genus Zasmidium; species Zasmidium angulare. The sequence continues at coordinate 2,191,946 of NHNX01000001.1, forward strand.
GTGCCGATGAGTACGCCAGACTCTTGAACTGGCTATGCCCCTCGGACTTTTCTCTTCAGTATACCAAGAAAAGAAGCGAGCGCCTGCATGGTACAGGCACGTGGTTTCTGGAGGACAAGCGGTACAAAGACTGGGCTGAGCGAAACGACAGCCACATTCTTTACTGTGAAGGAGCCCCTGGCGCCGGAAAGTCCATGCTTGCAGCTTTCGTGGCTGAAATCCTTCTCGAAACCGTTTCTCAGGACCGAACTGTAGTACTGCTACTGTTCTGCGATTATGCTCGAAAAGATGAGCAATCGAAAGCCAGCTTTGTGTCCACGATCCTACGGCAACTACTTCACCAACACGGCCCAGACTCGGAATTGGCAGCGCAGCTGTCAAAATCCTATGGGTCATCTGAGCAAACTTCCGAGCTCGCTCGACCCTCCGCACAGAAGCTGGAGGACATCTTGTCCAGAGCTTTCAAGCCATACGACAGCGTCTACCTTGTTATGGACGCACTCGACGAGTGCGACGTTCCTATCTGTCGAAGCTTTCTCGATCTTCTTCGCCCGCTTGTGTCTGGCAAAATCCTCAAGACTCTTGCCACCTCTCGCCACAATCCTAACATCGAGAGTCTGTTTCCTGGGGCGACTTGTCTGCCAATTAAGGCCGACGTTTCCGACATTGAGATCTACGTCCGAGAGCGCGCAAAGGAGCTGGAGCTGCGGATTCCAGATCGCCCGGATCTTGTAAACGAGGTGGTCAGGTAAGATATCTCGCTTTCAATCCTACCGAGTTCCTTGATCGACGACTGAGTCGTGCCGATCATGAACATCTCCCAGCGTGGTACTTTTATAGAGCAGTCTAACGCACGCCTAGGAACGTTGTCCGGTCGGTTGACGGAGTGTATGTTCTTTTCCACGACCTAAACTCGTGACGATCACACTGACTGCGACAGGTTCTTACTGGGCCAACTGCATATGAACAACCTTGTTCAAAACGACACGCCCAACGATGTCAGAGCTGCGCTGGATTCGATTTCGAGTGGCAGCGATGCCTACCAGCAAGCCTACCACGCCACTTTGGTGCGTATCGCATCTAAATCGCGAAAGTTGGCAAAGCGAGCGCTGTCCGTTCTCATGTGGGTGACATATGCGAAACAGCCTTTGACGCCAGAAGAGTTGAAACATGCCTTAGCGACAAAGATTGGGCAGAAGCATTTCGACCGGGACGATATACCTTGCGAGACAGCATTTCTGACCGTCTGTGAAGGTCTGGTGATGGTGTCTTCATCCGAGGTCCCGTATTGGAGCAAAGACGAGCAAACGCTAGAGGTCAGACTTGTCCATTTCACGACAGAACAGTATCTTCGAGAAGCTGGTGACGCTTGGTTCGCTGCCGCCCAACTCGCCGACCCTCACCTTACCCTTGCAAACACCTGCCTCACATACCTTGCATTCGATGATGTCGCCAATTGGCCCCACCAAGTTGACAAGCTCGCTTTGGCAGATTATGCGACGGATTATGCTGGTCTGCATGCCTACGATGCTGAAGCTTCATGGATGGATGGCAAACACGATGGCGAGGCCCTCACTAATGTGGTGTTATCTTTCCTCCGCCACTGCGAGTCGTCCGACGATGGGTTTGCAGCACAATATCTCGCAAGGCACGACCTTCCGTATCTATTTTCGGCATTGCGCACGCACTTTCCACTGGTTGATGTTCCCGAGGAGGACACTGCTCTCACGCCACTCATGTATGCAGTAATGAACAATAGTTCTGCTATGGTCAGCCTGCTGCTGGGCACCCGCCAGGTGGACGTGAACGCGGTTGACCCCTTCCAACACACCGCTCTATCTATAGCTGTGAACAAGGGCTACGACAATATCGTCAAACTTCTGGTCGATACTGAGAAAGTCGACATCGCACACATTCAGCTGAGCGGACCGAGTCGAATGGTACGAGTTGGCCACAAAATGGTATCAAAGCGGCAATGGTCTACATTGTCGCAAGCCATCTATGCAGGCCGTTCAAAGATCATCCATCATCTGCTGCGGTCAGCGCAGTTCGATTGCAACAAGACAGATTCTAGACAACGCACGCCATTGCATCTCGCAGCGCAAGGTGGTCACCTAGCCATTGTAACGCTTCTGGTACGCAGCGAACGAGTGAAAGATGTCGACGCCAGGGACTCGAAAGGACGCACGCCTCTCTTCTTAGGTGCTAGAGAAGGGCATATGGACGTTATAGAGCTGCTGACAAAAACTGGCAAAGCTCAAATCGATTCTCGCACTCAAACGCGAGACTCTCCAATATCCGCCGCTGCGAGGGGGTCCCACAGGGGTGTCTGCCAGTTCATCTATCAGAGTTTCCCTCAAGAACAGCTTCGCACTAAGGCAATGGAACACGCCTTTCTACATTGTTTCCTTTGGCGATACCACGAGAATTGGCGAACGGCAGATGCGGCGCTTGAACTTCTGGAGAGTATCGAGCCCAGGTTGACGAGCTACCGGCTAAGCATCGCCGAGCGGCTCCAGCCTTCTACAGGAGCACAGCGGCGCGTCATGGCACGCTACTGGTTTGGAGTTCACTACTGCGACATATGTCGGACTCGAAGCCTTCGCACTGGCTTCTACTGCACCAGCTGTCTCGAAGGTACGGGCGAATCGTTCAACATCTGTCACGCTTGCGTCGAAGCTGGGCACTGGTGCTATAGCAGCGAGCATGTGCTCGATGGGTGTGATGGTCGAGAAGACCTCGAGGCTCTTGTGACGATAAAGCAGCGGCGCTTCGAACCCTGTGTGCTCGACGACTCAATTCTCGCTGAGGCTCTACAGCGATACAGGACAAATCACGTCACTTGTTACCAATGTGGGGCTACAGTCTGGCATGGATTCTACTGCAATTTGTGCTCAATTTGTGGACTGGATCTATGCGTTTCCTGCGTCGATGCGTTAGGCTACTGGTGTGAAGACATCGAACACGACATGCACGAGATTCACTTGGTCAAAGCCATGGACGGACGCATACCAAGCAGAAGTCGCTTTACGAATGAAGGCAGCAACGTTGCAGCGGCCCACATTGTACTTGGCTATGTCCATGGAGACATTCTGTGTGACATATGCAAGCAGTGCTCGAACCATGGATTTCACTGCGCTAAGTGCCGAAGCACGGCTCGACGGAGATCGGGGTCCCTCGGTGTTGACATTTGCTACGATTGCGCCAGCAAGGGACACTGGTGTGGCAAAAAGGGACACGTTCTTCAAGAGTTCAACGCTGGTACGTGTTATCAGGACTTTTCCACCTGGAAACCCCTTACGGATGTCCATGTGCGCAGAAAGAGCGTGTCTGTTGTTGGTTCGAGTCGATCTAGCCTGGTCGCGACACCACGCCCTCGACGGCATTCGACGACTAGCATCGGAGAAGTCAGCTGGAAGGCATGGCCTTGTCTGGGGACCATACGGCCACATACTCATGCCCTCGTAAAGACAGCTCTCGAAGCCTGCAGTCCAGGACGTGAACCATCCGCTCTAGGGAAGACGAGGTGGATATCGGCTGTCTGCATTCCAGATCACTTCAGCTGCGGTGTCTACGGTCATGACCGCACAGGCATAGATCACATAACCCGTGCTGCGGTCAAGACGTGCGAATATTGCGATTGGGACTCAAGGGATCAAGATAAGAACGTCGAGCTCGAATGGTGCTTGCTTGGCAATCATATGGCTCCGAGGAATGACTTTCCTATAGTTACCAGCAATGGTGGAGTTGAGAGAGAGAGAGAGAAAAGTTGTTATCACCATACCAAGAAGTATTCGAGTGCAAGCACGACAGATGGACATCCCACTGCCTTGACAAGATTCAGCACGAAGCAGTGGGGCAGGGGACACCCTTTCGAGGGGAAACTCAGCCTAAGCCAAGCCAATCACTTCTTGGGAATACAAGGTCCATGGTCAGTCGTTGAGCCAGCGAAGGACGTAAAGGACCGACGGGAAGGAACACCTCCAGAGGCGATTTCGTCCACAACTAAAACACCTGCCGCTCTTGAGGAAGATCAATGGGACTTGTGGGCAACGTTAGAGGAGAGTGAAGATTTACTGCGACAAAGACCCAGAAAGAAAAAGAGTGTCAAGGAGAAGAAGAAAAAGAAGCAACAATAAACGACTGACTTATCAGATACACTGGTCAGGCAGCCTCAGCGTGTGGCATGTATCAGATATGTCGAAGACATTGCCTCTACACCAGAGGATTTTCGAGTAAGTGAATGAGAGCAGCTGCTCCAAGACCCCTTACCCATTCTCACAATGATTTTGCTTTGCCTTTCGCCGCGATGCAAAACCGCTCGTGTAGAGATGCACGGGCTAGGAGAAAGCCCCTGGCCATCGTCAAAACATTCCCAGACCCACCCAAAAGCACCCTACTCCCTTCCTCGCCATCCCTTCCTCGTTCCTCATCAACCCCTCAAACCGTCAGAAGCTGCTCCATGAAACCCTTGACACCCACAATTGGATCCTGCAAATGAACCTCCAGAATCCAGTGCCGACGATGACCATCCTTGCCCAACTTGGCCATGCTCTCGTGGTTGCCGTTCATAATGTAGAGTTGCGTCATGGAATCCGGGATGCGCTCATGAGGGAACGAACCGACGATGTGGCCTGCGATGTGAGCGCCCCATTGATAGCCGACTTTGCCGGCCTCCTCGCCACTGATTTCGAAGAGGCGCTCGCCGGTCATGGATGGGTCGGCGTCGTAGCGAGCTTTGATGGCGTGCCTGGAAGGTCGTTAGTAGGCGAGTATGAATGGGTACATATTGATGGGGTTTGACTAACCAAACAGGATCCAACGCATCTCTCACAGCAACCTTCGCCTTATCAGGCTTCTCCCCCAACACAAACGTCCTGCCAAAGTCCGCCTCCCACTCCTCAAACACCGGACCTAGGTCGACGTACAAGATGTCGTCGTCTTCGATCATCCGGTCCGGAGGGTCTTCCTTGAAGGGCTCGACCGTGTTGGGTCCGGCACGAATCACACGCTTATGCCAGTGCGTGCGGACGCCATAGCGGTCCTTCGCAAGCTTGTGGATTTCGTCGCTGAGTTGCTTCTCGCTGACGCCGGAGCGGATGAGTTTAGCCTCGATCTCGTCGAATAGGGCGATGGCCTTCTGTTCGGCGTCGCGGAGGTTGATGGCGCGGCGGGCGTACTCTTCTTCGACGGTGGTGGTCTCGGTCGCCATGGTGGTGTGTGGTATGTCGGGTAACTGTTGTTCTGTTCTTGGACTTAAACCCTCGAATCAGGTTGTGATTGTTTGTGCTGATGTTTGGAAGGGAATATGGCTCGCTACTTATAGCCGAAAGCGGGATGCTTTGAGCGAGCTTGCAGGTGAATGCTCGTGAAGCTCCATGTCTCCGCTGCGGGGACCTTCACGAGTCCTCGATATTCACCTTTGAGAGCAGGAAGTACGCCCTGACACGTGAATGGTTAGAGAAGTAGAAGTCGAGCCCGTCGTGGGTATGTATTCGTGGCTATAGGAAGTCATTGTTGCTTTGGGATTGGCTGAAGTCCTAGTGCAGGTGGAGGTAGATCCGCCCATTGTTTCTGTCCTGACGTCTAGATAAGGTGGCTGATGATGCTGAAATATTCGAGAGACAGGAAACGGAGTCAAAGCAGACATACGAAAATGAAAGGGTGCGTCCAAGAAAAGACAGTCTGTTGTCCTCTTTCCTGCAGCACGCTACTACAGCTAGATCTGGAAGGTCGTCACGAACCACTCACGTTACTGGTAATCCAACTCCACAGGCAACTAGAGGAAGTAAATTTGTGTGAGTCTGGGGTATGGGGTAATAGTGAACCTTGAAATTTGTTGTTGGTGAAGGAGAAGAAGAGGAAGTGTTCCAATGGCAATGGCAAGCTTGACCCGTTCCTGATCGCCCAAGCTCCCGTCCAGTCAAAGCTCCTCCATCTCATCCCAGTCCTCGGTCCATCATGACGAGCATATCGGCTCCTCCCTTCAACCACTGAAGCAAGCCACGCTTCAACCATCCTCGAGCCTCGAACAAGCTACGAACAACATCACCAAACCCTCACCCTACTTGTCTTCAACACCGACCACTCCTCCACCACGAATCATGGCAACAACAACCCGCTTCCCCTTCACCAACACAACCCTCTTCCAAAACCTTCCCCCACCCTCCGAATGCCTCGCAATCCTCCTAGGCCTCGCAGAACTCACCGCCTTCGGCCTAACAGGCCTCACAGACCCCTCCGCCTGGTCCCAAAACTACGGTCTGCCAATCCAAACCACCACCGACACATCAAACACCACCACGAAACGCGCATTGGTCCAAGCGATCGCTTCTAGAAATATTCAGAATGGTGCGTTGCTGTTGACGTTTGCGCTATATACGCGGGATCGCACGGCGTTGGGGATTGCGGTGGGGTTGGGGTTTATCACGACATTGGCGGATACGTTGATTGTGAGGGAGAAAGGGGTGAGGGACATGAGTTGGGGGCATGGGGTGGGGATGTTGAATTCGGTGCTGATTGGGGGGAGTTTGCTTTGGTGGAGGAGGGAGGATGGGTGGTTTAAGTGAAGAAGGACCTAAGAGAAGAAGGACCTAAGAGAAGAGGAGGTGTTCGGAGTGTATGATGAGCAGAGTATGGATATGATATGATAGATGAACATCGACAGAAAGCTGTACTGTGCTGGGACAACTTTTAAGATTGGGTCTTGATATTATGGGCATATGTACATGGTGTTTTCCAGGGCTTTCGGTGGTGTTGAATACTGCGAAACCAAGCTTCGCTACCATAGAGGCGTCGATCAAGCAACGTCTACACACTCAGCTCAGCGACCTGGGCGTTCTTCAAATCCTCTGCGTAAGGCTCAAGTGCTGCCTTGACCTTGGTAGCGACAAGCTTGTGCACGATCTCTGGACATCTGCCGATGAAAGTGGCTGGGTCGAGGAGGCTCTCCAGTTCAGGCAGAACAGGCTCGAAGTAAGGTGTCTTTCGTATCCGCTCGATGAGGTCGTTGGGCTTGCCTTCTTGCTTGACGACTGCGCCGGCTTGGTGAGAGAGGACACTGTATATCGTGTAAGCAAGACGTAAAAACCATGTGGCTTCACATGATTCCACTCACCGAATCTCTTCGTGGACTTCCTGTCTTGACTTGCCCTTGTCTACCAATGCCATGATGACGTTTTCAGTTGCCATAAAGGGAAGTTCCTGCTCAATGCGTTGGTTGATCACGGCCTTGTTGACGACCAAGCCATTGGAAATGTTGTTGAGCTTTGAGATCGTCAGCGAACACATTGGCCCTTTCTTCGTAGCATATAGCGACTTACCAGGATAAGACAGGCGTCAGCACACAAGAAAGACTCTGGCAGAGTGATGCGACGGATCGCCGAATCGTCCAAGCTCCGCTCCAGCCACTGCGAAGCATACGTCTGCTCGGCGTCGGCACTGAAGTTATGCAGCTTCCTTCCCAATGAGCACAGTCTCTCCGACCTCATTGGGTTCCGCTTGTAGGCCATCGCACTCGACCCGATCTGGTCGGCCTCGAACGGTTCCTCGACCTCCTTGAACATGGCAAGGTGTCTGATGTCGCCCCCTATCCGCTCGCAGGCACAGCCGAACGAGCTCAGTGCGTGCAGGACATCGACATCGATGAGCCGGGAGTAGGTCTGACTGGTGGAGATTTCAGCCTCTGCGAAGCCGGCTTTCTCGGTAACGAGCTCATCGAGCTGGTCGACGAGTTCGTGTTTGCCCTTGAAGATGGCGAGGAAGCTTGCTTGGGTGCCAGTTGTGCCCTTGACACCACGGAAGGAGTGCAGAACCTCGTCGCGCTGCTTCTCGAGGCCGCGCAGGTTGCGGAGGAGATCTGTGATCCACAGACTGGCTCGCTTACCGACAGTCACCAGCTGAGCAGGCTGGCCGTGGGTGTAGCCTAGACAAGGCAAGTCCTTGTACTCGATCGCAAATGCGGCCAGCCGCTGGATGACCGCTGCGAGTTTCGGCAGCACGAGGTTCAGTGCATCCCTCAGGAAGATCAGATCCGCGTTGTCTGTGACATAGCACGACGTCGCACCCCAGTGAATGATGCCCGCCGCTTCCGGCGCAACGATGCCGTAGGTATGGACATGGGCCATGACATCGTGACGGCGACGCTTCTCTTCGGTAGCAGCTGCGCCAAACTCGTCGTCCTCAATCCGGACATGGTCCTTGAGCTGCTGGATGGCTGTGTCCGAGATGGGCAGGCCGAGCTCCTTTTCGGACTCGGCCAAATACACCCAGAGTTGTCGCCAAGTACTGAAACGGTTCCGAGGAGAGAAGATGTACTTCATCTCCTGGGAGCAGTACCTCGAGTTGAGGGGGCTGTGGACATGTTAGTTCATGCATCTGATCGTGTGCCTTATTTCGATTCGAGGCAATACAGCCATTGCGAGTCTGTTGCACTGCTTGACGTCCTGATCGCACACGCAAATTTGCTAGTGGGATCTGCATCCTCTGTTCTTCTCGAAGAGAGACGCTGCTAATTTTCCACGTCTTGCAATAGAATTGTTTGAACTCACTTTTGATACGTATTATGATCATTGTTCAACATGCTTGTCGGATGACCGCTGAGGCTGCTTTCTGGATGTGGTGGCCTGGTAGGAGGAGCCATGGCGACCTGCTGCTGCTATATCGGCTTTCTCGCAGGAGCTTCTGCTGGCGCGGGAACAAGCGAGGAAACCTTGATTTTGACGTGACGATGGAAGGAATGTGAAGAGTGTAATAAATGTATGGTCTATCTCTTGACGAAATTCATCACTTTTCAATGCCGCTCCAGAAAAACGCACGGATTCACTCCATGGGATTCGACCCACGGAGAACCTTCACTTGCACATGACAGCGTTCTCGGTGGAGCAAAGTGTGGGTTCTTGTCGGCATGTGGATGAACTTTGAAGCACGACAGGGACTCAATGGCAAAAATTTGATTTGACTAAGCGCTAAACTCGTGAGATTCGTAGTCCAGAACAACCAGCTGGACTTGCTAGATCCACTCCTTCCATGCCTTTCAACTCTCTTTGAACACTTTCGTGATCGGTTGCTCGAACCAAGTGGCCTGGCTTTGCCGATCCTGGCTATGGGTTCCAACCGCCCTGCAGCTGTAGTTCGCCAAGTCTCCACCAGGAGGGTCGCCTGACTTTTGAAGAGCCTGTTCTGTCAAAGGTCTGCACATCGGGCTTTGGTGCCAAACACTGGACGAGGACGGCGTGCCCTCGGACAACTCTACACGACAGCCTCATTGCTGCAATCTCTTGCGCGCAAAATCTCTTCATCCACTCTTGCAGATTCAGAGTGCAATTCCGATAGATCGCCTCCACATCCTCATCTCCTACTCGACGGCTTTGGTACACCACCAAAGATCCGTCTCATTCGCTCGCCTGGGCCGACCTTGCGCTGAGCAGCCGGCGTTGTGGAGTAGCTGGTATTCGTACTGGCCGTATATCCACTACTCGAGCTCGCTGCGGTAAAGGTGGTGTCCCCAGACGCTGTTGTTGATTCGGTCAAGGACCTACCAGTCTCTCTCGACAAAGGTTTGATATTGTCCTCATCATCGTTGGCCGTGATCGCCGGCTTCGGCCTTTCAACCGTAGGCTGGATCTCTGCTGATTGAGCCTCCCGGGGTGGAGGCTCTATCGCTCTTGATTTTGAAGGTCGTTGTTCTTCCATGCGCGATGACCCCGAGTTGTTACGCTTCCGTTGATGACCTTCATGGTCATCGCGCACATCTCATTTCTCAAACAGACTTTTGACCGAGTCTGTGATGCTCACGTTGCCGAAGAGCCATTGGTTGCTATGGCGGCCACAATCCGAAAAGGTGGTGCTCTGTGCTCGTGCCTTTGGCTTGGTGGTCTTGGATGAGGTCGAGGAGGAAGAAGGCTTGGGAGAGGATCTCGGAGGAGACCTGCTCCTGACCGATTCGGCAGAGTTCCGCATATTCTTCATTTCGAAGCTCTCGGAGGAGCTAGAGGTGCTCGAGCGACTGAGTGAATGCATCTTTTCGAGGGTTTTGACGTTGACAATGGGATTCTTCTGTGGGTAGTCTTTCTCTGAGAAGGTGTTGTTGGTTGGGGAAGAGTTCGTCATTCGCGGGACAGAAGGCGGGACAAGTGGTTGGTTTATGAATTGCTGGAATGATCGACAGGAGCTTAGTGAGCGTCGAAGGTTGGTAGCGTATGATAATCGGATAGGTCCGAGTCGGTGGAATCTTTGGTGAGAAAGACGACGATGCGAGGGTCCAGTGTTCCTTTATGCTCGGACCTGAAGCCAGCGCTGTGTCACGACTGTTCATGTGAGGCCCTCGAGCGGGTCTTGCCAAGGCATATCCAAGACGGTGACTACGCGGTGGAATCCTTGGACGGTGTCGCCGTCCGGCACGCAAGCCGTCCTCAGGCTGCTACGATATGGGCGACAGCCATTGGTCGTCGCCGAGTTCCTGAAGAGGGCACCGACTGTGCCAGAGGAGCAAAAGCCGCAAGCGAAGGCAAGACGATCCGCACGCCAAGGGAGCTGAGGGCAGGGCGGGCGGTGATTGGTGCCTTTACGGCGTAGGGCTGGGAACCATTGGCCTCGTTACGTGGGTGCGACTCGGCGTGTGAGGACATGTGACAACTCAACGAGCAGAATTACGTAGCACATGCAGCACTGAGAGATGGCATGCAGATGGAATCGGGTTGTTGCTATTCTCGTTGGAGGAAACCATTCTCGCGTGACGCCATTTGCTCGGTTAACACGGCCCGGTCGCCGTTTGGAAACCCTTGGAAGTCTTGGTCGTCCCTGTCTCCAACCGCGTCGACGTTCACAACATTCGAGCAACATATTTCGCCGACAACTTGTCTCGGGACAACGTACATGTGTTGCGACTGCCAGCTACATGCGTGGCCACTATGTACGATATGTCAAAGCTCGCGTTCGGTGCCACTGCGGATTGAAACAGGCACACTCTCCTGTGCGAGCGCAAACATCCCAAGACGAGTCTTGTCCACTACCCGCTTGCCCAAACGCAAGAAGTTTGAGTCACGGCGTCTAGCTGCTTGCGCGTCCAGCATGGGACAAGTTGCTTGAAAAAGAACACCGACACAGTGAACGACCTGACATCGCTAGCCTGAGCTAAATGCGAATATCGCTCACGTCTGACCAACGATTGCTCATCGAGCTTTGAGCAACGAACTTCCTGTTTGAACGAGGCATAAACAGCAAAATGTCGCATCACGAGATCGCCATTGTGCTGGCAGGATTCGGAAGGATGCGAGCCATCTACAGACGAAGGATTCGAAAAGGACCCTTTGACAAAGAGCAGCTGCTCTGTCACCAAGATCATCAGACCATGCGGGACACAAACCTTACGGCAAGGCAGCTGCGTCGCAACAATTGACTGTTGTGCCCCTCGCGAAATAGAAGAAGCTCTTCTGCTGGTGGATATCTTTGGCTACATCCGTTCTGGGAAGGTCGAGCCATGAGTTCTTACTCTGATGCATCTTGCTCGCGGCGGCATCTCAAGTCTTAACCGCACACGATGTGAAGAGGACATCTCGACGTGAGTCTAATCACTCCAGTTCTCGACTAACGTAACATGGAGGAATGATGAGGGCAGTTCAAGATCGAGAAACTTGACCTCACGTGAAGATCTACGCTCTCTATCTCGCCTATCGCCAGCCCAACTGGCGGCGAAGGCGCATTCGAACCGCCTATCTCCAGCACTATATGATGCAAGCGATGCGCTCCATGTCTTATCGTTCGCCAACCAATGCACTCACAGCATGGATAATCTTACAGGCGACAGCACGATTGTGCATCGATAACACAGCAGCTCAATAATATCAAGCCAAGACCTGTCGACTGTAGGTGAAAGTCTGTTTTTACGCCTACTCTCATCGATTTCACATAGTTCGCGCACAATGGCTGGCCTCCAAGTCCTCCCAGCAGGAGCCGGCTATGGAATCGTCATCGGTATCGGAGGCCTCTTCGCCCTCGTTATGCTCTTCCTCACCTGGCTGCAAAACCGCTACACCTCGTTCTCCACCAAACAGTCCGAGGAGTTCAACACCGCCTCCCGCTCCGTCAAACCAGGTCTAATAGCCTCCGGGATTGTTTCTTCCTGGACCTGGAGCGCAACCCTCTTGACCAGCTCCACCTTCGCATACTCCTATGGCGTCTGCGGACCTATGTGGTATGGAGCCATGGGGGCGTTCCAGATCCTCATGTTTGCCCTCATTGCGATCAAGATCAAGGCCAATGCTCCAGGCGCACACACATTCCCAGAAATTCTGCTCGCGAAGCATGGCAAGATCGCTCACGCGACATATCTCTTCAATGGACTCGCGACGAACATGCTCGTGGGCGCCTGTCTTGTCCTCGGCGGCTCGCAAGTCGTGGCGGCGATATCTGGAATGAATGTATATGCGGCATGTTTCCTGATTCCCTTGGTCGTCGCAGCATACGTTATCGCCGGCGGACTACGATCCACGTTCATCGCGGATTACATCCACACCGTCATCCTGTTCATCGCCATCTTCGTCTTTGGGTTCTGCATGTACGCCACGAGTGATCTGGTCGGATCGCCTAGCAGGTTCTATGACCTGCTCATCGAAGCGTCCGAGAATATGCCTATTGCGAAGAATGCTGGAGATGGATCGTACTTGACGTTCCGCTCTGTCGATGGTTTGGTCTTCGCTATCGATCTCTTCGCGGCGGGTTTCAGTACGGTGTGGCTAGGTAAGATATACCCAACATGTCACGTAGAGGTTCCACGCTGACTTCACACCTCTGCTTAGACCAAGCGTACTGGCAACGGGCCATCGCCTCCCGCCCCGAAACAAGCGTAAAAGCATATATCCTGGGCGGAGTCGCCTGGTACGGTACGTGCCAATAACACCACAAACTCTTCCAACCCACTTGGCTAAAACATCCCCAGGCATCCCCTTCGGCTTCGCCACAGCAATGGGCCTAGGCTGCGCCGCCCTCACGACCTCCCCCCACTTCCCAACCTATCCCTCCCCTCTAACCGCCGCCCAAAACTCCGCCGGCCTCTCCTCCCCCGCCACAGCAATCACCCTCTTGGGTCAAGGCGGCGCAGTCCTCATGCTCATCCTCCTCTTCATGGCCGTAACCTCCTCCACCTCCGCCGAACTCATCGCCGTCTCCTCCCTGCTCACCTTCGACATCTACAAAACCTACATCAAACCTGACGCGGACTCGAAGCGACTCGTGCAGGTCAGCCATTACGGAATCGTAATTTATGCTTTGGTCCTGGCGGTCTTCTGCTGCATCCTCAACGCAGTAGGTCTAAACCTCACCTGGCTCCTCACCGTCTTGGCCATCATCGTCGGCGGCGGCGCGGTACCTGTCGGCCTCGTCCTCCTCTGGAAACGCACCTCGACCGTCGCCGCCATCGCCGCACCTTGGGTCGGTCTAGCATGCGGATTAATCGCGTGGATGGTCACAACGTGGAAACGCTCCGGCGAGATCTCCATCGCGAGCACAGGCGACACGACGAATGCCGTGGCTGGAAATGTCACGAGTTTCGGGGTGGGCTGGTTGGTGTGTGTGGTTTGTACGTTTGTGTTTCCGGGAAAGTATACGAGTGAGGATGCGAGGCACGTGGAGAGGAGTAATAAGATTCAGGGGATTACGATGCCTAGGGCGAGGGACGTGGAGGGTTCTTCACCTGAAGGGATAGCGACGCCGGTGGGTGGGGATGAAGAGAAGAATATCGCTAGCGAGGAGAAGAATCCCGCGCCGTCGACATCCTCGCAACAACAAGACGTCAAACCCACCAGCACCGGCAACGAAATCGTCGACTTCCTCGAAACAAGCAACATGGAACCCATGGACCCGGTCCTCGTCCGTAAAGGCGAACGACTCGCCATCGGCGCGAACGTGATTTTCCTGCTCGTAGCGATAATTTTGGTGCCGTTCACACTCTTCGGCACGAGCTATATCTACAGCCGGGCGTTCTTTGAGGGTTGGGTGGTGGTGAGTTTGATCTGGGTGTGGTGTTTGATGACGATTTGTGTGGTATATCCTGTGGTGGAGAGTACGGGGGCTTTGAACGTGATTACGAAGGGGTTGTGGAGGGATACGATGGGGTTGTTTGGGGGGAGGGGGAGGGNNNGGGGACGAGATGTGAGGATGAAGATGTGTGACGAGATGAGTGATGATAGACACGCACAACAAGCAAAAGCCTGTACAAGACGTTTTCCAGAACAGCCATCTTCCAAGGCAGACGTTGTCAGAGATATCCAGTGCAGTCTGCCGCCAGCGTTGACGCCGGAATCCATGTTCCGCGTGAAAGTAACGGCAGCTGATTCCAGGTGGATGGTAAGGTCAACAGGCTTCTGTCAAGATGCATTTCGTCATGGCAGTCAGCGTGATCGTCATCGACATAGTTCTGTCAAGCTGATCGACATAACCTATGCATGGAATGATGGAAGCAAGGCGTATGTGCATGTCATCTGGGGAAGGTGGGGACCCCGAAGTGCAGCGATCGGCAAGATCGCATGTGAAAGCTTATCGTCTATTGTATGTATTCGACCTGCTGCGAGGGCTCGGTCGCGTAGGAATGCAATTACATTTTCATGGAGGAGTTGCAGAGTCGGCCTGAGCGAGTCGTGTTTGACCTGGCTTACCCGCGACTGATGGATTTCGTCGTATATTCGTCTTCCGTTGCTCGTCTCACCCGATACGCTCGGAGTTGAGTCTCACAACCTCAGTCAACCACCAAGCGTGGATGCGTTCATCACCAGTCAATTCGGGGTGGAAGGCAGTGCCAAACACATTTCCCTGCTTGACGGCTACAATGTCGCCATCTTCCCCGAGGTCCTCTGCCGTGGTTGTCTTATCCCGGATGGCTCGTGCTCTCCCCGGCAGGCGGCCTAGAATCTCAACAGCAGCAGTGGTCGCTTGTCTCGGTGGAGCGAGGACCGTGTCTGGGGATTCTTTTGCCGGTACGATATTTGTTGACGGCAAGACTTTCTCAACGACCGGCGCCCTGATGAAGACTGAATGGAAGGGGGCGTCTAGGAAAGGCAGTTCGAGATCTGCCTCGAAGCTCTCGACTTGACGGCCAAAGTAGTTCCTGTGCACCCTCACGTCCAAGCCGCCGATGAGCTCCTGGCCAGACTGCTTGGACTTGTTGGCGCTTTCGGCGAGCAAGATAAGGCCTGCGCAGGTTCCCCAGACAGGCTTCCTGTGCAGCTTGACAAAGTCCCGAAGCGGGTCCAGCAGGGCGGTGCGCTCTGCGATGAGTGAGATGGAGGTGCTTTCGCCGCCCGGCAAGATGAGGCCATCACATGCCTGCAGCTCATCCGCGTTCCTCACTTCGATAAAGGTGAAGTGGGGCGGATCGTGATGACCGTTCCCGGCGCCATGATGCTGGTGATGCTGTTGGTGCTGGAGGGAGGCGGCAGCGCGGTGCAGCAGCTGGATGTGCTCGACGAAGGCGCCTTGCAGGGCGAGGACGCCGACGGTGATGGTCGTCATTGCGGGCGTAGCATGATCTGGCGATGATATATCTCACGCCGTGCGAATACCCCGAGGGGAATTCGTGAGTTGTCGGGAATTTTCGCACTAGTGAGTCAGTATTCTAGGGCGCGCGTACGGAAGGACGGGCCCGACAAGGGGCCAGATAGGGAAGGCGCAGACATAGGCTGGTGGAGCAGCGTGGTCGGAAACCGAAAGAACGTCAGGTAGGAGTGTTGTGCTGTGGTGGTGATGAGGTGGTAGGCTATGATTGCAGTGGCTGTGACGAGACGCAGGCTGTGTGTGATGCGAGTGATGGCCGCCCGCCTCTCACACTCTCACACCTTGCGACTCATGCCAAACACGTGGCGCGCCATTGCCGGTCATGTTGGTACGAGGTCCGGGGTGGCAAGAGCGACACAACTCGATGTTGGTACGGTGGTGAGAGATGGCGGTGGACTGCCCTCTTTATTATGACGGATGTTCGTATTGTTGCTATGTTAATTTGTGGGAGGATGGATGGCAGACGGCAGGAACCACGTTGCATGTCGTCAGGCCGCTCCTGCTCGAGATGCTGGGCGTCCCAATTAGGAAGCAGTCTGGCGGTAGAGTTTCGCTTCGGAGCTCCCCACCATCGATAGCCGGTGAGGCGGCTGTACTAGCAGCTTAGCCTCGTCGGCCTCGGGCCTCTCATCATAAACTTAGAAACGGCGTGTGCTGCGTCGGCGCTCGCTGATCGCCATATCTGCCCACGAACCGCCAACGCCTGCAACAAAACCCTCCCGCCCGCAGCTACCACAACCTCCTAACCACTGCACGCCTCCCTCCCGTCGCTCCTGCCTCGCCGGTAACGTGACTACCAAACAACGCAACATCCTACAACAACACACCGCACCCCCCAGCAACAACCCTGTTTTGCCGCGACGCTTTTAATGTATAATCCCCTTGCGAGGGACCCCCGAAACACTCCTCCCTCGACATCATGTCTTCAGGCCTCGTGGTTTCCGCGCGGAAGAGGGCGCTCTCTCAGCGTCTGCCGCTGAGTCTAAGCACCAACTTCCCCGACATCTCCAGCTTGATGAACGGCATCGCCAGCAGCTTCTCCCAGACCACCATCCCGCTCCCCGAGCCCGAGGGCGGCGAAATCACCTGCTGGCTACTCGATACAAGGAGCTTATGGCCTGGCCAGAACATCTGGTCAGCTCCAGGAGCTGCAGAGGCCATGGCTCTCGTGTCCATGGCCGAGCAGAAGACCATCTCCACCAAGATGTTCATCCAGGACGCACGAATGAGCCTCGGCAGCGCACTACTCAAACGACTGTTCATATCCAAGACTCTGGACATTCCTTGGAAAGACGTAGGGTTGGCGCGGAAGGGTGATCCAAAGCATGGCAAGCCGTGTGCTGTGGACGTCGTCGGCCGGCCCATCGAGGGCATCGACTTCAATGTCTCCCACCAGGCCGGACTCGTCGCCCTGATCGGATGGAACGGAAAGAAGAGGCACAAATATACACCAGCTGGTGGCATCGAAGGATACATCAGCCCAAGCACCAATTTCGAGCCGGATGTCATGGTTGGTGTGGACATCGTCTGCGTGAACGAGCGAGACGACTACCGGACCATTGACGCCGAGGGCTTGGATGGATGGGTTGATATTTACGACTTTGTCTTCAGTGATGAAGAGAGATGGAGCATGAAGTACGATGTCGACTATGTCACCCTCCTCGACGGCACAATCCTCGGCAGAGACGAGATTGGACGACACGACAGGTGTATACAACGGAATAAGCAGATCGCACTCACCACACCGAACGGAAAGGACGTCAAGTTCAACTCCGACTTGCTGGTCGACGCCAAACTTCGCCGCTTCTATACGTACTTCTGCTACAAGGAGGCGTACATCAAGCTGGCGGGTGAGGCTCTGCTTGCACCATGGCTCAAGCAGCTGGAATTCTTCAACGTGCGAAGTCCCAAACCTGGGACCGTCGCTCGCTGCAGCACAATCGGCCAATGGGGCGAGGAAGTCGACGACGTGGAAGTGCACATGAACGGCCAGGAAGTTGACGACGTCAAGATGAAGATCCAGTCCTACGAGGAAAGCTTCATGCTTTCGACGGCGATACAAGGCCAGATCCAGGGCATGAGGGTGCCTTCTTTCAAGAAGCTTGACCTGCGAAGCGACATTCTCGCATACGCACACAAGCATCTCTCGACCTCACCTTCGGACTATAGGTGAGCCTCCCACCCAGCAACGAATACGGTCACCATCGAAAACAATCCCAACCACCGCTGCGAAAGTATGGAAGCTTACAAGCATCGCAGCCATCCACGGCTCTGAAAACGTCATGCCCAGATCTGAAGACCTCGACAGAATGGTTCAGATCGGACTTTCCCGAGTCGCGCACCACGCGCAAGGCACAAGGTTGACAAAGCAACACTGCGATAAGGATTTGTGAGGACTCGCGCACGCTGGATTAGTGCGCCTTCTGGAAGGGGAAAGAAACGGTGCCTCGGGGCAGCCGTTGCGTTGCGCTGACAAGCCCGTTTTCCAACGGCTAATCAAACGCTCGATAAAGGCTACCCCCAAACGGAAAAGCATTGATTCCCGCGCACGGCACCAACTTCGGTCATCGACACGTGGTGTGACAGAAGGCTTCCAGACTCTGAATCGACGTCGACAGAAGCGTCGTACACCATGCACAGCACACACGCACATGTTTGCTTGGCGGGCGACTAAGCGCTAATACAACGCCACCCGGCTTGTTATTTCCCACAGGCGGCGTCATGGTCGGAGTAAGGGTCCCTCCTTCGGGCTATTTTCTCGCAACCTGCTTGGACGATGCGGGATCACATCCTGGCATGTTCCAGGAATCGAATATCATTCATTGTTCATCGAGATTCACATTTGAGCGAGCGTACAGCGGCCGGCATACGGCGTATTATGGGAGGGGACTTGGATTGCGAGGGCGGGAGAGGATACAGACAGGCGCTATTGGATGAGACAGCAGCATGATCAGGCATCGGCAGAGAGAACTACCACAAAGACACGGACGTCATTCCCTTTTTTACTCGGGTGTTGTCAATTTCTAATCGCATCGCAAGACGTGGAAGGCAGGGGAGGGCATCTATTGGATACGCTAGGTTGCAGCCCTCACATACACCAATACGAAGAGTCGAATCGTCGTCGGTGAGCGAAACATTCACAAGAAATCGATCGATCGAAACCACATGACCGACCCTTTCAACGTCTCTTCTTCGCCTCTTCGTCGTCGTACTACAGACCGGGGACCGAGATGTAGGTCAGATGACGTTGGATGGAATCTTTGTGTTGTACGAACTGAGGATGAGTGAGTGAGAGTGCCTGCCCCTGGCATGTGACATTCGGACCGATGTTCTTCAGAGATGGAGGTTCACGTGGGTACAATGCCTCCCTGCAATGTTTCGATGGGCATGGAATGATAGTATGCCCGAACCGACGGGCCGAGTGGTGAGTTGTTCTGGAATCATCTTCTGAATGAACGGAGTCGGTGAGCCCTGGCTACGTTCTATGCTGAACCGCTTCGATGGGACATGGCAGGATTGGACTCCCTGATGAGTGTATATCCGACCGAAGGGTAAGGCCATGAAGAAGCAAGCAGTCAGGTCCTCCAGTCCTGAGAAAGGAGTATCTTCCCCAATAGCCAGCTGATGAACAAGTCCAGCGAAGAACTAACGACATCTCTCCCGGACGACTTACGAAAGTTATCACAAGTACCGGCTCCTAGAGTTCTCGCCATGGCCTCCTTCACCCTATGCTGGTTTCCATGGCGTATAACTTGACCTTGCCACGTTTTCTGCCCGTCTCTTTACCTTTACGACTTTTAGATCCTTCCCACGAAACGTTGTCGAATGTTTCTTGTACCACCTCTCTGAGCGTTTGCCTCAATTGAATGCAATAACATAGTTCAGGGGGTCGATATTAGCATTTCGAAACACGCAACTTTCTACACATGCTGTTGATATCATGGGGCATGTCAATCGAACAGACTTCGAATTCTTCAAGGTGACACCTCGCAGAGGGCCTGAAAGTCATTTTCTGGACGTCAGAATCGACGAGGTGAAAGCTGAAAAGGTTGCTATATCTTTTCCCATCACACATCACCAAAGCGGTGAGGTAGCTTCGCATACGCTTTATATGCCGTCCTTTCCAACGAGAACTTTTGATCGTCTCCAGTGACTCATTTTCCTGATGCTATGCACACACAACCAAGAACCAGTACCCAGGACTTCTTGGCTTTATCACTAGTACTTGACCCTCTAATCCTCAGTCAAGTCACCATACTCCCACATACCCCTCCTCTCCGCCTTAGCCTCAGCCTCCCTCTTCTTCAAATCCGCCACAACCTCAGGCGCACTTCTCTCAAATGGCCTCAGCTTCCTCGGCACCATAGCCAGACCCTCAAGGACCACATCCGCGTTGATGCTCTGGTTGAGGTCAGGCGCCTTCTCGTCAAGGAGCGTGATCCACAACAGGTTGTCGCGCGAGTCGGAGTAATCAATGTTAGCGATCAGGCTCCGATCCAGGCAGACGTCATTGAGCATGTTGACGGACTCCGAGAGATACTCCGGTGAAGTCGGGAACTGAAGGAAAGAGAGTGCGGCGTCGACGGCTTGTGCTTTGAGGCGCTGGGTGCCGAATTTCGAGGTCTCGAGTGGTCGCAGAGCGCTCCAGGGCTGCGTTTCGGAGTTTCCATAGTCGATGTAGACGACTTCAGAGGTCTTGTTGTCGCGGTCGTTACGTCGTACGCGAGCACGGTACCAAACGCCGTCTTGCGTGAATTTGGCCGAGACAACGTCGCCAGTCTTGGGAGGCTGTGCGAGTGGCTGTCCGTTTCCGGGAGAAATGTGGAAAGATGCAAACTCCCTCATGAGTGAGTCGAGGTTGGACTTGCCAGAACCGCCGAGTTGTACCTTGAGGCGTGCGTTTGAAGGATCGATGTAGGTAACAGCAATATCCTTGTAGTTCTTCTCGCGTTGTATCGTAGGACCATCGCCATTGCCGTTAACGCCGTTGGTTGGAGCAGTGTATTCGTAGTCCTCGCCGTTCTCGGTAGCCTCCTGAGACGGATCGTAGTCGTGCCACATACCACGCCTCATTTCCTTGGCCTTCTGCTCAGCAGCGAAGAGTTCATTGCCGTTGCCCGACTTCTCTGCGCTGTAGGCATGCACGGATGCAAGACCCTCTTCGACCAGTAACTTGGCGAAACTCTCGCGGTTGACGTACAGCGTACCAATGAAGCCACCTTGCTTGTCGCAGTCGTCAACGTCGATCTCAACGTCTCTTTGCATGCAACGCTTCACAGCGAAGTCGTGAGCCTCTTGGCCAAAGGGTTCACCAGTGTCCTGAGGCCCACGAGCGCTTCGAGGAGCTCTAATGCCACCGAGAACAAAGGTAAGCTTGGCGTTTTCCCGTGGTACGAGGACGGTGAATCGGCTGCCAGACTTGACGAAATCTACGACAGCAGGCACCTTCTTCTGCCGCGACAACAGTGTGAGCTGACGCTTGGCCTTCTCGAGTGATTCGCTGTAGTCGACGTATGATGCCACCTTGGGAGGCTTGGCCGACCACATTCCTTTTTGTTCTGATTGCGCCGCCTCCTCTGCCGCCAGCAGCTCATCGTAAAGTGGGCTGCGGTCAGTATCATCCATGCGATGCCGAATGACAGATGCGTATCCGCTCTCAACAAGCAGCAAAGCGACATTCTTACCATTTTGCGTGACGGTTGCCATCTCCCGCTCATCGTAGCCTTCGGTTGCAGGTCGCTTGCCATCGATGATGACTTTGACGTGCTTGCCTATGAGCTTCTTACGTGCGAACTCCTTTGCTTCTGCGCCGAAAGGTGACTGCTTGGGGTCGGTAGGCTTTGGTTGTCTGACACTGCTTAGGTTGATGCGCTTTTCTTGGCCAGACTTGTTCCGAATGAAGATGGTGTCTGCAGAGAAGACCCTGCTGACGACGGCTTCTTGCTCACTGCCTGCTGTTCGCTTCGGTGCAACGCTCTGGAAAAGACCAAGCTGCTTCTCCTTTGCGAACCGCTCGGCTTGTCGAAGCTTGCCCATCTCAGCACCAAGCCATGTCGAGTGATGGTCAACGCATCGGGCAAGACCTTCCTTCAGCAGGAACTCGGCGATGTTTCCAACAGGATGCCGTACTTCACCAACAAGCAAGTTGTTCGGTGACACACCCAGAATCCGCACTTGTACACCTCTTTGAAGCAGTCTCTCTTCCACGAAAGCCTGCGCCTCGTTTCCGTATGGTTCCGCAGCTTGCGTGCTTCCATCGCTAGGATTCGTTCTTGTGGTCGTAGGTGCTCGCAGGCCAGCAACGAGGACGGTCGTCTGTACATGTTGCGTGGGAGATATCATGAGTCGGCAGATCAAACGATCTCCACTGAGAACTCTCTCTACGACAGATTCAATGGCCTTGCCCTTCTGCTCTTCTGCAAAAGCCTTCGGATCTGGTATGTCCCTGATGTTCTGCACAAAGGCCGCCTTTGGCTGCCACATGCCCTTCTCATCTGCTTTTGCGTGTGCTTCGAGTGCTGCCAATCGCTCCAAAAGCTCTGCTGCTGCTGGCGTCTCTGCCTTCCGCTCGGCATCGTCTCGCAACTTTGCCCATCCATCCTGAACAATCAAATCAGGGAGTTGCTTACCGTCGGGTAGGAGAACAACGCCGTACTCGCGTGAAGAGCCACCGACCTTTTGGGGGATGGAATAGAGTACGCTGAATCGGATGATCTTGCCCACGGTGAGCTTTCGAATAAAGTCGCGAGATTCGAAGCTGCAGGGCTCATCGGATTGCAGGCGAGGCGCATTGATGAAGGCCAGCGAGAGGGTCCTTTCCTGTTTGGCCTTGTTCTGCAGAATCAAAGTGTCGCCAGAAAGGACGCTCTTGACCTTGCCTTCTTGCAATGCGGACATGATGGTGGTGGTATTGGAAGGAGCTTGACGGTGGGTGGAATGTGGCGATCGAAGACAGGCTGCTTCTAATAAGGAGTCGTGTTTCTGCAGTCTAAGTGATGATGTCGTGTGATGCTTCTGATATTTTCGACACAGCTGGCTTCATGTGGGGAAGTGAAGGAGCTCCAAGCTTGCGGCTCTGGACCGCCACCACCCCTGTCATGCAGGGTCTCGTCACTCCACGTGATGCCCGTAATTAGTAACGACAGTGAGGTGAGGTGAGTATCAGAATTTGGGTGGAGCACGTGGGAATAGTAGGCATGTGAAGATTTCGTCATGTACAGCATTGCACATGCTTTCGCCATTGGCAGGTGACTGAGACAACGTTGACTTCTAGACCCCACGGGTCCCCATATCGTACATTGCAATAGCTACCCAAGCAACGGCCAGGCCAGGCGGCACGAGCTGATGTCGTCAAACACTTCTCCACATCATCTAGCAGCAACCTGGAGCTTTTCCAGTCTCTCGCTAACAGCATCGACCAATGCCGTTTCGCGCTCCAACAACTGGAACACCTGTGCAAGTCTCTGTTGGCGAATGCCCTGACCCGCTGATGACGACAGCAAGTCATTTCGGACACTATTGTTCCCTTCAAGCTCCTTCTGCATCGTCGTAGCCTGGTCAAGAAGCTGCCTGTACACCTCCTCAACAGCTCTGAAACGGCCAGCCATGGTGTCGTCGTCTTCCAAGTCGCTTGGCAGTGAATCCGTCGACACTGTGAGTTGGCTGTTCTCCATCTTAACCACGCCAGCAGGGCTTGATGGTGTGTGCGAGATGCTCTGCTCGATTCTAGCCACCTCTTCGGCAAATGCTTTCTCTTTCCTCGACATCTCCTTTCCACCCAGACCCCTCATCTTCTTCCGCAGGGCTTCCACTCGCTGTGTAATATCTTGCGTCCTATCTTTCGTCGCCTGGATGCGGTTCTCGATCTTTTGACGCCCTCCACGTACTAATTGGGGTGCTCCTTCTGCTTGCTCTGGAAACTCGTCCTCGCCAGTGACGCTGTTCACGCGGTTCGAGAGGTCCTTCACCTTCTCGATCTGTGCCTTGAGCTCGCTCATGAGTCTCTCGCATCTCCTAAATAGCTCGCCCGTTGCCAAACCGATGGCATGGGTCTCGCTGCTGAAGACACGGTGTGCCTCTGTAAACTTCGACAGCGTGTAGGGCGAAAAGCGGACTGGACCCCTGATATCAGCCGTTGCTCCAGTGGCTGATTCACGACGCCAGTTCTCTAGCAAGTTTGGAAATGCGGATTGCTGGAAGAATACATCGGCTGGCTGATAAGGCGCCCTTGACTCTGGCCCGGGAAGACCTTCGGTGGGAGTAAATGCGTCAGGGGCAAAGGGGTGTCCAGCAGCGGCGGGGATGTCCAGTAACGTGGCGACGGGTTTGTTCTTATCAGACTTGGTCAACACAAGATAGCCGACATCCGTGACCGTATCGTCCAGAACTGCAATGACAGCCGTCAAAGAAGTCGCTGGCTCATCAGGCTCAGTCAGAGAATCAACAAGCGTACTGTATGACTCCATCAACACATCAAGTCGAAATCCGATTCCTTCTGCCTCGTTCCTCGAGTCAGAAAGTTCACTCTCCAAGGCCTCAATCCAAGGTCTGAACGATATGCCGTAGACGCCATTTGACTGGGTTGAGAACAACTCGTATCGATCCATGGGCGATGCTGTCAACGTAGACCAGTAGTCGTTACCCTGTCCACTTCGCTCAAGGTCTATCGTCTCCAGCAGTAAAAGGTCCTTGATCGCCTCCAGATCGTCCAGATACTGTATTCGACTGCGCTTCGAGGGTAGCCATTCTGCCTCTACGCCCTCAAGGTCGAGGCAGACGTGTACCTTGCTGCTGTTTGTGGCGAGACAGATAATTCCAACACTCAGACCGTCGTCCAATCCGGCGTCCTCAAAGTCTTCCTCATTATCGAACAAGGCTTCTTCGTTGACTTTGGGCGCAACGACGTGGATGTCCGTGATCTCGCCAAAATCAGGATCAGGTGAGAGTTGAAAGGGTCCCTGCAGTCTGGGTATTGGGCTCAACCGCTCTGGCCGGGAATAGACTTCCACGTCGTACTTGCCGTATGGTCCTGATAAGGCGATTGGGTCTTGCGAGTCGACGTCAGCAAGCCATGTGGTCTGCTGGTGCGCAATAAGTCGCTGTAACTCAGACTCTGGTGCACCTGCGTCGAGGACTCTTTGTTTTGACACTACACTGGTGCTGAGACTCGGTAGGAGTGTCGAAGGCGTCCAGAATTTCGAGGGGAGGAAGGGACACAAAGCGTAGACATCGCCCTCATCCATAGCCACCCAGAGCGTCATGCTCGACCATCCATTCTCGTCATCCCTTCCCATGCCACCGAAACAACTGGCTGCCACCTGCATCTCAACATCGTCTGGTGAAAAGGTGTTGGTGGTGTCCCTTCGCTTGCTAGCACTGAAATCCTCTCGCTGCGTAGCTGCATTGGCCAGCTTCTTGAGGTCTACCGCCAAAGCTGGTTCGTTGAACGTGCTCCTGTCATTTTGATCCAGCTCCCACAGGCGCACCGACGCATCTTTCGTTACCGTGACCAGACAATTTCCGGAAGGGGAAAGTGGATGCCATATCCCACTGACAAGCGGAGGCGCCTCCACGACATGTACAAGTGGTCCGACCTGAAATGAGCGAGGCTTGATCGGTTGACTGTCCTGGAAATTCAAATGTTCTCGTGGTGGTAGAACACAGACATGGCATGTGTGGCTGGTCAGAACAGCCAGGAAATCGCCAGATGGAGACACCGTAAGTTGGGTGACTGGGAGATACCCCGGTGTCTTGAGCACCTTGTATGTCGCTTGTTTATTCGAGTGCTGTCCTCTTGCTCCCTGCCCTGCATCTTTCAAATCCGCCAAATCGCTCCATCTTACCTCGTTGCCCACGGCAGTAAACACCTCCGTGCCTCTGTGCGCAATCTTCCTCGACGGTCCGTCCGTTTGAGTGCTGGTCTGCCTCGACTTGTCGTTGTCCGAGGGTTGAAAGAAGTCGAACCCAGGTGTGCCGTAGTCTAGCCACTGTGGGCTTCGAGCGAGGATCTTCGGCATTTCGTTCGAAGTCTTGGCAAGGCGGATGAAGGACTACCTCGAGTGCATGGTATCTGGGGTCGCTCCGGCGTGCTCGTGGTGATTTTGAAAGTGAGGTTAGGTTGGCTAGGTGAAGCTCAAATGTTAGGTTCGGCAGGCGCGTGCTTCTTCACAAGCTCCCACGCGTGAAGGCCCGTGCACTGATCTTGAAACATCGCAACAGCTCTATTTCAATAACTCCTCTCGTTCATCTAACCATCAACAACACAAAATGGCACCCTTCCGAATGCAAAATACGGTCGACAGACTGGACAAGCCATCATCGTACACCGTAGGAAAGGTATCGCACTCGACACCCCTCCATCTGACCTCCACTAACTCCTTCACAGCACAAGAAGCGAAGGCGCAATGCTGAAGAAGAGCCCACCCGCGCGCCATCACCAGAACTGGAAGACAAGCTCGCCAACGCAACAACCCTCTACGTCGGCAACCTGTCCTTCTACACAACCGAAGAGCAGATCCACTCCCTCTTCAGCACATGCGGCGAGATCAAACGTTTGGTCATGGGCCTCGACCGCTTCAGCAAGACGCCCTGCGGCTTCTGCTTTGTTGAATATTACACACACGAAGATGCGCTTGACTGTCTGAAATACGTAGGCGGCACGAAGCTCGACGAGCGGATCATTCGTGCCGATCTGGATGAGGGCTTCAGCGAGGGGAGACAATATGGGCGTGGGAGGAGTGGAGGACAAGTAAGAGACGAGTACCGGGAAGAGTATGATCCAGGTCGTGGTGGTTACGGGAGAATGGTGCAGGAGGAGCGCATGTATGACGACGACCAAGGGTATCGGTAGCGGTGGATTTGAGGACGATAGGGATCTGGGCTCGATAACGGCGTTAGGACACGTGAGGCATGAGGTCTTGCGCTGCGGCACTGGACACCGCGAAGGAACTATACGATACCCTGCTGTACTGGTTGCGAGATGCCTCTTCAATGTGCAACACCTTACCAGTCTGTATCATGATGGTAACAGTCCCCCACCGGGTTCCGTCAAATCTTCCGCAATGGCAAAGAACAGGTCCTGGAAAAGCTAGCCCTTTGGACCTGTTTCTATCGGGTTGCGCCGTGAACGTTGCTGGACCTTCTCCTGCGTGGTGGCTTCTGAGCGCAAGTCCAGCTACACCCTGTTTCTCAATTATGTTATTGAGAGAGACGTATTCCAATCTGCCGCTCAACCAGGCTTCTCGAACCGACTTGTCTCAGAAAGAGCGACAACCAAGCCAATAGGTTCTTTGTCCTAAAAAGACTTCGAGACAGCTACAGAAGACACGATGCTCGCGTACCAGGAAACTAGACATATAAGCAGATCACGGCGCTGTGCGATCGTGTATTCAAATGAACAAGAACGAATTGCAAAATGTCACTACGATGAAACCCTTCACTACCGCGTTAGAGCCAGTCACACCGACTGATGCCCCAGCACTTATGGATCCAAATACACCCTCCTCGACTTCCTCCTGCTCTTCCTGGTCGTCTGTGTACGATACAGCCCCAGAGACGTTCCCTGCCTGTCATTCCGATCGAACATACAACGACCTCGCCCTGAAATGCGAAATCCTGAGCATCTTCTGCGATGTGCAGGTCATGGAGAAGATGAAGCTTTCCCAAGATAGTGCAAAGGTCGTTGAGGAGAAGACAGTGCTGGCTGAGGAGAATCAACGTCTGGAGAGCAGTCTTGAAACAAGTCTTACTGGACGTCGACGACTTCGCCGACGCTATGTCAAGATGATGAACAGGGGAATTAAGAAGGATGTTCGGGCCCCTACTGGAGGAGACGACGGTCGGATAGATGTCGTCCCCAACGCGAAAATCTCCATGCTCAGAGCAAGAAATGGGAAACTACAGTTGAAGCTGCTCCGTCTTTGCAGCATTACAACCCGTCTCCAGCGTCGAAACGCTCGCCAGACTCGCCAAATCAAGTCTTTCAAGGCCCAGGCCTCCTCCTACCAGCTAAAGTCCACACAGCAGGAAACCCAAATTGACCGTCTCCTACAATATCAGAACGATCTCGTCGCGGAGTCACAAAATTACCGTTCTCTGTGGCGCGACCTTCTAGAGGACAACACGACCTTTGAGCGGCAGCTCCAGCACGTATCCCATCAAGCCCAAGACCAACGTACTCTCAACTACCAACTCTGCCAAGAGAACGCTCGCCTCTCCGCCACACTCCAGTCCAAAGCCCAGGCCTTCCAAGACGAGCAAGAAGCTCTCCTCCAACAAATCTCATCCCTCAGCCACGACGTACAGACCCTCCAGTCTTACGCGCAGCACTCGCTCCCTTTCATCCGGGATCTCAGCGCAGCTAACACGCAGCTGAAGAGCGCGCTGGAGGGTGGTCTAAGAAGTCTGACGGCGAGGCAGAGGAAGTGGGTGCGGGAATGGCTCGACAAAGAGGATTGCAGGAGTGGAGAGCGCCTGCGGGAGGTGAATGTCGTTGCAACGCAGATGTCGAGCAGGAAGTCTGGCACGAGAGAAGCATCATATGTCCTTCCATCAAATCCGTCCGCAGAAGTAAAGGGACGTTCCACACCAAAGGGATCTATGCCACCGACCCAGACTCAATCGAACCTGACAACCACAAGTGCTCCTTCCCCTACGAACGATCAACGCCGCAGAAACACCGACAGAAAGCCAGCCGTGCGGTCGGCGTGGAAAGATGGCTTGAGAGACCTTGGCCTATTCTTGTTGGCGGTGTGGCTTCTTGTCATTCCTATGGTGTGCGTCGTAATAATGGTCCTCGAACGGTAGTGGAGAGGCGCGAGCGCGAGTGGACCTTTGTCGAAGTAGGCTATGTCTAATGCCGTTCGGTGGTGGTCAGGAACAGCAGCATGTACTGCACAAATCACATCCTGTAGCTGTGAATATCAATACTCTACAAATTGACAGCACGTGGAGTCTTTTCATCTCAGAAACCCTTCGATTCGATTTCTGTCTCGTATAGAGTCTGTTGCTGCTTCGTCTCTCTCAGCGTTGTGCATGGACCGCATGGACTACATGCCAGAGCGATGAATAGCGGGAACAGTAAAAACGAACGCCTCGCCGCAATGCAGGCATGGACTATTGTCATTCCCTCCCAATTCCCTGACGCCACCGCTCGTGCAAAAATCAAAAGAAAACGCATCAAAGATCTCCTCCTCTAGTAGACCGCCATATACAAGCAAAAAAGTGGCGCCATTCAGCACTTGAATAGCGATGTATGATGTATGCGCAAGCAAGAGCAAAACACCTGCGCAATGCTTCTTTCTGTCTTCTTTTCTCGTCCTCTCACTCCCGAATCTTCTGTATTGTTTGGTGTTGGTGGTGGTAACGACGGTGTTATGGTGCGTTTTGTTCTGTGGGCCTTTCCTGCTCCAGCTTCTGGTGGTGCGGCTCCACGTCTATAATGTGCGTCAAAGGCAGCAAGCTTTTTGATGCCCCATTCTATGATTCCATGCGCTCCAGGCGCATTGCAAGTGATCGTGTTTGTTGCATGGAAGATGGATGTCCGTTCATGAGCAATTTGGCGCTTCACATTGCGCTGTCGCTGATTCCCCGAGCATGTGCCGTAAAGTCGTGATTTCCCGCGGTGGAATTCGTCGGGGGTTTCATCTGTAGACAGACTGGGATCGTGAAATTACTCTGACTTCTCGCCGATGTGTCGTTCGCTTTCTGGCTTCCAGGTGCCTGGGATTGTGTTAGTGCATGCAATCTGTGCCAAACTTCGGTAAAATTCACATACCTTCAAACGTGTGGTGAACGAAGGCCATGGGATCGTCGATGTCTCCGGCGCCCATCTGTCCAACCCCTGGCGAGAATGACGTGATGGGCAGGACCACCACATCGCCGACTTTCTTGGCCTGGGTAATACCCGTGAACTGCTGCCAGGTGATGTTGCCCTTGCTCGTGGACATGTCGAAGTAGTCTGGGTTGTTGAAGAACTTGAAGATGGAGTCCGTCCATAGAGCTGGCCCAGTGAATTCCACCACGCTCTTCATATGCTTCATGTCCAGCTCGCCAGCCTTCTTCCTGCGCAGCGTCTCTTCAGTGATGGTCGCGACGATGTCGACAAGCACTGGATGTCCTGGCTTGCTCTGGATTGTCCATTGGCAGAATTGAATCCTTCGCGAGTACCAGTCGTGCCAATCTGGTCGGTCTGGGTCTGCCTCGATTCCAACCACCAATCCATAGCTCGTTCTGGGCACTTCTGACGGTACCCATTCCACTGCAGATTTGAGGGCGGTCGTATCGATATCCGTGTAGATTCCACCACGTGCGAGCAGGATCAGATATCTGAAGAAATCGGCTTTGAGAACGGCAGCAGGGAGGGCATCGTAAGCCTCTTGGACTTCGGGTATGCTGGCGTAGAAGTGACGGATGAGGTGGACGGCGACCGAGTCAGTGATGACTTCGTGCACGAAGCTGGGGTGTAGTTCTGTCCATGATGCCTCTGCTGGTCTCCACTCTTCCTGAAAGTCTCCTGATGAAGGGGTGTACTTCCACGTCTGCCAGATGTATGCAGGGAACTTGCCCTCGACGTCGTATGGGAAGGTGTAGGCGAGCTGCTGTCGTAAAGGCTTCAACTTCAAATCCTCGAGAGCGATTTGAGGCTGCTTTGGCTTCTTGGACAGCGCGACGTGGCCTTCATTATCCGAGCCTCCTGTTGATTTGGGTTTTGATAGCTCGACAGGGATGCTCGAGTGCTCAGGGCCGGCTTCGACGATCTTTCGGTTCTCTTCGTGGGTGCCGGTGGGCTTGGGAGAGTTGTTGATGCGGGTGTTGGAGGAGGACGCGGCTAGTTGTGGGGCTTTGGGATGCTGGGTCCGCAGTAGCAGGAAAACGGTGAGTATTACAGCGGCGACAACGAGGGCGCGGCGGAAGGTGAGCATGATGGCTCTGTTGGATAATATTATTAAGGACCGCCTTGGCTGTGGCGGGGTGTGTTCGAGTAGGTCGCAAAAGAGTGACGGGAAGGTGGGTGTTGGCGAGTCGAGGGTGCGAAGGTCGCAGGGCTCGGGCCTGTTATTTACGAAAGGCAAAGGCCGATGGCAGAAGTTTGGTACGGGTAGGGAGCAGGTACGAGGAACGTCGTCGCAGGCAGGCAGGCTCAGGCTGAGCCCCGTGCGCAGGTGGGTGCAAGGACAGGCACAAGGCGAGCGGTGGTGAATGATGGGGGCCGGTCAGGGTGGATAGCGGGCGCTCGGACACTCCTATTTCTGTTATTGGTTGTCGCAGCGGCGGTGGATGACGATAGCCATGATTATTTCAAAGGGTCAACAATGACAAGCGAGGTGGGCAGTGTGCAGAGGGGAGCCGGCGGTGGTTGGAATTATTCGCGATGCGTACCTGATTGAGACTCTGTCACAGCCCTGAGCCCATGCACAAATCATGCGCTGCAGTCAGCGGGATGGCGCGATAGGCAAGGCAGTGCCAGCGAAGGATGTTGTTGCGTGTGCGACGGTGGGGGTCGGTGTTCTGCAAGTAGATACAACTGCGAAAGACGCGATTGATAAGACACACTGCAGACGAAGATGAGGCTTGCAATGTCGCCGTCGCAGATTTCTCGCGCCGCTGGTCGGTACAAAGGCGTGATGATGCAGCAGTTCGCGATGCCCGTTACAGCCAGAGCGTCGAGCGTTTCAGATTCGTCGGGAGGCGGGAGTGTGGGTGGAAGCCGATCTTGGGGCGACGGCCATCTCCATTTCTATGCCCATCCCACCCTTCTTTTGTCTTTCATCCTGGCTCTTCCCTCCACTGCCGGAGGGAGCCAGCGTGCGTGCTGCATGACGTTTCCTGTCAGCGCGAATGCGCCGCCTGCTTCACCATCCGCCCGCGGCGTGCTCGAAAGTCTTTAGACGCAGCGCTGAGAGGTGTGAGCTGCGTCGCCAGCTACCAGTCTACCGCGAATGCCCTTACAGCTCCCAGCTCCTACCCCAAGGGAACGCGCGTTCGTGTGTCCTGCATCGTCGAACGTACCGCCCCGGACCGTCCACACGGTCAAAAGGAGTTCTCCTGTCCGACCAGCAAAAACCTCAATATCTCAACGCCTCTCTAGCACCAACGGCTGTCCGTCTGTGGCTGAAACACCCTCATCCTTACGACGCGTTGTTCGTCTTTCCATGCGTGACAACGACTACACCACTGCATACTGACCAGCAACGTACATGAACGGCCATCTGAAAGACCTTCCTTTCAGAGTGATGATGGCTTCCCGACGTGGAGGCTGCCGTGCGCCAAACACTAACAATCTGAAACACAGCATTGCGACACCTGCAGCACGCAAGGAGGAGCTTGTGCCGTTCGACAATCCGTCACCATGTCGGGGCCGCGAGGGGCTTCGACATCTCTACACCAGTGGTCTGCGGGAACGACAGCACGCTCAACAAGCTTCCTTGACTTGTTGTACACTATCCAGGTCGGTGGAGTCTTTCCCCTCACCATCCTACGACAAGCTCCCCAAAGTCAACGCGTCCTGCGAGTGCCGTCACATCGTTCCCACAGCATCCGGCAACCCGCGGTGACCATATTCAAGTTCGCGTGAATGCTAGCCAAGATTCCATGCGACTGCCAACATGACCACCAGAAAGAAAAAAAAAGGAGAAGATGAAAAAGTGCCCATCGTATTATACGAAAAAGTCTGGTCTATTTTGGCCCACGACTACTATACGAACACGGCGCAACGTGCGCAGATCTGACTTCTCCCTCTGAGTGGACGCCTTGCCACGCCCAGCGAGCATTCAAGCTTTCGGTTGAGTCGCCGGATTGCGCAATGCATCTTTTTACATTTCGCTTAAGTTCTTGCGTGGAAGGAGCGACCTTCGAGTGAACACTCCGATGCACTAAATACCAACATCTGACAGTCTATAGGCGACTTCTCGTCCAATACACCGGACTCGAATGAGATCTCGGTCAAGCGAAGCAGTTATCCTACTCTGATATGTAACAGCACCGTCAGCATTTCCCTCCACCATGGCACCATCACCGCCCGCGCCAAACCTTCCACCATATTTGGGGTCCCACTCGCACGTGAAATGATGAAAAAAGTGGCTGGCATGGACGCATCCGCAACGCCTCGACGAAAACCACTTCCCACCTGGCTGCTATCGACAAGGATATACGAGCACATTTCCAAGTTTTTGTACCACTTCCGGGCTCCACCCGCACGTGCAAGTGGCTTGCCCTCAGCAGACTCTCAGCCGATACATGACATCCCACGCCCGAGAGCGAAATGGTGAATCACCGCGTGCGTCCGAGATGTTGATTTAGATTGCTACTGTGGAGCTTTTCATCTAGAGGATCAGGAAGGTGCGCTGGGATATGAAAGATAGATGTCCGGCAACTTGGGCAAGCCACATGCAAACTACCGCGGAGGCTATCACGTTCGTTGTTCACGGCAAGACGCGGAAGTCATTGCGCTTCTTCATAGTAGCCGGCGATGAGTACGAGGAGAAATTTGGCTGCTGACTCCTGCCTGATTCATTGACTGTACTTTCGCTCTGGACCACCATGTTGCAATGAGATACCAAAGTTCCAACTCGCTTGACCTTGTATCTACGTCAAGATAAAGGAGGGCCGACATTCGCATAGTAAGGTGGTATAGCCGCGGGTGTCGTGACTGCGCTGGTATGCCCCCAATACAAAGGCGCTGGCAGTGCTTCTTGAAAATGCCGTTCCCTCATGGACCGATACAGCAGCAAAGATGGACAAGATCTGACTACGCTCTCGATACAGCAAAACTCACCTTAGTACAGTATCTCACCATCTCATCTCTTTCGACTCACACCCCTCTATCCTACCCCATCTTACTCCCCTTGCTCCCTCTTCCTCAAAACCCAAGTACCCATCTCCCCATCCACAACCGTCCCCCTCCCCGATTCCCAACACTCCTCCTCCGCCTCCCTCGCCACCCTGTCAATCCTCTCCGCCTCCCCCATCTGCCCTCGACTCTCCAAATTCCCCACCCACTCCTTCGCGCCCAGGAACTGAATCTCCTGCCTCAACAGCAGAACCTCCTTGGCGGACCAGTGGCGATCATGGACGAGCATCTCTACTTCAGTCTCGGGCGAATTGAACACTGGGTGACTGTGGAACGTCTTCACCCAACCCGTCTGTTCCTCCAAACTCGTCGAGCCCTGCACAAGCTCCATGAAAGCCTGCAATTTCGGCGCTTCACATCCCTCAGCGGCCAGGAGCGTATTCGTCGAGATATCCCATTCCTGCCATTGTAGCCAGCCGCCGGGTTTGAGCAGCTTCAGCAATTGTTTAAGAAGTGGGATGGGGTCTCCGGATTGGAGCACGCAGATGAAGTGCCTGATGCACACGATATCGTACTTTTCTACGAGGTCTTCTGGGATCGGGTCGAAGATGTCGAGGGCATTAAAGGAGACGTTGTCGGGACAGAACGCTGATGGTGGAGCTTGGGAGAGGGAGATGTCGTAGGCATTGATGTTGTGATTGATTCTGACTCTGGTGAGGTGGGAGGAGAGTTGGAGGGCGAAGGCGCCGGTTCCGCAGCCGATTTCTGCGATTAGGAGGGGGTTGTTGGAGCTGGGGTTCTTGGAGTCAAGGGGAATGGACGGGTGAAGGAGGTAGCCTAGACTTGCGATCCAGACTTGGTGTTGAAGATGGAGACGGGCGGAGGCGAGGACGTCGCGATTCAGAGGGTAGGCGTTGCGGTCTGCGGTTGGGTTGTGATCTTCTCCTGTGGTGGCCGGCATGATTTCGTGCTGGAGGTGAGGTGTGTGCGAATGGCTTTTCGTATACTATCAGATATACCACACCACCCTATATACCTCAGCTCAGAAGGGGAGAAGTGTGATAGGGTTGGTATCGCTGCAGTGACGCGCCAGCGGCTCCGTTCTTCTTACCAAGTATGGATATGGATGAGCAATGTGTTATACTCCGCGAGGCACATAAGTCTTCTGCAATAGAATCCTTCGCAGTCCGACTTTGGTCCGCGATCGTCGTGAGCTGGGTTGCTGCATTCCTACACAGATATGCTGCCATTCTTGTTGATCGTCCACTCCATTGCCGACACACTGGCAGAGTCGAGATCAAAACGCAACGGTCCTCGAATGCCCGTGGTCTTCGTGGTGAAAGCGACTGGCGAACGCTCGTGCGAGGCAAGATTGTCTTTCAAATGGTTTTCTCATTACACTTCTTCTCTTGCCTCCTCGAAGCTCACAAGACAAAGGCACACATCACACACATCAGAGCCTCTTCGCGACATCTATACTCAGCATCACGGCTTGCCCTTCGCACTACCCAAGCCCCGACCCATCCGCGCCTGCTGGTTGATGCCGCCAGATGGACCGTAATATGTACACGCAGACCTAGCACACTCGCCGTTGTTAGCATTAACAACAACAACACAACCCAAGAGTAACACAATGTTGGTGAAGTGAAGGCGGCGACGGCATGGCAGGCACATGGCATCGGATTGGGTCCTTTGGGCATTGCAGGCCCCAACTTTCTTGCGGCATGGACATGGCCTAGAAACACAGGAGAGGTCCACAAATCGTCTTTGCTTGTCCTTTCCGGCCTCAGCCCTGAGTCCTGTCGTGCCTGGATATCCTCGTCTTCGAGGTTCAGGCCTGCCTCGTGCCTCTGTTATGGCGATGTTGTGTGGTGCCGAATTTGTCGTTTCGTGTGAAAGACGACACTTTGACAGCCTTTCATTTTGCCTGAGATTGAGGAGATTGGGGCCTGCCCCAAAAGTCCAGGGAAGCAATGACATCGTCACCCACTTCATCTTCGTACGCGAACAGTATCTATGAACAAGTCAGCATGGTCTGCGTTGAGTATTGTGGTATCAAGCTCACCTCTCTCGTGCTCTGGTGCAAGAATCTGATGTTCTTGTGAGTCTGTATGCACACAAGGCCGCCTGTGTCACTCTGCCGGATTTCGATGAACTCCGGTTCGAACGCGAGTATGTACTTCTCTCCCCACGTGGCAAACGCATTCGGTGAGCCTTCCCACAGGATCTTCCAGTCACCCCTCGCTCTCCAGCCGTTCTTGTTAACGTAGAAGGAGAAGTCGTTGTAGCAGAGCAAGAACTCAGAGGTGTTGCGTTCGATGTAAATCGGCTTGACGCTCTCCTTTCGTGCCACAAAGTCGAGCGAGGTGTCGGCCTGGTCGAGCAGCGATTGAGTCTCGAGTGTCTCCAAGGACACGATTTCAAAGCCCTTGGCGCCGCCGACGCACAACTTGCTTCGTAGGAAGTGTATACTGTTGCTTTCCATGGGAATGTAAAACTCCTTGTAAGGCTTCAGCACTTCTTGCCCACTCGCGAGCATCTTGGCCAGCCCCGACTTCTTCTTGCCCTTGGTCATCGAGTCCATGGGCTCGAAGACTTTGACAGTCGAGGACAATGAGTTTGACTTGACGCAGCATACCAAAGTCTGACCATTGCACATGCCAGCACTGATGTAGCTGGCATGGCAAATCTTCCTTCCTCGTTTCGATGGAGCGGCAGGGCTTTCGTCTTCGAGCGCCTCTAGCGGAAAGCTATACACGACCTTGTCCGCCAGAACGATCAAGATCTGGTGCTGTTCGAGGACTTCGAGCTGTGTCACCAGCTTCGTGTCCAGGACTCGCTTGGGTTTCTGGGACGCGTCCTTCGGCTTGCGCTCACCGACATATACACCAAAGTCGGTGCCGATAACCAGCTTCCTACCGCCATCAATGGGCCGGCAGCAATTGACTCTGACAGTCGAATTGAAGTAGCCTTCGTTGAGCCTCGACATGGTGAAGATCTTGTGACGCTCCGAGAGCTTTTCCTTCTGGGTCATGATGTGCTCCATCCACTTCTCCCTTTGCACTTGAGATGTGCAGTACAGTGTAAGTTCGTAGCCGCCCTTGCCGAGTCCTTTGAAGGTGATTGGGTAGCCTTGCTCGTTGGGGGCTGGTCTAGCTGCTACTCTGCTGACACCAGGAATCATGCTGGACGATGGTCGCTTTGCAATGCCCATTCTAGGGAGGACGTGATCCATTTCTTTGATCTGCAACAATTCCAGAGGGATAGGCTTGCGGTACACTCGCACTTCTTCCCTCTTGTTGACCGTTTTCGAACGCACAATCAAGACGGCGTGGTCGAACAGGTAAGCCGTCACGTCAGCTTGCTCAGAGGTCAACTGCTTCTTCAGATTGCTCTTGAAGATGAGCTGTCGCGTTTCCTCCGTCAGCTTGAGATCCATATGCGGGATGGTGCCCCACTTGAGTTGCGCGTTCAAGTTCATCAGATTGAAGTGGTTCTCGGACTTTCCAGACTCCTCATTGACTCTGCTCAAGAACTGGCGGATCTGTTCGACGGCCTTGGGAATGTCCTTCATATCTGGGTTGTTTTCTTCAGTGAACTTCAGGACATTCTCCAGCAGCAACGGGTACCTCGCCAGACGCGTAGTGGGTTTGGTGAGGTAACCGTTCAGCTCCAACTTCCGAGATTCTTTCAGTCGCTCTGTCTCCTCGGTGAACTTGGCAAATGCTGGGTTCGATCCCTTTTCCTTCTCAAACTCGAACTTTCCGAACAGCTGGTTGGCACCATATCTAATAAAGGGGTGGAATTGCGGTACGTATTCGAGGAAGATGTCGCCCACGTTGCGAACCACAGGGTTTTGCTGCTGACGACGGGTGAGGGCATTGGCCATTCTTGCGTTAACGCTGTGTACCTCCTGACAATTCGAGAAGACTGTGCGGATGAACTTTTCTCGCCGGTGCTCAGGAATAGGTGAGATATCGGGCATTCGTAGTGGCTTGATCCAGAAGTCGCGCAAGTACTCGAGATCCTTGACGAAGTCGCGTTCGGTGTACATAATCTCTGAAATGACTTCCTGTCGCTTCTTCTCTTTGTCACTGACACTGTCTGAGACCTCTTTCGAGACGGTGTTGATCCACAACTTTTGCTCACTGTCGACCTCATCGTGCAAGCTGGCGCGAGATGTCTCCCTTTTGAGGCCTGGTGTGACCTTCATGTTCAGGCGCTGTTGTTGCTCCAATCGCCTTGGGCAAGCAATTGAATAACACAAGTTGTCCCGATTGCATGTGGGAGAGTAGCATTCTGTCAAAAGGGTGAAAACCCCATTGACTTCGGGCGGCTCCTCGTTGATCGTCTCTTTGAATTGATAGACCTCGTTCGGCGAGTCTCTCAGTCGGTGAGCATACGCGACTTCATGGAAGAACTTTTGCGCATCCAGCGATCTACCCAATAGCAGAGCCAGATTGCGATCAGAGGTTCGGATGATGTACGCGATGAGCTCAACAGCCTCGTATCCGCTAAATGCATTCTTGTATTGCAGTCCGTCTTTCTCCTTCTCTTGCAGTGGAACTCGGTCCTTGAAGGCAGACGCTACGTTGGAGAGCATGGCGCCGTAGACCAGTGACGGTCGTTTCTGTGCGACCATAGTACCTGTGCGCGTGATCTGACTATCGGACCGCTGAGCGTTGCCGACGGACGGCCTGGGAGAGTGGTTGTCCGACGGTGATACCACAGTAGATGCCATGGACATCGATCTAGAGCCATGACTTCCTGAACTGGGATGTCGCCCATTGACATAGCCGTTGGGCCTCTCTGGATGATAGCCATTTGTCACTGTTTGCTCGCTTGCATGTGTATCTCCAGATTCTCTCCTCCGAGTTGGAATAGTCCTGCCATCCCTAGTCTGGGAAAAGTCTGCGTCTCGATTGTACGAGGACATTGACATTGTCCGCTCATCTTGAGGTCTGCCAGGGATAGGTCGTCCGTGTGGGGTGGTTTGAGCCGGGTGCTGATTCATGTAGCCCTGATTTCGAAAGGCGTGCGCTGGATTGATGGCGTAGTTGTTACTGCTCGGGGGTTGGTACATTGGTCGCGTAGTCGTAGCAAGTGATTGCGTACGGAACGAGTCGTTGTTCATCGCGGGACCGGGTGGGCCATACGGACGCTGTGTGAACGAGCGCTGGTATTGTCCGGGCGGCGGAGGACCGCGCGTATCAAGTCGCTGTGGCTGGCCGTAAGGAAGTCGGTCTGGGCGGATGGGTTGCGGCAGGTTCTGGGGCTGCGGTCGTCTCTGAGGCGACGGCTGTCCGTTCGGATACTGCGATTGCGGGGGTGCGAAGCCGTTGGTGCCATCTGATGAGCCTGGCGGTCGTGAATAGCCGTTTGGCTGCTGTACACCGGGTCGGACAGGAGGGGCTCGTGGCATATATTGGCTAGTGGCGGCAGACATGGTGTTGGCACGGTCGCCCGGTATTGATGGAGGTAGACCTGTCATGGTCTGACTGCGGCCAGGCGGCGGTGCACCACCAAAGATGTTGCTGAAGGCGGCATCTCTTTGAGCGCTCGACGCCGGGCCGATGTTGGGTGGAGCTACGCGGGCATAATCGCGACCCTGGTGCGACTGATATTGAGCCATGCTGGCGTGGATATGAGTCGCTGATGCTGGCGCTGGCCGAGTCTGCCAGACATCCGGCCTCGCCCTCGCCGCAGCCCTGCGCGTAGGCTCAGACGATGTGCGCGGCGCTCCTCAACGTCGTCTCGAAGACCGTGGGCCGAAGGGTGCTGGTGCGGCGCGGAGTGGGCTCCGGAAGGGTGGAGGAACGCGGCGACGGCGAAAGGATACGGAGAGGGAGGTCGGCGGCGAGAGGGTATGTATAGGCCAGTCGAGGGCGTGAACGAGGCGTGGTCGACGGCCACGGAGGATGTGGTGGAAGTGAGGTGTGGTGTGCACTGAGATGCTCTCCGCCCTCGCTAGCCAACGATCCCTGTCAGAAGTTGGGTCGAGGCCGTGGGCGGTAGGTAGATAGGGCTCGCAGGTAGGCGCAGCGATGAAGGCGGAATTGGATACCAGGAGTGCAACAGTAAAGGTAGTGAAGTGGTGGGAAGGATGCAGTCGTCACGGCCACTGTCTCTGCTCGCTGGCTGCACCGACTGAACTTGACCGCGAGTGTGAAGAAGAAGGGACCGAAGTCACGTGGCTCGCCCTAGCATCCGTTCCTGTGGAGCTCTGCCTACTACGACTACGACTACGACTGAGATCATCGTTGACCTTTGCTTTCCACAGCCGCGCAAACACCCACCACATCGCCGAAACCCGTACCACATCATCCTCCTTCCTCGCCAGGCTCGCCGCCATGTCTACGACCGACTTGACCCCCAAATTCGCGCCATTCCTGGGCATGGCTGGAATCGCTTTCGCCATGATCTTCGGCTGTAGGCGAACACCAGAAAGAGCACGCTGTATGGTCTGATGCTAAAAGGATATGCAGGTGTTGGCGCAGCATATGGCACGGCTAAGTCTGGTATCGGTATTGCCAATGTCGGTACCTTCAGACCAGATCTCATCATGAAGGTATGCGGCGGCCTACGAACAGGACAATACAAGAAGAGGAACACCAAGATGGTCTAACAAGAAGTACAGTCCTTGATCCCAGTCGTAATGTCTGGTATTTTAGCTGTATACGCTCTGGTCGTGGCAGTCCTCATAGCAGGAAACATGAAGCCTCCGCCACAGCAGGAGTACAGCTTGTTCAACGGCTGCATGCATCTGGCCTGCGGGCTCTCAGTCGGCTTGACTGGACTGGCAGCAGGATACGCCATTGGAATCGTTGGAGATTCGGTACGCGGAAAATGGATGGCCTTTGGTGGTGAAACACGGCTAACAGTGGGCACAGGGAGTACGCGCGTATATGCAACAGTCACGGATCTTCGTCGGCATGGTACTCATTCTCATCTTCGGCGAAGTTTTGGGTCTTTATGGGTACGTGGAGGCCAAGACTTGCAGATGACTATCTGACGCTGACTTTCCTCAACAGCTTGATCGTGGCCCTCATCTTGAACACAAGAGCTCAGGGTTAGTATCGAGTAATTCAGCGTTCTGCATAATTTGTTCGCGCGGTAGGCTGCACTTAGTGGTCCCAGAGACATTTGCCTGGGAAAGATGCTGCATCAGTCGGAAGCATTAGGGTCGCTATATCATCAGGCTTCTGCAAAGAGGTAGAAATCTGCCTCGGAATGAGGGTGAGCCTCAAAGACTGCAAAGTTGCGAGTAGCAGTAATATGCATGCGAAGATCCGACAGCGAGATCTACCTCGGCGGGAGCTTCTACAGCAAGGCAGCCAACTTGTATAGTATGTACTATATAACACGACAGTGGGAACGAGCGCACATGAATCAAAGGAGAGTTGTCGCGAGCATTACGACAATCACAAACCATTGAATGTCGCCCAGCATCAATCCGAAATAGTCGCAACAACCAAGAATATACAAGTATTTGGCCTTGGTGGTCTACAGTGATCGACATGGACGCAGCTGACGCCGGAGGATTGACTTTGGCTTTGGCTTTGGAAATGCTGGCGCCTGCTGCGAAGTCGCCGCTAGCGACCGACCGTCTAGGCTTCTCAATTCCAATCCACCTCTACCTATGCCACCAGTCTGCAGCCAAGTGAGATTTACTCTTACAGACATCAACACCGCCGTGGAACGCTCTATCGACTCTGAACGCAGCTGCAGTTCCAGACGAACCTGAAAGCGACCCAGAACTGGACGACGACGGGGACGCGCAAGCGTGCTGAGGCACAAATCCCAGCTCGAGTACTATGCTATGCGCCTGAGACAAGATGGAAGCATACCGTCACGCGCATCAGGCGCATACCCGCACCAGCCATCTCACCAAGCTCTACTCTGATGCGAAGAAGAGCGCCCTCACCAGTCTGCAGGTGCAGTCGGCAGCGAATGCACAGTATGCCTCACTCCACCGGAAGTACCGAATCCAAAAGGACCGCTTGATTACGTGGGGTCTGGAGTGGAGCGATGGCGAGAAGGGGCCCGACGGCAACATCGATGAGTCCATCGCAAAAGCCGGCCTCACCGAAACCGTCGAAAGCGTTCTGCACAACATCCAAGAAGTCATCGAGGAATCCGAGCGCATCAAGTCAGCCAGCCTACCCATGACGAAACCTGGAGAGGCCTACCCGCAGCAGCCAGCAGTCTTTGACGGAGCAAGATACGAAGACCTCCTCCGCGACCTGACTGCTTCGATTGACACGCTTTATGATCTTTCCATTTCACGACGAGCTCTTGCTCGTGGCGAGCATCCCACCTTCGAGCCCCACGTTTACGAATCTCAGCCCTACGAGGACTTCACTTGGGACGAGAAGCCATCTGCCGCCAAGCCTAAACCGCAATCGAAGAAGAGTCTCTTCGGAAACCTCGCCTTCAATACTTCCGAGACAACACTGGTCAACCCAACCTTCAACCGACCTGCACTGTCACCTTATGCAGGGCTCCCGGCCCGCATCGAAGCTTCTGCGTTGCGCCTGCCAAACGAAGGACCACCGCCTTATGAAGCAATCGGCGTGCCATCGACGACGCGAATGGTCGCCTTGCTTACCAGGAAGAAGGTATCTGAAAGTGTGCAGAGTGCGCTTGGCAGCCCTGCACCGGAGGTACCAGTCTTGATTGAGTATGCCAACTTCGATGCCACGTATCG
Organism: Zasmidium angulare; assembly: GCA_002786045.1. NCBI lineage: Eukaryota > Fungi > Ascomycota > Dothideomycetes > Mycosphaerellales > Mycosphaerellaceae > Zasmidium > Zasmidium angulare. Next base: position 2,233,987 of record NHNX01000001.1, read on the forward strand.
CGATACCGGCGTCCCCCCTCCGCTGCAGCGCCTGGAACTCCTAGCAAACTTCTTCCAACCAATGCGAGCAGACTCACAGACTAACCTGAGCTTACTTGGCTATTTCGAAGATATGAGCCAGCCGCGTGTTGGTCTGGTGTACGACCTACCGTATTCGATTCAGAACAGGTTGCATGCAGGAAGCATACCTGAGCCATTGGCGCCGCTCAGTCTTTTGAAGCTCGTGCAAAAGGCCAACAAGGCACAGAGCCAGGGACCAGAGATGGCACCGCCGGCCTTGGAACACCGCTTTCGCATGGCTCTCCGCCTGACAGAACAACTGCACTCTCTTCACGCCCGCCAGATTGCTCACGGTAATATCAACAGCAGCAGCATCATCTTCACTACCACCGAGAACGAGACCGAGGCGAATCGTGTTGAACAATTAAGGAAGCCGCTGTGGGCTTCGTTCGATCTTTTCTCGAAATGCACCATTGAAGGCCTTCGACGGGCCATCGACTTCAACATCTACCGACATCCTCGTGATGAGCCGAGCAGCAATCCGAACCGAGACTTCCCAACCGACATCAAGTATGACCTTTACGGACTTGGACTTGTGCTCCTCGAGATTGGACTTTGGACCCCTATCGGAGATCTTTACAAATCGAAGTACACACTACCAGACTTCAAGCTAAGACTTGAAAAGATCTGGATACCGAAGCTCGCTGCAAAGGCAGGATCGGCATACATGCGTGCAGTCGAGACTTGCCTTCGACTTTCGGATGACCAGGACAACTCGAGGCTGACTGTGGAGGGCATCTACGGAATTCTGCTGCAGTTCTTGAAGCGATGCTGCCTCCTGGACGATGTTGGATCTTCGACCGAGCTGATTCCTGCCTCAGAGCTCATATCGACACCAAGCTCGCCAGCCCAGTCGAGTGTTGCCTCAAGATTGCACTATCGGCAGCCATCCGAGGTGAGCTCGCTTTCCAGGCATCAGACCGATCCGAGCGAACTCCTTCGCGCTCATCCCATGCCTCCCCCAAAGCCAATCACCAGGAAGTCTTTGCCAACGCCTGCTGTACAACGTCAGCCACCGCTCTCGAGAGAACCATCAAGGGCCAGTCAAATATCCATGCAGCCGAGTCTCGGGGATCCCATGATGCGGGTGAGTGAGGAGCCAAGCACTCAAGCCAACCCCTCGGCATCCTTCCAGGACTTCAAGCGACGCATCCGATTCATTCAGCAGAAATGGAGAGAATGTAAAGCTGTGAAGGAGGAAAGAGCGAGGGCACAGAACCACGCTCGATCTATGGCAGAGAACCCCACAGAGCAACGCCTCAAGCCCAAGAGGGAGGAGTTCCCGGACGTGAAGCTGCCTCAAGCCGTCCTTGACCACTGGCAACAGACAATGTGCTTTCAACTACAGTCACTTGTGGAGAAGGCTCTCCGAGGATCTCCAGAGACCAGCTCCATTAGACTCCTACCGTATGGCGAGACCAGAGAGACAGCAAGGCCAACATTAATCGTCGGTTGCACGTCTACCACCAAGGTTAAGCACGCGCTCAAACGACACCTCAAGTACGACCCCAATATCTACGATGTCCGTGTCAAGAAAGAGGTCATTCGACGGTGCAGACGATCCAGACGGGCGAGGTCAGCAGAGGCATCGCGTAGCATGGCACCAATGCGAGACTCCGATGTCAAAGAGGCGACTAACCCCGACTATCAGGAGCGACCCCTGTGTGGGGCCTCGATCGGAGCCTTCCGATATGAAGAACACCTCCCACCAGTATCTTTTGGTGGCGTTGTACTGGTCGATGGTCGTCCGTATGGAATGAGTGTTCACCACATGCTCGAAGATGAGGACGAGGGTGACGATGACGATGATGATGCCGAAGGGGGTGCTGAAGACGATGATGACGACGATACATCTAGTCTTGGCAGCTCTGAAGGCTCAGAAGACGATGACATGAGCACTGTGCGCCCGCCTTCAGCTCACTCTTCTGACGATGAGCCTACCCCAATGGATGATACTACTGGCGACAGCCCTGGCATCCTGCCTGGCGACATGGAAGAGATTGCAATAACCCAGCCCGCGCTGGACGACGCCATTGACTGCGACCTGCACGCCGAGGAAGAAGACGATGACGAGGATTCGGGTATCGACGAGGACCATCTCCTTTCCTTCAAGCTCGGTCAAGTCCACGCATCTTCTGGCCTCAAGCGCACTGCCAAATCACACGAAGGTGGCTTCAAAAGCATCAGCCAATCACTACCCCAAGAAATCGACTGGGCTCTCTTCGAACTCCTCCCGCCACGAGTCCATCCCTACAATGTCATCCGAGGCGGCATGAAACACTGCCTCGTCGGCGGCGACCGCAGCGGCAACTCCCTTCCCGTCGCCGTGAAGTCCAGCTCAGACCTCGCCTGCGCCAAAGTCCACTGTCTCGGCCGGACTAGTGGTCTCGGCAGCGGCACCGTCTCGAGCACAATGGAACTTGTCAAGATCCACGGTCGTAGCACCTTCTCAGCCAGCTGGACGATCGCAGGGAACTTCGGCATCGGCGGCGACTCAGGTGCATGGGTCATATCCAACGACGACGGCAAAGTCTGCGGACATGTACTTGCCTCTCGAACTGGGAGGACGTACATTTGTCCGATGGACCTGCTGCTCGAAGACATTCGGGCGACGCTTGGGGCGAGGGAGGTTGCGTTGCCGGTCGTGGTGGAGAAGGAGAAAGGCAGTAGGCCTTCGAGCAGAAGTAAGAATGAGGAGAGGTTTATGAGCGAGGCAATTAGTCGGATGAGGGTACATGAAGGAGGACCTTCTGCGGAGAGTGGTGGTGTGGCGTTGCCGATTAGTCCTGGACGAAGGCCTGGCAGGGCTGCTGTTCCTGTCGGATAAATGGAGTCTGGGTGGTGTGTGCTGTGAGCTTAGCGTTTGGGAAAGCATGATGATACCAGGGGGATGTAGATGTGATTATGTAGCGATGTTAGCGAATGGACGATCAATCGTCGTTTATATCACACAATGTTTATGGTCCTCAGTCCCGTCAGCGCGTGCAGCCTGGAAGCACAGTATTCTTCTCAATACTGGCATAGATCGTGCAACCGCTTCTTGTCTGGGTTCCTACGCTTTGCAGCCCGATCTTGACGTGACATGAAGAGCACGCTCACTCTTACAAGTCCTCAACCAAACATGATTCACCAAGTTCACAGTCACGAGGATCGCTCTTACATACACGATCCTAAGTCCTCGGCGAATGATCGCCTCTCTGGACAGCGTCAACTCTGGAGGGTGGAAGGCGCCACGTATACAGATACACGAGGGCCATACACTGGTGTGCCCGCTCAGAGTATTGCTCTGATATTGTGAAGTCTATGAACGACGGACTAAGAATAATTTTCCGGCAGTATATATCTGTGCTGGCCCCCATATGCCGTACATGTGCGCATGGACGAAGCCCAAGAATCCCACAGGTCAAACCATATCTTAAGACGTGCACAATCGTAGACTTCAACCTCAAGTCTCGGTTGCGTGTCTTGGTGGGCGAAACGGCAGCACCTTTGCTGGCAAGCAAGATGGTCACCATCGCCGTCGCCGACATGACATGAGTGTGTTTGCAATGGAGCGGGTTCGGTCGATTTATGGAAGGAGTTTTGAAGAGCTAGGACACATCGAGAGACGCCTAGAAGCCAGTGAGTCGGTAGTCATTTCCGTCGTACCTCTGCATTTGATAATGTTCGAAGCTGACTGCTCTTTCCTACCCGTCTTCTTGCACCGAAATTCCAGGAGAAAGTCGCAACACCAGAAGGCAGGTATCTTTGCACGAGACACTACAATGACCCTGAGACTCCACCGGGAGCACTGGACGTACAATCGTGGCCAAGCCACGGACGAGATGTGTCTTCGCCCCTTTGCATACCAACCGGTGACTGCGACATCTTGAGTGCACTCTTCTTCACGGAGACCTGCTCCCCAACTAGCCTTGTGCGACATCCAATTGCTGAAGGTGGCGAAGGCGATTCGAGCCAATATAAGGGCGTCCTATCGCTTGCAATGCTGGCAAAAGCTGCGGCCACCCCTGTCTCTGAGTCTTCGAAGCGACGTTCATTCCCATGCCATAGTATGTTGCTGATCTTCACATGAAAAGCCAGCTTACATCCTGGTCCAGACCGGTGAGCTTGTGTTCCCTATCAGGAATATGCAAGCATACGTTCCAGGCTGCTGGGAACAGACGAACTAATCATACGTACATCAGAAGCATGTCTACCTGCTGTGAAACCGTTGATGTGTATGCAGTGCAGCTGAGTGTACGAGCTGAGCTCTGTCGGCGGCTCCGGTTCGAATGGACAGGATCTAAAAGAAGGAGGCTGCGCCTTCGGAATTCTGGGTTCTGGAAGCCCGAAACCTGGCCTCTGAAACCATCTCTCCACGGCTGTAAACCCTAGGCCGGACACAATACCTTACTCCAGAGGATAGATGGCGTCGCAGGCGGCGTGGTACGGGGAAGAGGTTGATAACTACTGGCTGTCTGAGGAAGACCTGCTTCGGTTTCTCAAGAGGTACTTCGGAAACTACGCTGACAAGTTATTCAACGTACAAGTAAGCACAAACTCATGTCCGATGTTCCTGACACGACATACTGATTATTGGATAGCTTGGTCCAGCTGGTGATGAGACGTATACTTTTAATGTTCCCAGACGACTGTCAAAGGTGAGCGTGATAATTGAAATAAGCTGGAATATGGCTCACAGAAGGCAGGAAGACAGGGAAAGACGGTTGCAAGAGTATCGTAGGCGGCCTAAGGGAGCCCAGTAGAGATTGAGTATCCTGGAGCACGGCCAGAAGTGCTGTGACCAGGGCAGTGGATGACGCGTATTGAGCCACGCTAGGGTTTCGTAAGGAGTCGATGTGAGGCTTTCAAAGTAGCAGAAGACTCTTGGTGAAGCCTCAAAGAATGATTGAGCTCTTACACCGGAGATTCACTGCCACAAAGATCGGTTGCCTTCGAATCCTCAAGATTGCGCGCCATACGCACTTGCCCATCGCCCTTGTGGTTGTTGCAAGTCGAATTAGCCAATAAGAGATGCAGTGCTGCGCCTTCCTTGGACTCCATAAGTATACACACCTTCGCCGTGTCGACTTGTTTTACCAAGCTCGACCCATCATATCAACATTTTCTCGTTCCAGTATGAGCATCGACTGCCTTGAAGGCGCGTATGATATTGTATCAGCATCTTCCGCAAGCCTCGGCATCGACGATTCTCTTGAAAGATTCAAATCAAGCTTGAAAACGCATCTGAGCTACCCCTCGAATCTCTGTACCGATGTCCTCCACGAGCATACAGCAACAGACCTACGAGAACAGTTGCAACAACACGAATGGAGGTTATTTAGCGAGGATTGGGCCGATGTTCCTCTCTACGAGATGTATCGACCTGATGAAGGTCAGCAGCGTTAGACTATACTTGATCCTCTTCTAAACCCGTGTAGGGTTCCACAGAGTACAGACCTATGACGAAAGATCATTGAGGAAGCATCTTGAGTTGCCCCTCGAGCAGATCCGTCCAGATCCAAGGTTCAGATTCATGTGAGAGCGGGACGCCGTGTTCAGATTGGACATTAGGCTGACAACAAAATTAAGCATGATCTCTGCACCGAATTCTCGATCTCGTCTCAACATCACCAAGGCGATGTTCCTTCGGACGTTGACCTATCACAATGTGACACCAGGCTTTTTGGAATACATTCTACCATTTGGAACGCAGCACTATCGTCGCGACATATACGGCGCCAGTCTCCGCAGTGAGAGCTGTATCTCGAACACCGAGCGAGGTATTCAACTCCCAGAACTAGGGAGATCTGGTCTCCACTTAGAACTTTGCTACAGTCTCCAGTCCGTCGAACGGTCGGGGGATGCAAGGCGGCCATGGTCTGTTCGGCAATGTTCAATTTGGTTCACCGTAGACCTTGTGTATGAGAGACAAGCCTGGATCATTGTTAAAGGGAACACGCTGATGAACGACATCATCGGCAAACGTCTCAAGAAGATATCGACCGATGCGTTGGACCGCGAACGAAACCCAAGCGTCTCAATCAATGACTCGCTTGTGCTACACCTAGAATTTGCTAGATGGTCAGCCGAGAATTGGCATTGGTATCTGACTTCGCTTGAAGAGCTGCTGCAGGAACAGACTCGAGCAACATTGTCCACAAGACTCGGGAAGTCAGAATACCGTGTGGCATCGGACTCGTCGACATTGTCTCGATCTACGACCATATGTGATCCTTCTTGGCAGTGTCCCGAAGCTTCGAGCCTGCCCTCGAGCAAAAGAACATGGTCTTTTCCAAGACTCTCCTTGAACAAGCAAGGCTCGTTTCCCAATAGTCAGCAAAATCAACACGTGGAAGATCCGGCCCCCGAAGTACAGCAACCGAAATTCTCCTTCGACGATTTGCAACGCCTGCAGGGGCTGGAGGAAAAAAGCAACGATGCGAGAATGGTTCTGACTTCGAATCGTGAAGTGATCTGTCAGATCCGCCAGGAGTACCGCGCCCTCATCGACTGGGCTGAATGTCCTGCCCTGATAAGGAAAAAATGCGATCACGAAGTCAGACGCTTCGAAAGAAAGATATCCAGCTTGGAGTCCGAATTCGGTGTCCTACTCGCAAGAGTCAACGCTTTCTCGCACCTCATCCAGGAGCGTAAAAACCTGGTATTGTAGTAGCATGTGTCGCATCTCGAGTGCTTTGCTGATGATTCCAGCTTTACGGAATGCTGCAGTACAAGAACATGGAGGCAAATCTATTCTTGTCACAAGAGTCGCAGCGGTCCACGATCAAGATGGAAGGCTTGACGGAAAAGATGCATTTCATCGCTCAGCAAACGCAGGATGAGACGGTGTCGATGAAGATCATCACTGTGGTGACGCTATTCTTCCTTCCAGGAACATTCATCTCGGTCAGTCTCCAGCATAGGATGTTCTCTATTGAAAACGCAACACTGACTCTGAAGACTCTGATGAGTACACCCGTAGTCACTTTCGATGCAGGTAATGGTAGCATAAAAGATGCTGAAATCGGGCTTGGTGCTCTTCAGTTCTACGTCACCGTCAGTGTTCCTCTGATGTGTGGTACATTCGCGGCGTGGGCGATCATGCACCAGCTACAGTCGCGAAAAGAGAAAAGCAAGGTCTCGAAGCACTTGGAGTGATCAGATCCTCTCGTCGTGTCGTCGCTGGAAATTTTCCACTCAGCTCAGCGCGGTATGTAGAATTTAATCGATGTCATCGTTTTAAGGTGCGAAGGTTTCTGCTAGTGGAGACGGCGCGTGCTCTCCCGTCGCTGCCGCTGGCCGTGCACGCGGGGTCCCGCGCCAGCACACATGGCCATATCAGCTCATCCCGGTCGACGATAAACATCCATGAATCTTCAGTCTCACCGACCACGAGCAACGACGACCGATTCCAACCGACAAAATGGCGAGATGGCGCAGCAGACGCGCCCACTGAGACCAGCACACGGACATGGCCGGTGGTGACATGGCAAATCGGTGCCTGGGGCCGCTCGCAGAGCTATGCCATCAAGCACGCGGGAGGCCGCTGCGTGAGGCTCTGTCTCCTGCTTAGCCCCGCTGCCCACCGTCTACTCGAAGGTACCGAACGAATTCACGCAATCTCACAGCCCACCAGCGCGACTCGCTTTCAGTGCATTTACTTCCTTATTACCACGCCCGCGATAACACTGCGAACTGCGACAGCCGCCCATGTCTGCACACCATGGTCAAGGTATCCCCAGGCACGCCTCAGCACTATAACGACCTCGTTCTCCATCGATTCCACGAATGGCTTACCGAATGTCGAGACACAAGAGCAGCTGCTATTGGGGAACACTTCATTGCGAAATCCGAGGTAGAGCAACATATGAAAGAAGAGCATATCAGAGACCTGCTCCGTGTCCTGTTCCCTGATACATGGCAGCGCCCAGATGCGCATCAGCTCTGGCCTGAGTACCGATTCGGGTTCTGCATTCTTCTCGCCATCCATCAGGAGAAGCAGGTCGATCACTGGCTACGCTACCCTCAGCTGGCAGACGGACATCTGCCGCTGTATAACAAGCCCCCCGATTTCCCACCAGACATCGATTGGACTAACTTCGAACACGCCCAATGGGAGTTCTTTCCAGCAAGGCTGGCTTGCGGCCCCAAAAAGATTAATGAGAAGCTCTTGATGCCGTATCTGAAGAAAGAGCCGATGAAGGGTGTGAGGGGTAGCTTTGCCGATATGTTCGTAGTGACGGTCCATGCCGATTACGACGGGCTTGAATATCGTCCTGAAGGTACACGATTCTCCTTGCAGCACAGGAACGCTTTCGCAGAGGATGACGCTCAAAACCGAAGCCAACGGGTGGTCCTTCAACACCAGTCGTACGCTCTCAAGGTCTACAAAGGTAGTGATGCTGCGAAGTCGTACGATCGGGAGACCTCTAACTTTCGAACTATCTCTGGAAGCGGCGAGAGAGATATTCCTGGCTTGATCAAGTACCTTGGCGCATATGAGCAGGGGGAGACTTACAATTTGATTCTTGAGTACGCTGAAGGTGGTTCGCTGCAAAACTTCCTAAGAAACACGGATCCCCCGAGCAAACCTGGCGACATCTTTCAGTTCTGGTCCAGAATCTTGAAACTCGTGACCGGCTTAGCTCGCATCCATGAGGTCAAATTCAAGGAAGGCGAACATGTCTTTCAAGGGTGAGCGTCATGCTAGAACGCCTATTGCCTATGCTGATTCGTCTACTTCGTAGGTGTCACCATGACATCGCACCTCGCAACATCGTCCTTGTACGCGACACCTCCGCCAACGACATTTCTGACCGTTTCGCATATAGGTTCAAGCTGATCGACCTGAATCTTGGCCAGTTCGTTCATAGTAACGAATTGTTCGAGGATCTTGGAATGGAAGATGCTCAAGGTGGGGCGAGCTATGGTATGGCCACTGACATCGTGTTCAACAGTAGTCCTTCTGACTTCTTTATAGCCGCCCCGGAAACCTTCCGCCACAATGCATCACACAGTGGCAGTTCGCTGCAAGTGACAAGGATGGTCGACATATTCTCTCTTGGATGTGTCTTGCTTGATACTGCTCAGTGGCTCGTGCACGGCCCAACAGGCTTGACAGAGTTTCAGGAACAACGAAAGTCAGAGACTGAACAAAACGGCCACGCATCCTATCGATTCCACAACGGGAGTCATGTCCATCCCGACCTCCTTCAGTGTGTTCACGATTGTATGAAGTCACTCAAGTCCAGCATTCGCATTGTGGACTTCATTACAGGAAGGGTGATTGAACTCATCAAGCAAATGCTGCGGCCCATGCCCTCGACGCGGCCAACAGCCTTGAACTTAGAGGAGTCCGTGTCAGTTGCGCTCAGAGATGCGGGAAAAGCAGAGGAAGACCACAATAGTGGAAGCCCTCACAGCTCGACGATGAGTGGCAGCACGTTCGCTAGACGTGCCACAAGTGGGGCGAAGAGCGATAGGGATTCAAATGTGACTACTCATACTGTATCGACGCCACGGAAACAAACTGGATCCGTACGTTTCAGCAATGAGACTGCTATCACATCTCAGCAAAGCTCAGAAGGAAGCACGTATGGAGGAAGTCCGCGCAACAGCAGTGAGCAACCCGGTCATCAGTCGCCGCGACGACTTCACACAAAATCTCAGGCTTCTCATCCCCCCACTTCATACGATCGACGTCGCGACAAGAGGCTAGCTCAAGTTGTGGATGGGACGCTAGAGCCGCCATTTCAAGACTCTAGAATGAACCAAGCAGGACCGAACACCGCGAGCCCACTGTTTCACGAATCAAGGCTTGGTCCAGGCAATCCAATCACGTTGGAAGCTTCATTGCCAACGCGCGGCGCCAGCACTCGCATTCCTGGCCGTCGCCAAACAACCGAGGGCGCCTTTCTGACCACAGCTTCTTCCAGTGCTCAGACTCCGCAGAAGCAAGGCTTGAGCGCTCTTGAGCCCTTTCCTCCTTTATCACCAACTATTTCTGCTAGGCCGAAAGGCAGAGTATCTAGACAATTGTTGGGGATAAACCAAGTTTTGAAATGGAAAAAGGAGCAGAAACACTTAACCCACAGACTGATTGGGAAGAAATACGACGACTTGCCCGACGCCCATGCCTACCTGCAGCGATATGTGAAGGGAAGAGACCACGTAAGGCCCATGGACCAGGAGCTACCACCGCACTGCTGACATGCGCTTAGATTTTCGTCTTAGACGATTCAATCTCGATATTGGACTACTGGGATCATGTTCACGAAACTTTCGAGGCGCTTTCATATCTTATCAAGGACTTCGACAAGAACGGCCTCGACCTGTATTTCGCTACGACAAAGCACCCCGCGCATGAGAAGAACACTAAAAAGCTCTTGGCACTCGTGAGCGCAAGAAAGCCGCAGGGACACACCAATGTGATGGTCGATCGCCTTGAACCCATTTTTGAGGACCAGCGTCAGGCGATTCGTAGCCCAACCGAGACTTCCAAGCCAGCCACCATCTACGTACTTACCACGGGTGTGTGGCAAACTGACACGCAAGACTATCTAGAGCCATTGCGGAAAATGAGCGAGTTCTTGAAGGAATGCAATCTCCCCCGTCGACAGCTTGGAATCTCATTCATCAGTTTCGGCGAGGATGCCGTTGGGCTTGAGCGTCTCCGAAGGCTGGACGATCTTGGAGATGATAGCACACTTATGTGAGGACTTACCGCTGACCTTTACAGTTCTGGGGATTTGTACTGACGCAGTATTGGGCAGGGATATTGCGGATACCACACCGTGGAATGGCGATGTGTGGAAAATGCTGATAGGGCCAATCGACCAGCACGAAGACCGGCAGTGATACAGCATTAGACCAGAGGGCTTGGGGCTCAAGATTATTCATTCTTCAGGCGTTGTGGCAGAAAAAAGCATTCGTGATTCGAGATATCCCGCATGGCATTTGTATGGTGTTTGGAGGAGAGTTGGAATCAGCGACTGACCATCAGCAGCAGCCTTCATCAGCAGCCTTTGACACGGAAATGAAATACTAGGCTTTCGAAGCATTCCTGTTCTCCTTTTGTGGTAGTACATGTGCACACCTTGACTTTCGCATCGTCGAAAGCATCTGTCGGTCAAAATGTGTAAATGCAGTGGTGCTTAGAGTCGGGCTTTGTGTGACTTGTGAGTCGAATCATCCTCAAGATAGAAAGTTACATGTCGAGTTCATTGCCATGTACACACGACTGACTTATAGCATGGAGCACTTCGAGGTTGGGGATCGGCATTGTCCATGGAACAAGCTGGATCCTCGCGATTCCCAAAGACCAAGATCTCCGCTCGAGTACATGTCTGCATGGGTGTTGCTCTGATCGTTCACAAGAGAGAAGAGAGCGACGGACGGATGATGGCAATAACTCCACACTTCATTGCTACCCTGCCCGTCGGCAGCCTGACGAGTCTTACATAACGTCAAGACCATAACTCCTCACTCAGCCCCCTCCTCCTCCTTCCTCATCGCCGGCTCAATGACCTCCTCCCAATACCTCTTCCTCCTCTCCAAGAAGTCCTCCCTACGAACCGCGGTCTGCTCATCACGAGCGACTTAAGAGAACTCGATCATCAGTACACCATGAGCATTCCAAAATTCTTGGTTAGCAGCCATGCCCAGTACAGTTCGGACTCGGAGTCCTGGGTAACTTGGCTGGGCAGGACTGCAAGAAAGCAGACTACACCACAAGTCAGACTCGGACCCCAGGCAGGTGGCCTCAGAAACACTCGCAAAGAAACGGCAAGCCGGCCAAGAAGTCTAAAAAGACGACAGATATCCCGATCATATACTCAGTAACAACGCTGGAGATCGAAGATATGATCATGACATGTGCTTCGCATCGAGTGACGCTTCCACTCGACATTGAGATCAAGTTGAGAAGAGGCATCTCTCAGCGCAAGACATGGAAGCTTTTCGTCGACGGCCAAGTAAACCTCTCCGTTACCACGATTGCTACTCAAGCTGGATTGGATATCTGCCACCGCCTCATCCTTGAAACGCTCCCCAAAAGCGAAGATGGTCAGTCTCACCTCAATACTTGGTTTCTTCTGAACATTCCAATCCTGGATGATGCGAAGGACCCAGCTCAAAACGACATCGAATTATTTGAAGCCATAACGAAATGACACGGTCAAGATGATTTCTCCTATCTGGGCACCGGACGTACCCTCTTGATCTTTGCATTGGCAGTCGCCAAATCACAAGAAGATTGCACAGCCTGGCCGCCAACTGTGCCTTCTTGTAGATTCCGTGGCAGCACTAACAACACGTCTTTGGACGATGAGGGCGAGCACGACGACTTTATGTTGATCCAAGTACTACTGGAACTGAAGCTGCTAGAAGATGTGAAGAGGAGCTTTGGTGGCAAAGTCGGCGACACTAAGACCGGACTCTCATGGGTCGAAGATGAGCTTATGAAGAGCACGAGAAGCCTGTGGGAAGGCGACGGCATCGACATGCAAGCTGTATTCACCTGTCAGGTGGTTATGAACATCCTCAAGATCTGCAAAGGAGGGGGAGTATCGGTGTTCTATCGAAAGCTGCTCGATTCGGCCAGGGAAGCAGACGACATTTTCGGCTTTACTGTTGATATAAACGACTGGGTCAGCACAGATGGTGTCAAATGCCGCGACATTGATCAAGAAGACTTCAATGACATCTTTCACCTTGTTCGACGCCATATCACAGATCCGGTATTACACACTGCAAAGAACCTCATGCTCAAGAAACGCCGCAAGTACGAGGCTGTCTTCGACGATGAAGCCTTGACGGATTCTATCGATGCTGCGAAGAATCATGGCAACAAGCAATCGAACCCACACCAACAGTCTTTCATACCATCTTCTGCGGAACCAAACTTTTTGCTAACGCATAACCCTTTGTCCTGCCGCTCTCTCGGCTTGGACCTTGCAATCTCCATGGAGAAGGTTGGTATTTCACTTGCGAACGTGCAGAGAATGATCTTCGCCACTGCCCATCTCTACAACGCTTTTCGCCAGCTGCACATCATCGGCATCTCCTGGCCGGATCTGGAGCGGGTCATTGAGATACACATGGGTCCATTCTTTGCGAACGAACTTTCCACTCCACCATCTGAAATGCGTCAAAGACTGCAATACCGAACCTTCCATGATAGTACGAGAAATAAAGGAAGGGAGCAGTTGTGGAGGACGCAACCCTACCTCCCAAGTCAGGCGCTGGCAGCTGGGTTGCCTCTTTAGGTAATGCGGGCTGGCAAGCTGGGCTGCGAAGCGCCTGAAGACAAACCGGAGCAAAAGGTCATTTGAGCGCTATCTTAAAATCGATTTTCTTAGATAGCACTCTATACACGACACTTCTCGCTCTAAGATTTTGATCCGCTCTAGATAACTCGCTAAGACACCTATCTACAACTTAGTAGGTATAAATATCTCAAAAACTGAAGACTAGATACGCGCGAGGTAGAAAAGTACCTTAAAAAAGCTTCCCCTCGGGCGTTACTATATAAGCATCTTTTGACCGAATTTTGAGATAAGTAGATTTCTGTTATCGCATGTGTACGCGCTACAAGCTCATATAGTTTTTAATAAAATAACTCGAGGTTGAAAAGTTAGCGCTCAAATGACCGAAAGTTCTAGTTTGTCCTCAGACCCTTGCTGCGCAAAGTCGCTTTTTCAAAGCCGCAGCAACAAGGTCTGATTTAGGAGGTAGACGCAACCCAGCAGCGCCTCGAGGTACTTACAACAGCTGATTGACCACAAAGCATCGGTCGAACACATCTTTCTGCAGCTTGAGAAATATCTCGACGGGCGTACGTCTAGCTCAAGTCGACGTGCTCATCGCCAACAGCAGGCCAACCCCAAGGAGTTCATGCATCGCCTCCAAGAACTCTTGCCTGATGTCATTCAAGAATCAAGACATCAACATTGACTACATCAGTCTCACGAAAAGGTGATGTGCGTTTAGCCCTACACGGCGCCTTCGGTGACGTGGAATCGCAGCTCACTCCGGTCGAGCAGAAGGAAATCTCCAGTGTGGAATATGCCTTCATCGTCCTCAAGACTCTGGAGGACAACTTGGAAGGTCATATGAGCAAGCAGAAGCAGTCGCTTGTCTTTCGAGGAGGCGAGAAGCTGCGTCTTGCGGCGAGGACATTTGAGACTTTTCACGAGACGCATGTCGTTGGGAAGGCTCCGTTGTGACAGCTTCCAAATACGAAGAGTGCGTGATCAGGCGCTCAAGCGGACGCACATCCACATTGAGCATCGTAGATGTCCCAAGGACGTCATGATTATCCTCCAATCCCTGAAGACTGCCTTTGTCTCAAGAAGCGCCTCTTGAATGAGACAGGATACCACGCTACCTGGTCTTGCAGGCGCTGTACCTCAGCCTTACTACTGAATGCAACAGCGGTCGACAACGAGCACTTCTGTTCGGCTCTCTCGCAAAGCGTGCAAGTCGGCGTCGTACGAAGCATATTGGCATCGTGGCCAATCTACCTCTTCTGCTCTATTTTCATCTGCCACGTCCTGGGTATTCGCGTCTACTCATACATAAATCTATGGCTGAAGGCCACTGGCCGTTGGACGTCGGAAGAAATCAGCGTGATGCCGTCGGCGGGATACGGCATGCAGATCTGCGTCACGCTCGCGTACGCTTGGGCATCTGATGCGATGGGTCAACGCTGGCCGTTAATCGTGACTACCTGTGTGATCGCTATGACGGGCAACATTACCTTGCCGGTCCGCCTGAGAAGAACATTCCAGCTATGATGACTGGCTGGCTTCTCATGTTCCGTGAGACGGGTGATGGTGCGTTACTCATTGCCTGGCTCCAGGAGATATGCTCACATTCGGCTGAGCACTGGGCCATCATCGTCGGAGTTGTGGAGACGGCGGCTTTCACTTTCCAAGCCGGGGTTCTGCTGTTCGTGTACAACACTGGTCAGGCTCCCTACTTTTAGATTACTGAGTAGATGGCGACCATGTTTTTCGGGCTGGAGATCGTCCTGACTCTCGCGATCCTGTTTTGTGCGAGGAGGTGGCCGCTGGTGGGAACTAGTCGCAAGTGAGAATGGGCCTCTCGTAGTGCGTCTCCCCTGGTGTTATTGAAAAGCAAATCTCAACAATTGACCTGAACGAATGCACCGCCGCCTGAAGCAATGAGGAATTGCAACCCGTTGTTGCGCCAACGGTTGCACTCTTCGGCATCATGCGTCGTGCAAGACGTCTTGAGCGGCCGGATTAGTCGGCCTGATCGCCAAGGGGTCGGAGTACAATTTGTTACTATCGAGCCCAGAGGTGGGAAATCCAGCGACAGCTGCTGAACGCGGTCCGACGGTTTCATGAAGCCGTCTAAGGCAGCGTAGACCAACACGTCGACGTCACTGACTCCCGATAATGCCACATGCACGAGCTCACTTTCGAAGCCCGAATCTTCACACCAACAATCACAAGTCCCATCCAAGCGATCTTTTGGGTGATAGCCTTTGAGGAAGAATGCTTTTCCGACAACGTAGAATTGTGCCTCGACATCTGAACGGCGCAAGACTACATCGAAGTTGTAAGTACGAAGAATGATGTCTCCGTGTCGTACTTGTGGCCAGGCAAGGACGGTTACTTCGTCTCCTGTGTACAGCTCCACTGGTCGGTGGCCTCCACTGAATGGTAAAGGCAAATCACCTAACGTTTTAGGAGATATCTGGAGAAGTGACAGAACCTGGGACTCGTGCTCTCTTGCCATTCCTTGCTGCAGATCCACGGAAAGTCGCTCTTGACTGTCTTGCTGTATAACACAAAGCCCGTGTGCGCTAGTATACCAATGGCTTGTCCTAGGTGTGGTTCGGTCCAGACAGTGATTCTGCATTCCCTCGAGCACTTCGATCTGCTCATCCTCCGTCTGATACTGAAGCCCAACCGTCTTCGTTATGACGGAGGCAAGACTCAGTGGTACACTTCTTTTCAGGGAGAGCAGCGAAAGAGCCAAGTCCAAGGGCGAAATGTCATAATTCGGGATAGGCTTCTCAGTCCCAAGCCGTTCCCAGTCAACGATCCCCAGAATGCCGTACACACGATCTCGTACGTCTTGACACTCGAGCTCATGGGTTCCTCTGAGCAAGTCCTCGAAATCTAGATTGGCTTTGCTGTCCGCTCGTTGCACGGGCGCGACAAGCCCGTTTAGGAACCCAATTGTCTTAGAGCAGTAGTCTCGAGTTGTCATAGTGCGCCGCCACCAAGTGAACCAATAAGTCAAGCGCCATTGCACGTCAATCAAGCATGGCCAGGTCAATATGTAGTCCCCACAGAGCAGAATGAATCGGCCACGGCCCCCGTAGAGCTCCTGAACAACCCACAGCCGGTGGAAGTATTGGCGATCCGAGAACTTGTCCCAATGGTCGACAAATTCAAGCAAAGCTGCTTCGCCTTTTGGCGGCTTCCAAGTGCTCTTGTAGACTGAGTAAGATTCGACATCGTCGGGCGTATCTTGTATGGTGCCGTCGATATCGCAGCAGGCTTCCTCGATAGCGTCGCTCGACTCGTCCGCCGGTCCAATGCAGGCAAAGACCTCACGTGCGTTACAGTAGATACTACTCATAATCGCTACTTGAGCGCCCTTCTCGGCTAGGTTTTGCTGGTCAATACACACGGAGTCGATCCAAACGAACGAGCCCGGACAGCGAAGCCGAACTTGCCACAGTGCATACCGTGCACTCTCCCGCACTTTGAGAACATGTCGCTTGGCTGAGTCGGGATCATCTGAGGCTCGCAAGCATATAGAGGCCTCCGGCTCAGGCGGTCCCCAAGTGTATGAGATTGCGCAGAATTCTGGTGATTCTCCGAGATTCCAGGTTGATACTGTACAATGAATCTCATCTTCGGGGGCACCCGGATGCAGCCATAATAGGCGGATCTGCGTATCTGGAGACTCCAGAGGCCTACGTACAAGATGCGAGACAGTGAGGGCTTTACTATCGTCCGCATTCAAGACATTGTCAGAGCCTAGCGTGTCGTCGATATTTAGACCCTGATCGCCGCATGTTTCGTCAACGTCCATGATGGCAGCTTGGTCTTACTTGCCACTTGGATACGTGGGAGATGCGGTGGCGGTTTTGAGATTGTTGGTTTGCGATCTAGAGGCGTTCCGCGCAAGGGAGTGAAGTGAAGCGTCACCTGTTCCGACACCGGCCCCCTGTCTTCACAATTCTTGTCGGATAATGGACTTCCGACGGAGCGCTTTATCTACCTTAGGTAGTTTGCATCAGGTAGTGTATACACAGTGTAGTTCTCGTGCAGTTCGAAATTGGAAGTTCAAAGGTTCAGATGGCGGGAAGGTAGATAGAGACGTCCGTACTTCCGGGCATGCGGTCGTGCCCAACGTAGCACAATGTACGTCATGTCAATCGACTATTGGCTTGATTCACGCGCACTCTGGTCTCATTGCCCAAAAAGAGATCAGACTTTCTAAATAACGCTTGCACTTATGCTTATACACTCGGCCACAGAGGCATGGAAGCTAGCCATCCAAAATGATAGCCAGAATTCAAACCTTGTGGGGTAGAAAACCACTCTATGGGGTTACAACCTTTCATAAGCCGTTTCTATCGGAAGGGTTTAATTGAAGGTTAACAGCGTGTGACATTCCTCGGCTGGAACTATAGTGCTTATGCCCCACTGGGTGTGCCTCTCGAACGATCAGCTAGCGGGATCTGCTGATCGTATTGCTTGGTACAGCCTTGTGGCAGCCTTGATCACACGACCGTGTCTTCAACCGTAACGTCTCAACGCCTCGAACTTGTAATAATTTTTAGGCATCCAATATCAGCGTTCGGATGCAAGCTCAGAGCCCGGTTACTCTTTTAAGCTTGACTTACTATCTCGGCTCACTTAAGCTTGAGTGATATTGGACGCTACTAACTATTGCTCCTCCCCTGGCTCCGCGTGCTCTTGGTAGTCGTAGCGTATCCTGACCCAGCCTGGAACGTCTCCGGCTGATCCTACGTGCAGGTCGGCAGCTTGCTCTTCTAGCAGCATGTCACGTTCCGCCGAGTCAGCAGCCACGATAGAGTCCCACAATCCCTCGCGGACTGGAAACTCCCGAAGAATACTGATGGCTCTCCGACGGATGGACGGGTCACGACTTCTACGTGCGATGGTGAAAAGAGGCGACACAGTGCCCAGTTCGAGAGTGAATAGTCGCTCCTCTTTGGAGCTTGCGAAAGGCCCGGTGGATCGGACGTCCTTCAGAATAGACTCAACGAGATTCAGTATTTCGTCAAATGTCTTTTCCTGGTCATCCCATGTCGAGAAATCTGCTAGAGTCGTCAAGAATCTTCTCCTGATGTCAAGGATAGCCGCGGCTCGGCGAGCTCGAGAGTCGATTGGAGACTTCTGCTCGAAATCAAGCCTCCACGTGTCGAACGCGGAGGACCAGCGGTTGATGAGATCGCGATAAGCAACTGCTTGCTTGCGGTCGTCATCATCCGGCTCGGTAGGGTCGTGGATATAGCCGACGGAGGAAGGCGTGCGGGAAAGCTCGTGCCTATGAATGTAGAACTCCAAGTGCTCCTTGGCGTCCTTCACACTTACGAAGCGATCCGGGATGGGAGCCATCGTCGACGCTCTGAAGCGAGGAGGTGTAGTGGTAGAGTAGGTCCCTCTGCCAGTCAGGCCGATAGCCATGGATTGTAAGCGGCACAGTAACGCCTCAAAAAGCTCCATCCGCCATGATGAGCTTATATTCGAGATGTCCTGGGAAGGCAATCCATAGAAGAGACCGACAGCTTGCTTGATCAGGGATATGGCGGATCTAGCGTGGCCTTGCAACATCTCGATACAGATGAATAGCACGCAACAGACCAAGTACGACGCGACCGCGCTGGTCGTCATGCTCTCGATTGACTTTGCACGCGCGATATGGCTGCGGATGGCACGATTGTATTGCCGCAGTGCGAACTGGTTCATCGACAATGCTGTCGGTGAGCCGTGCTCGAAGTCCTCGTGCACCGCTGCAAGGGCAACGAGGGCATGGCGAATGCTGGAATCGGAGCGGGCGACCTGCAGCACGAATTGACTCCAGAACTCGTTCTCCAACAGTCCTGCGAGGTGCGTCGCGGTCCGCTGGCGAAAGTATGCAATCGCACGCTTTTCGCCTTCCGACTCCGCAACGGTAGCTCTGGTACTGATTTCGATTCGTATAGCGTTCGGGTCTTCGGTCGGCTGCTCGACTGCCGGCATGTCGCACCTCCGCCCTTGGGAGATGCATTGCAAGCACCTCGGCCGAGTCTCGTCGCATTTAACATGTCTCCCTGTCGGACTGGTGAGCTCAAGGACGTCTGTAGAGTCATTGAGTGGGGAGCCCACTCTTGCACGTGTTGCACCCAGTCCTGGTTTTGGGGCGATGAGCCCGTTGTCGACGCCCTGGCTCTACTCGCGTCATCTTGATCACTGTCTGAGCCTGTCCTTAAGCATGCGCCCGTACGACGGGAGGGTGATATGTCACTGTCCAGGCGGTGATGGCTTTGTAATTGCAATGCGACAGCCTTAATCTGATCTCTTTAGCGCAGCGGCAACGGCTCCCCGCTTGCCAAATTGGGCGTCCATACGACGGCTAACCTTCTCCGTGCACCAGTCGACCCTGAACTGACCAGCCGTAGATTGGTCAGCGCCTACCTTATTGGCCCATCTTCTTCCAGATGGTGCTTCCCTCATTCTTCATATGCGATGCTTAGAGACATGATGCTTAATAACTAGTTGATGTAGCAGTTTGTCAGCGCTCCAGTTTGAGGAACGCATGAGTCCAAATTTCCCTTCAAACGCCATTCAAATACGCCAGAATGTCTACGCTTTCTCCTCGCAGAAGCACAGTCATCCACGAACAACGCCAACACTACCTCGATACATCTTCTACGGCGACAGTATCTTCCAAACGCAGAAGAATCACATTAACAGAAAAATCATGGTCCACGTCGTCGGTATTGCCGGAGTCAATGGCAACGTTGGCGCTCCCACAGTAAAGTTATTGGCCAAGGCTGCCCAAGATGGAAAGATCAATCTTGTCATATTCCACCGTGACGGTAGCGCCCCCAAAGATATAGCTGCTGGCCCAAACGTCGAATTCCGCGCTATGAGCTATGAAGATACTCCGGAAAAGGTTGAAGCTGCACTTGCCGGCGTGAACGTCTTCATCTCCGCCGTGGGCTTTGGCGCCCTACCAAACGAGCCCAAAATCGTTGAGGCTTTGGCCAAGTCCAAGGATCTTGTTGCATACATTCCATCCGCCTATTCCACCACCTGGGAAGCCAAGGACTTCCAGGATCCGCGCCTTGGTCCCGTGTTGAACTTCCTCCACGGTGGCTGGCACAAGGCAAAGGAGCTGGGTGTGCCTGTGACGCCGCTGTACATTGGAGCTTTTGAGAACTATTGGTTTGAGTTCGGGTAAGTCGAGAACCAATTCTGAGGAGTAACTGCATCACCCATCTACTTATACTAATATCTGTGCCAGCTTCGTCGGTGCCCCTCTCAAGGGAAATACAGTTTGGGCAAACAAGGCCCAACTACAAAAGGGAATTCCCATCACACATCTCGACCACGTTGCCGCCGCGCTTACACAAATCGCCACCTCCGCTCCAGCAAGCATCGCTGGCAAAGAGTTCTCCGCCGTGACCTTCTGGCCTACTGGCCAGGAGCTGGTTGACCTCTACACGAAGCTCAATGGCAAGCAGGCGCAGATCAAAGACTGGACGAGCGAAGATCGCGAGACGATGATGGAAGATGGTGCCAACTTCGGACCGGCCAAAGTGGGCTACTGGGATCGTTGGGAGACCGGACGCTGGGGGTACGAGAGCGATACACGGAAAGCTCTTGGCGGATATAATGGACCCGGGCTTGAGGAAGTCGGCCGACGGTTCGTCTAGGCTTACTGTCCATGTCTGAATCATAAGCTTTCGGCATATAGAGTAGATACTTGGTGGCAAGGTGTCATTGAACCCTATCTCCGCCTCAGACCCTTGGTGATCAAAAGCCAGTACGTGATAATAAGCGATAATGTTGAAGAAGGCTGGCTGATGTTTTGGCATTCCGAATCCGGTAACCCAGGCTGCCACACAGGAGCGTCTGAAGGAGGTAGATTGAACCGTGAAGGAAAAACTTTTTGTCTCCGACAGGACATGGAACGACCAATTATTGCTAGTAGAAACATATGGATGTGGATCTGTGGCGATGTCAGCGAACAGCCATCGACTTCATCTACTTACAGACCTCCCCTCGCATACTTGGCCTCAATGAGTCAAACTGACCAGGGCTTTGGCATTTGACTGGCTTCCCACATAGCGCATCATGGCGCACGATGCCCGATCATCGCGTAAGATGACCAAGCCGACTTTGTTACCGGGTATCGTAGAAAGTCGCCCAGCTCCTCATCGCTTAAGATGCCCTGATGAACAGAGTTCGTATAGGCCAGCCACAGCATATAGTCGTCCTCGTCAAACCACAAATCGAAAGCGGGCTCGTCTCCATCGCCGTCTACCAGGTCATTTCCAGCAAGTTGGTTGATATTGAAGTTCTCCAGGTCGCTAAACTCCTCTACTGGGGTTGCAGGACCAATGATTCTATATGCCTGGTCATGGATCTCCTCTCGAACGATCAGCCAGTTCGGTCTAAATCCGGGGCAAAAACATATCAGCCAGTCGCCCGAGCGAGTGCGTGGGCACGTCAGTCCTATGGTCTTTTCACCAGCCCACAGCCTCGGGCTGTTGTTTTTCGGATGTCTGGCATAGCTGCTTCCAGGAAGTGGGTCCCAGGGCGAAGGCAAAGGTAGTTCGAATTGCCAGGGATACTGTTTGACGACTTGGAGCCGGGAACCGGCCACAGAAGTAATGCGGACACCGCTGATCCATCTGTAATGTTGATCGTGAACAAACAGCGGTCCCTTTATACAAGATGCTGAGATCTGTGAGCCGCTGGAGCTCGGTATGGATGCTGCCTCCCAAGTCAGGGGCGGCCGCCAGTACTCAGAAGCCAGACCACGGTCTGATTTAGGAGGTCCTGACGTTCTCTCCGCAAGTGCGCGCCGGGGCTCTTGATCGCGGAATGTGATTCCGAGAGTGGAGACTAACATTGCAACCGGTCCACAGCAGTAACTATATTTTGTGTCGACCATGCGAAGTCGTTGTAGGAAGTTCATCGCAAGGTTCCAGGTTGTGATCCTATAGTCTGGCTCGAGTGGCTGGACATCCCGAGGCCACTCAATGATTTTCGCAAGGGCATAGAGATGATCCCTCTTGTCGCTACACTCATGTTTCTGATATCTCCACAGTGCCACTCCAAGACTCAGTGGTGCGCGCCGCTCTTCGAACTTTGAGGTCTTGTCTCCGTGAACGACGTACCACATAGGAGACGATACAACTCGAGACTGTTCATTGAAATCTTTACGCATCCCTTCAAGACATAGCCTAACGTTCTCCAGCGGAACATGGTCTGAGCCGCATAGTAGCACGCATCGCCGAGCAACTCGCAACTCTTGGACGATCCACATTCTTCGCCAGTATGGTCTCTCCCCAAATGCTTGATAAGAGTGCGAAGGAATCAGTCGGTTGTCCCATCGGTGACCAGTAGCGTCAATCAGGGGTTCGTAGAACCTGTCCAAGATTTGGAACTCTTCCTTTTCCAACCGGTGATATGGAGCCAACTCCCAGAACAGTTCCATGACAGTCTCGCTACCGTCAGCATGGTCTCCGAGGCAAGAGTACACGATCTCAGCACGCTTGTAGATATCTCCCATCATATCTACCTGGAGAGCCTTCTCGTCCAAGTCGTTCTGATTGATACAGATACTGTCGACCCAGACGTACGCCTTCGGAGCTTGTTGTCGTATCTGCCGAAGTGCTTGCACGCAATTTTGGCGTACTGAGTAGGATCTCCCATCGATCAATACATAGCACAGATCTTCAAGCGAGCCCCACGTGTAAGATGCTGCGACATACGATGGTACTTCATCAAGATTCCATGTGCTGATCCCGCATTCGATAGTTCCGTCTGTATTTGTGCTACAAAACTGCAACAACCGAATCTCTTTTCCCGCATCACTTAGAGGCTTGTGGGCGAATGGCGTCGTGTGCAGCCGTTTGCTCGCGGTTGGCCCAGGGCTATCGCCCATGCGCGATCCATGATCCATGATTCTACGGACTGTGCGTTCGTGGACGGAGTTTCGGTTTCCGTGGAGCAAATGTTCCAGAGCTTGCAGTCGTTCCGAAGTAGCATGCGATGTGGACAGGTCAAAGTCATTTTGGTGGAAGGTGTGCGATGTGACGTCGAAGCGATAAGGGGGCGGAGTGCCCCCTGTAGTGCGCACCGCAGTTGCGGCGCAGGCTGATTATGCACCACCAAGCGCAGCCAATCATCAATATAAGAGCTGGGCGGGCTCTCCTGCGCTCTTCGCACGGCAAGTCTCAATATGAATCACATGCTCGTGCTATCTAAAGTCATGGGGCGGTATCTGAGGCCGGATTGCCTTTTCAGGTAGTGCGCACCAGCTTTGCAGCCTTGCCGGTACGAGGCTACGTCGAGTAGCAAGACATCAAATTGATGGATATCTGACGAGTAGTTTCGTTGTAAAGCAAGGTTTCAGACCTTACAGGAACTGTAACGTAAGGTACAGCCGGTGACGACGATTGGAGCGTGTAAATCGTTAGAGCTGTTACCGCACACAGAATGTCTTGTATTGGACAGATTCATATTACCGTGTTTGCTCTTGATATGGGTCACCACTTCCATCTTCTGAGCCATCATATCAACAGGTACAACTTCTGCGAGCGAGCACAACTAAACGTCTCTGCCATTTGCATCGATCTCGGCCGTTCTCAGTCAAGAAACCACACTGAGTACAAATATCGATAGAACGCCATCGGAGAAAACAGATCCCATATCGAAGAAGAAAATGGCTCGCTGTTGAAAATTTCTTCCGTAGTCAGGAGAGATGAAGGAAACCACTCCGGAGCCGCATCTTCGCCGCGCATTATCATCTGGCTTAATGCTGAGCCATCGAGCCAGGCGAAGTACCTGCCCTCACGTCCAAATGACCCCGATAGCCACTGTCCCCCCTCGCCTGTGACTTTCACATCTTGGCCAGTAGTCACTTTCGGCATCCTACCCACGTAGGGGCTGCCGTCTAGCGAATGTCCTCCAATCCCAGTCCGGCTCGTTTCGTTCGGCCCGGATACACATCTTTCTCCGGCTCGCAAGTATCGCAAGCGGTCTCGGCGCCCCATTGTTCGTATCCAAAATAGTTCCTCAATGCATATTCACAGTATGAAGAGGTGAAATGGTCGGATTCTTTTGCGTCATCGTAGGTGATCTTTACATCACTCTCGAATGGCCCGGCTTCGAACATGAACACGCCCGTACTGGGCATCTGCAGACCACCATCGAGTGAGCCATCTGTACGATGCAGCGACCAGGCTCGACCGCCGGGAAGGTTGCCCTCGTTCGTATATGATGGCCAGTGACCAGCTTTCGGGATCCCAGTCCCACGCATCTGTGTACTCATGTCATAGGAGACACCAAAGGTACGGGACCAAGCTGTGTTGCCCAGTGGCACACACTGATTGGTGGAGGACATTTACAAACATCTTGATTATAGTGCTTGTAATGATTCACAGGAAGAGCCAATCCTTGTATGGACGGGAGCACAGGGCCTGCAAGACGACCGGGACGAGGTCCGAAGCACAATCGAGATCATGTCGTAATGACTCGACCGCCTGGAGCATTCTCTGCTTGCCGGTCTTTCAGGATCACCACCAGCCTACGAGGAATGGCAGTTAAAAAGCACCAGAGAAAGTGCAGATCGTGGATGCATGGACTTGGAGCGACATGTTACCTGCACTTGCAGGAAGTAGCGCACTAGTTGACAGGACAAGCTGGGTATTCGGTCTGGAATTTTCAACTTGGGCTGTCATTATGCATCAATTCTTTACTGCAACACTTCTATCTTGTCCCGAGGTGTAGGATCCTAAAGCTTAGGAATGAACATCGGCGTATTCTTCTTCCACTCTTGGTAGTCCTTCCTGTCGCCATAGCGCTTGTCGTACTTGTTCTCGCTGAGCGGGATACCCGAGACCTACATCAAGCATGTTAGCACCAATCATACCCACGTTCTGCGGCACACACTCACCTTCAACAGCAAGAAAGTCACAAACGCAGGGCTCACAGCAGCCATGGCCAGAGCCCCAATCCTACTACCAGCACCTCCGCTGAAGCCCATACCGGCTTGTCCAACGCTGCTCATCATCACGCCAGCAGCTGTCGTCGCAATGCCGGTCCACAGCGTGCTCTCGCCAAAGTAGTTGGGATGTCTGCTCTTAGACCATAGACCCCGTGTGAGGAAGTCTTCGCTATGTTTCTTCTCTTTCTTCTCCTTCATCCATTGGCTCTTCTGCTGGTCTGCAGTCGCCTCGAATGCCAGACCGCCGACATAGAGCGAGATCCCAATGATATCGAGAATCGTGACGAATGGCAGAGCGGCGAGCGTCGTGGCGGGGATGCTGTTGATGGCGAGCACAGGCAGCATGCACAAGGACACCCAAGTTGCTTGCGCGAAGAAGGCGACGAAGAACTTGGGAGGCGAGGAGCGGATGCTGTCGAATCGGGAGTCCTTGCCGTCCTCGGCGGTGATTCGCGAGAAGAGGAAGCTGCCCAGTCGAGTTGCCCAGAAGGTCACGGCGGCGCTGAGGACGACCTGGCGCCAGTTCCAGGCACTTACGCCGCCCTTAGAGACGAGGCTGCCGAGGAGACTGGGCCATGCTGGTCCTGTGCTGCCGGGTCCTGCTGCGAGGCGGGCGCGGATGGTGGGGAGGTAGAGGGAGAGGGCAGCGCAGGAGATGTACGTCAATGAGCCGGATAAGTCGTAGAAGCGTTCGGTCTGTGCTAAGATAGAGGGGATGGCGACTGCTGCTTGGATGCCGTATGCGAGACCTATTGACGGGACGAGGGTTCGCAGGAAGGGGTTGCGGAAGTTGGTCGCGTTCAACAGGCCGTGGATCAAGGAGGCCATTGTTGGTACAACAGTGAAATTGACCTACCTCGAGAGAGTAAGAAGAAGCAGCTGGCAGAGCTCCATTTGTATGTTGCTGTGACGTGACGCGAGCCTTTGTTGGTCGAGCTGGCAGTTTGAGGAAAGGTCAAAGTCGTGAGGTCATTTCCATCCTCGCGGGCTTTGAACTGTCCGGCCAGAATTGACCGTCTTCTCCTATCTCCCGCTCGACTTCACCAACTAACCACCACGATCGATCAATGAATCGTTCCTCATCGTGCCGATGTCTGCGTGGGTTCTGGAGGCACAGTAGTAGTTGGTCGGGTGGTTATTGCACCGTTCAAGTGCTCTCGGCGGGCATCGATCGGCCGAGGAGAAGAAAGACTTTCCGACCGTCCGTACAACTGCAGCATCGTCTGTCCATTGTCAACGATCAGAGTCGCCGCCTTCGTCAACATTAGACGCCTCCATCCACGGAGCCTCGCGCACGCTCTACTTTGCCTCGCCAGCCAGCCTCTGATATTCCGACTTCGGACACAAGGCTTGTTGTTGAGCTGCTGGGACCACAGTCTTTCCTCATCCTCCTCCGTTCTGGTCTCATCGGCTTGGCTCCAGTATGCACCAGTGAATGGTGGTGGCAGCGAGAAGCCCTTTGCGGAACCTTCTGAGCTCACTGCTTTCGAGCTCGTTCCCAGACCTCCATTCCGTGCCCCATCTCGAGCAATAAAAATAAGTATACCGGTCAGCTGAGCGTCTTGGGTGACCCTGAGGCAATCACGACGGCGATGGTGAATCGATTCAAGCTTCATGCGCGGACGAGTCAGCTGTGCTGGCACATTTGAATAGCAAGAGGAGATTGTTGGTACCACCCATCGGCGATAGTAGCCCTCGAGACAGGAGAAAGGATCGCTCTGCCCATCGAAGATCCATAGCACGAACGTCAAAGGCTATACTGGTATCACCGCGACCGACCATCCATCATTCCGATTCCCTCACCGGTCTGAAGCGACGGTCGGCCTTGAAAGTCCTGTGAGATGGTCCAGAATACGTTCTGTCTTCGATCGCGTTCAAAAGAAACATCACCTGAGCGCCACCAGAATTCTTCAAAGATCGTAGGTCGCACGAAAGTTGCTCCAACAACGCCTCATGGATTCGACTGGCCTGCTCGTATTTCGCCCGGCTCTGTGTGACGGCACCAGGGAAGCTGCTGGTCTCTGTTGTTAGCTTACAGCTGAAGATAAATGGACCGCCATGCTCCACCTGTCAGTATACTTTTCCAACAACTGCCAACTTGACTTATTACAAGAGCCGCAAACCTCCACGAAACCAGTTACGCACCTGAAAATGAACTTCGTCGTCGTCTATCTCATCGCCCTTCCTAGCCTTGCGCTTGCTGGAGGCTGGGGCGACTCCTGCAAGATAGATCTCAGATTGCGGCCCGACAAGCATGGCATTTGCATCAACCCGGACGTCAACGATTGTCAGAAGAGTTTGGACGAGGGAGACTGTGACGAGGGGTTTCTTTGCTGTTATCGATGTCGTGAGTATTCAGTACCTTTGAGCAAGGTTGAAGACTGACCTTTCGGACAGGATCTCAGGTGAGGGGAAAGGAGCCCAGCCGCCGAGAGAGGCCAAGGGAGAATGAGAACGCCGACGGAATTGGGACGGGGGTTGTTTCTTTGGTGGAGACGTCGTCGTACGAAGTTGCTTTTGCTCCAGTTGTCGGCCGATCTGAGGTCGTTTGGTTGTCTTCGTTCAGATACTGTCTTTACAGTCGGCCATCATGACTGCCACAGAACACACTCAATGCAGATATCTCTGTGTGACGAATAACAATGGATCGCGGGTTTAGCGCATTTGACTCTTGTCAAAGACTGAGTGGTACGCTTCCCGTTGCGCTCGAGGTAGAACATCCCCTCGATTCGCAAGGCATCTGAGCGGCCTGAAGCACGATGGTAACCTTGGTCGAGCTGAGGCTCGGAGAGATAGGGATGACCCTTCGTCTCCATCTGTCTGCGCATGTTCCTCGAGTCTTGTAATCACGAAGTGTCCTCATGATCGTGCGTTGCAGTCCTTCCGCCGCTCACTTGTATCCTCACTTGCTGCCCCAGTCCATCATGCGCAGTGCCGACGAATGTCCTTCGCATTTCATGAGGTTCATGTCCAGATTCTCAATCGCTTGCTTCGTATCTTCATTGATGTGCTTCGCGGCCGTCGTCGAGGCCTTGTTTCTGTTCGGATCGTGGCAGCCTAACGGCAACAACGTGGCGTTCAGCATGGAACAAACGTCGACTATCAAACGACAGGATGGCGATAAGCTTGACAGTGGAAAACGTTGGTATTTCCTCGCACCTGTGCTTATGTTTTTTTAAAGTCTCAAGAGAGTATATCGACCTTCAAGCTTCGAGTGTCTCGATATCACTGCGCAAACTCCCTCAGGTGCACGCGCCATTTTATTCGTCTTCATCAAAGCGGTCCTTGCGCGTATACCAGGCTTCAGGACCATTAAGACTGGGAAATCCCAGTCGTGAGGATGGCTGAGCTTCCAACAGCGACACCAACCCTGCGAGATGTCTGCAGCTGCCAACTTCTTCACTGGATGTAAGGCAACATCCTGATCCAAGGTCAACTGATGAGAAGTGTCGTCAGCTGTCGTGGTTTGTGGTTTTCATACAGTTTGTCAAAGATGAACATTACTCTCTTTCCACTATCCGCACAGACAGATATTGCGAGCCTTGAGAGCCACGATGTCGACATTCTCCAAGACCGCAATGCATGCGACCTCCTCGCAGAGTGTCATGCACAAGCCGCTATATGGATACTTCGAGCCGAGCGATTCACGCCAACAATCCAAAACACGATACCATCTGATAGCCGCGACGGCAGAGTTTGTCGGCACATACATGTATCAGCAGTCACGAAACTATGAGTGACTGGGTTCAGTTGTTGACTGTTTATTTCGACCTAGGTTCTTTCTCCTCGCTTTCCTAGGCCATTCTGCCGCGATAAGAGGAGACCCAGAGCCCAAGACCGGAGTGACAAACGTCTGTATTGCCCTTGCGTATGGCCTCGCATACCTCGTCGCCATCCAGTGCATGTACGTTGCATCCGAATCACGCACATGCTTCAAACGATGCTGAGTTGAAAGCCCCAGGTATATCGCCAGCCACGGCTTCTTCAACCCTGTGGCTACACTTGCTCTCGCCCTCTGCGGCGAGATGCCTGTCTTGTGTGGACTCATCTCCATCCCGGCTCAAATGCTCGGAGCAGTACTAGCAGCAGAAACCGTGCGCATCATTGTACCTGGAGATACTGGAGCTCTCCAGGCTCTCTTGGCAACGGACGTCGATGTTTTTCAGGGACTCGTCTTGGAATTGGTCAGATTGATGCCTGCATATTCTCGCACTAAAGCTGATCTTCTTACAGTTCCTCACGGTAATACTCGTTCTTGCAGTGCTGAATGAGACGCACAAAGCAAACGTTGGTCTTCAGATTTTGAAGTCTCTTCGAGCCAGCTAACAGTATCTGCAGCCCAAGCCTTTTGTCATCAGCCTTGCGTACTTCACGACTCAGCTGGCCGGCGGTCCATACACAGGAGCCTCGCTCAACCCAGTCCGGTCACTCGCAGCATGCATAGCCGCGGGTGAATTCCCTCGATACCACTGGATCTACTGGGTAGGATACATCAGCTAAAACTTTATGACCACACTCACTGACATTCCTAGATCGGCCCCTTTCTGGGGTCTCTCCTCGCCAGTGTGCTCTTCCATGTCGCGCGATATCTCCACAATCAACCCACTCCGACTGGACAGACAAAATGGCTGCCAACCGAGACCAGCCCCTTACTCGAAACGACCTATCGTCGGACAGACAGCCCCGAATCAGGGAGCCCCAGAAGTCGAAGACCGAGCCTTGCCGATTCAAAGCAACGCGATTCGAATGATAGCCAGGAGAGAGCGGGGAGTAGCGACAGGAAGCGATATCATCCCCAATATCCATACTATCGATATCGAAGGGAGGGGCGGTTGGACCTCGTACCTAAACAAGACTCTGCGAGGAGGTTCTCCGATGATAGGGGTTTGGAGCAGGCTCAGGGGCTACTGCCCACTCAGCACTTACCATCTGATGAGGGAGAGCAGATGCGGAAGAGTCGTGGTAAGGAGAGGGCGATTGCTCTGGATGTTTGAATCTAGTTCATCGGTAAACTGGGATGATTTGTTCACAACGTTGCAGAGCATCACATAGTCCAGCCCACTCACCAACTATGGCCTCCGTGCCACCATCCTCCTCCCCAGCCGCCACCGTTCTTGCCCGGGCAGCCAGAAAGCGCAGAACTCTTCATCTTCTGGAAGTCGGGCGTACCCAGTCCAGTGACAGGATCCCATCCGACAGTCGCATTCCACGAGGCGAACTAGGAACTGTTAGCTACTATCACGAATGACTTGGACCTCGCCGACATACCGGGATGATACCAGCCCCTGGGATGGTCAGCCCATTTTGCAGATCGACACCATTGCAGCCCACTGCTGCTCCCATTGTCACATCGTCGAGTGCGCTAGCAGAGCTGTACAACCAGGGGTTGAGGAATCCAAGAGCAGGTTTCCCAGCACGGAAGCGTGCATCCTATAGAGGAGAGCGGGCATTAGCAAGGCATGTAAACTTCGATGTATATGACCAACTCACATTCAAAAGTGCGATTATCGACGAGAACACAGGTACAGCAGCAGAGGTTCCGCCAGACAGAGCCCGGGATCCATTCACGTATATCAAGTAGCTGTCGGACTGTCAGCAGCAGGCCATGGCACGTCGTGTCGCTGGTACGTACTAAGGATAGAGACTGTGAGCAGCAACATCCGGTACGCCTCGACCCGAGAAATCGGTGAAATTCCCAGCTTCGTAATAGGCCTTGGCCACCGGATTGATGCCCGAAGACAGATACTGGTTGACCGCCGCCTTTTGATAGAACGCAGTAGGGAAGTAGCGAGAGAAGCCTGATCCGCTTGCGTTCCACGCCACTTCTGGATTGTATGCTTGTGTGCCACCCACATCCTGTTGTTATTAGCTCATTGATGTGCTTAGAATCCTGGGCGCTGTCAATCACTCACTGTCACATACGGACAAGTGCCCGGAAACTGCGGCGTAAACTCAGGGTGGCCGTAGAGATTGCCTCCTGAGTTGTCACGGCAGACAGCTCCAGTCCCTTCGTCTCCTGAAGAGAAGAGAATGCTTCGACCACGAAGGCCCATCATACCAATCTGATTGCAAACACGCTTTGCATACTTCTCTGGGACCTGGAACGAATTAGTATGAGAACCTCGCATTGTTGGTCTGCATTTTAGCACACCGTATTCTCGTGGTCGCCGTAGCTGTGGGATCTATCATCAAGCATACGAGTCAGCGTTCAGACCTTTTGTCCCTGTGGCTCACATGTTACTAACATCACGTAGGGAAGATCTGCGTTCTTCTGGCTCAGAAGATAGCTGAAGTATTGCAGGTATGGCTCGTTCGACGCAGCCGATTGGTTTGGCGAGAGAAGATCTAGACAAAGCGGAGTGCCGAAGGTCAGCGGTCATCAAGTACGTAATCGAATTGCTATGTGCTGTTGGGTATACGTACCTGGTTGGATAGGGGCAAGACCTAAAGTTCGTTAGCCGCGTGCCTCCAGGATGCTGGCGTTTACATACCGCCGGTGATGTACGTCGAGACCGGTAAGCCATCCACCAAGCCAACTATGTTCTGTACATCGAGGTTGGCCTCGCCATCGCTCTCCGTGAGGGGATTCTGGTCATTAACACCGCCATTGATCAGAGCTCTAATCTCGAAACTTTGCGAAGGTATCGCAAACTCTTTCTCGAATAAGGCCAAGTCGGAATAGCTAGGGCTCTCTCCGAGGAAGTTGGCGAATGCGATCGTACTTCCTGCCTTAGGGTCGGGCTGATAGCCTACGGTGTTGTACAGCTGCTTCAGGCATGTCGGTGTAATTCCCTCGTATGTTAGGTTCGTCCGCTTAGATACGTATGTTGTCAGGCAGGAAGGCTGGAGATTGTCTCGCTTGGAGTGCTCGAGGTTGTCTCGCTTGACTTGTTCTTCCAGGCCTTCCATCGGAATCCTTTCTGGAATAGCCGCGTGAGCCTTTGGAGTACTGTCAAAGTAGACAGTTGGGGTGATCAGGTCGATGTGTTCGGTAAGGTCCTCGGGGACGGAGTAGGCCTGCATCGAAAGTCAATTCATACTCTTATTCGATACTGTCGCACTTCCATCCACTAACAGTCGTCCTCAGCTTGATATCACTTCCTCGCTTGTAGACCTGGAAGTCTGCATTCATCATAGATTTCGCAGCGCCGACGGTCGTCTTGAACGATACAGTCTGGCCATCGCTTTGAATATCTTGTGCACCGCTCTGCTGTAGCCAACTTTTCACCTAAAGACCGTCAGTCCCTCCCTGATGTATCTTGCCAGTTGACTCTTACTTTGCTCTCCGAATCATTGGCAGGGCCAAACATTGCCCAAACATGATCAGCATCCATGTAAGCACCATAGCGGTTGCTACACGGTGTCGAGACGGCTGCGAGCTCGGCTTCCAAACGATCCAGGTGTTGATACTTTCTAAAGACTATCGTCAGCTCGCTCCACATCTTGCATTCGGCCAAACGTACAGTGCAGCATGCAACGTCATAGAGGTGTTCTCATTAACCTTTCCAATGGCAGACCATTCATGAGGAACCCCAGGCAGCTCTTCAAGCACGACAAGCCCGAATGCCGGGGCTGCCAAAGCAGCCAATGCCAAGAATGTTCGCATGATCTCTCGGGTACGGGCAAGGAATGGTACGAAAGAAGAACCAGATCTAGAGACAGGCCATGTGCTCAATTTCAACAGCGGTCAGGACCACCAAGCCCCCCCAAGCTTTTCGCCATGCATTATCTTGATGATGTCAATCGCAGATAAAGTGGTAGCTTCCAATTTAGTCCTACCAGGCCCTGGCGCTTTAAGCCTGATTAGGAAGCTGAACAGAGGTTCCTGCATTAGACAATGTAACACTTCGGCTACCTGATAGCTACCCCACCGTTCCGTGCCACTGAACCCGGTAGGGGCGATCTCACTTGTCAATGGTCTCGTGTGCAAAAATGAGCAGAACGCACTCATGCAAGGGCCACTTCTGCAGCTTGGTAGCACTGAGCCGCTTGTAACCATCGTGCCGGTTGCCATGGTTTTTGTGATACTCAGAAGCTTGTCGTGTAATTGATTACACCTGAAGGCCTGAGTACTCGTTCCGACCTGTTCGGGACTGATGCAGGTCGAAAGCTGTACAAGATATGCATCCATGAGAGTAAGAAATGCCTGTAACAGCAGGTTACATTGTCATTGTGTCATTGAGACAGCGCCAAGTCCTTATATCTTCACATTCTGCAAGCTTCTATGGTCATGGATAAACATCATCTAGAGCTCCTCCATGATAGCGATGCGAATCAATTCCATCGGTATGATCGTGGCTTCAAGACAATCGACCAATGACACCTAGTCCCAGGAACGTGATTGGGTTGTCACGACACTAGGATATCACCATCGGAGAGTGAGCTACGACGACTGTGCGAGCAAGTATGAGGAGGTTCGAACACATTCGAAGAGAATCCCTCCCGCACAACAGGTGCAGCGCACATTCGAACCTGTGAAAGGTGGATAAATGTCTTCTACACTTCACCTGTCGCTGAGAGCAAGCCTCAAGGACTGTGTGCAAGGCTGTAAGCTTGCTTTAATTGGAAGTGCAGAGTAAGACTTTTGCACAACAGCGGCATACCGACACTTCAGCAAAACTTCGTACGCTATTCATGTAGCGATCGAGTTAGCAAGACAAGTCGGCCCTTGGTAAGCGAGATGTATGTAAGTTAGTATGTGGACTACGACTTGGAAAGGCTGATCGATGCACACTCGCTAGATCTTCTGGGTCCAACTTCGGCTTTCCATCCCATGGCCTTCCTCGCTTGCTCATTGATCCAGCACCACCGTTACGACCTGCAAGCAAGGATGATCACATTTCCGATCATGGAGCTCTCGCCATTGAACGCCATGTCGAAAGAGAGTAAATACGGGCGCAGTACAGTTGAGAGACTGCCACACGCTGGCGAAATCAATGGCAAGACATTCGTATTACGACACAAGTCCCGAGAATCGTACTCTGTAAGTGAGATTTTCACCTCTGATTTATGTTTTAGGGAAACGAGGCTACATGTACGTACATTCGAGGTCGAATTGACCTTGATTGACGTGCAAGACGGCGCAATAATATGCCAGGGATCAGTCAACAAAGACAAGGTACAGTCTGCCGGTAGTCCGGCCAAGCTATACTTTGCTCTGTTAGCCATTGGCCTATGTACCGGTCTAACATCAAGCCGTTAGACTTTCGAAAACGGCCAGCCTTGTTGCATAGATGCGGTCGATCAGTAATCTCGATGCTGTCAGGAAACCGGACGAGAATACAGGCGTAAGATCTCAGATTGCCTGTTGAATGTGTCTTTGATGTCCAGCAGAATACGACACGCTGCTTTCAGCTGATGATGAGTAGCCGAGAAACCAGTCGCTTTCGTTTGCGATGTGCATATATCGCGACAAGGACATCACGTAAGTGCCACTCGTAGACATGCATGCTCACAGCTTGGTTTGCGACGTATGCGAATTCGACCATTCCCTACTCATCAGCTGGAACGAGACGAAGCCCTTGGCCCTGTCATCGATCTCGCCTCACTTCCGAGCTCCACCAGGGCCTGCGGCTGAACAAGGAAATCTTTCGCAGTCAGCAGCTGAGGAAGCAGTGCTACATAAACCTTTGCCTCACGACCTCGACCACTGTAAACACATAAACGCAAACTCTGTTGTAACCAGACGACTCCAAAATGACGACCACGGTAGACGCCGATTACCTCGTTGTGGGCGCCGGAGCGATGGGCATGGCCTTTGTCGACTCACTGTTGACAGAATCTGACAAGACTGTCGCCATTGTAGATCGATATGCCAGGCCAGGAGGTAACAGATTGCGTCCGACTGGTGGTACACGATGACTGACGTCGACGAGGACACTGGCTTTCTGCCTATGACTACGTTCGACTCCACCAGCCCTCTGCGTAAGGATAGCATCTTCCTGTGAATAACAACCCGCTGACCTCCGTCCCTCCTCAGCTACTACGGAGTGAACTCCACACCTCTGGGAGCCAACAAGATCGATGAAGATGGCTGGAATGAAGGACTGTACGCCCTAGCGCGAGGAAGCGAGGTGAAATCCTACTTCAACGACATCATGCAGGAGAAGCTTCTGCCATCTGGCAGGGTCAAGTACTTTCCCGAGCATGAGTACCTAGGCAATCGCGAGTTCCGTTCCATCAAGAACGGCAAAGGCTTCAAAGCTGCTGAACGTTGCTGCGTAGTGGACGCCACCTACAGCCGGACTGAGATCCCGTCTATGCGCCCACCTCCTTACCAAGTCGAAGATGGTGTCCATGTGGTGCCACCGAATGGATTGCAGGAAAAGTTCGAGTCCGGAGATTTCACGACCTTCACAGTCGTTGGGGCCGGTAAGACTGGTATTGATGCGTGCCTTTGGCTTCTGGAAAACAAAGTCCAAACGGAGCAGATCACATGGATCATGCCCCGAGACACTTACTTCTTCAATCGAGAGTGCTTCCAGGTACTACACCCAGCGCCAGAAGCCATTCGGCTCATCTTAGACATTCGCTGACTTTCTACCTCTCGTATTGCAGCCAGGACACGAGTTTTTGGCTTTGAAGCAGTCGCGAGCAGGGGGTGCCGGCAAGACAATCATGACTTCTCAGTCTATGGAGGACTTTCTCAAGGGCCATATTGACGGCGAGTATGCGCTACACTTTGACGAAACACGAATTCCCAATACGTTCCACTGTGCCACAGTCTCGAAGAAGGAGCTTGAGGCATTGAAGACTATTCAGAACATCGTTCGCCAAGGCCGTGTCACTAAAGTCACAAAGGATGAAGTGTCATTGCAGGATGGGAGCTACAAGCCCAAACCGAATAACTTATACGTCGACTGCACAGCCAATGCGATCCAGACTATGCCCCGTGTACCCGTGTTCCAAGAGGATAAGATCGTTCTCCAGCCTATCCGTACATGCCAACAGACATTCAGCGCTGCACTCATCGGGCACGTCGAAGCCGCATACGCAGACCAAGAGCTGAAAAACCAGCTCTGTCGCCCGGTGCCAATGCCCGACGTGCCGGTCGATTTCCCTTTGGCGATACTGCTCTCAAACCTCAACTCCGCCCAGTGGACGCAGCATCCCAAGACTTATGCCTGGGTTCGAGACAGTCGATTGAACATGTACAAGGATTTGATGCCTGCGACCCCCGACGATCCAAAGGCTAAGGAGGCGAAGGCACAGTCGCAACAAGTCACTGCGAAGCTCCTCAAGCTCCTTCTCGACTCACCGCATAGAGGCATTGCTCAGGCGATTCTGGATGGGAACGATGGCAACAACAGCCATCTCTGAGGAGAGCGGCTTTGGCTTCGACAGTCGTTGCTTGGGATGATGAATCGCAGCAGGTTCTTGGGAGTATGGGAGAATAGAAAGCTTTCACAGTGATTTTCAAAGCAGAGCGAGATACTCGTTGTTGACCAGCATTCGTGTACGATGACTTGAGACAAAATCCACCGACTCTTGCTAGGGGAGAATCTGTGAAAGAAAAATGATCAGCCTTGTTTTATAGTGTGTCTAACATGGCGTTTTCAACGTTGTATAGCTCACATTCCAAAAGTTGCGCGGCCTACAGAACTTGCTCATATTCACGTCTTCAATCCTTCGTGACTCATCTTTATCGGATCAGGAAGGTGAATATCAAGTGAGAATTCGTCGGCCCGAGTGGAGTGCTCCACTGACATGCATCAGGCGAGATACACCGATAGGGCGTCAGCAGAAGCTTTCTCAACCACCTAACTCCTCTGACCACACCTCTCGAAATCAACTTTGAGCCATATTTCTCCGACTTGCTCTAGTCTCTCGGCATCACATGCAACTGTCGCTGAGAGGCAGCATCTGATATGGCAACCGACGATGTGCCCAAGGACAACACCTGGCGAGCATGGCGAACGTCCAAGACACTGACCGTGATCACCGCGACTCTGGGTCTTTGTAAGTGAACATCCAATCAAGCTCGTTCATAACTTGCTAATACTTCCTGACTTCAGTCACTGGTACGCATTGTTCTTGTTCTAACCAAGGCGGCATTCCATCTCACATCTTCCAGAAAACTTCCTGTATGGATTCGTCGTCCCGATATTGCCGTACATGATCGAAGTACGACTCAAATTGGACCCTTCCTATACCCAGCGACTCACGACGGAGCTACTGTTCATCATGGGGTTGATCTCCATGCCTTCAGCTCCAATCATTGGCCATCTCGCCGACAAGACGACCAGTCGCAAGATTCCCTTGATCATCTCCCTTGTAGGATGTACTGTTGGGGTGAGATATCCTATGGTGTATGAGACAACCCTTTCCAACCCTAGCCACTAACATTGACTCGTACAGACTATCCTAGTGGCAACTACCCTTAATCGTACGCACCTCGGCTTTCTGGTATGTGTGTAATCTAACAGGGCACAGTCTACGCGGTCTACGCAGGGCGTATTCTCCAAGGAATATCTGGTACAGGAGCATGGATCGTCGGTATGGGTCTTGCATTTCTTTCAACGTTTAATACTGACAATTGTCCAGGATTTGCTATGCTCACAGACGCAGCCGGCTCAAAGCATCTCGGCAAGGCATTGGGCTCTGCCGGTAGCTTTATCACGGCTGGCGTGCTCACAGGTCCCGTGATCAGCGGCGCACTCTTGCAGTGGACCAACTACTGGACGGCATGGGCAGCACCATTGGCTCTCCTCGGAGTCTGCTTCGTGGCCCGGTTTGCCATGCTCGAGGAACGGCCGAACGAGAAGGCCAAAGCAACCACCGACGAGGATCAGTCCGCAGATGAGACCGCTCCGCTGATCACGACGGATGCCGCCAACGGTCATCAGGTAACGAATGGCAACGAAGAGGCCAAGAAATCCCCAGCCCGCGGCTTCTACAGCATTATGTTCAGCAGAGGAAGCACCTACGCCTCGCTCCTCAACGTCACAGCATTCTCCATGATCATCTCCGGCTTCGACACAACTTTGCCCGTCCACTTGCGTGACGAGTTCGGTTGGCGGCCAGCTCCAATCGGTTCAATATTCCTGGGCATTCAGGTACCTAGCATGATCATGGCTCCATTCGTAGGATGGATGCGTGACAGGATTGGCCTACGTTGGCCGACTGCGATTGGATGGCTCTGCTCGGCGCCCCTTTTCTGGTTCCTTGGTGTACCGGGTCAAGATGACTTCCTGGGCGTTGGGGCGGGTACGAAGGGTCAAGCAGCTTTCGTTGCAACAATCATCGCGCTTGGGATCATTTGGTCGTTCGTGCGTGGAGGTATGTGACTGAGTCCCGTCAACACTGCCGCTGCGATGTGCTAACCATGTTACAGCTGGAACCTTCCAACTTACAAGTTAGTATACCAGGATGTTTCTCTGCTTCGTTGATCGCATACTAAACTTACTGCGATTCCAGCCACCATGCACCAGTTAAAGGAAGAAGACCCACTTGTATTTGGACCAGGAGGGGCGTCGTCGAGGGTGTTCTCACTCACCGAGACCTCATTTGCCCTTGGTCTCGTGCTTGGCCCGATCGTCACTGGTTCTTTGGCGGATACTGTGGGCTTCTACTGGGCTACCACTGCCCTGGGTAAGTGTTCGAGATGTTCGGCGACCCTTGATCTACTGCTGACATTGTTGCCTCAGCATGCCTTTCAGTCTTGGCTTCCGTCTCGTCCTGGATATTCTTCACGCATAAGGCACCGATCAAAGACGAAAATGAAGCGGACGGCGAGTCGTGAACCAGCGGACGAAAAGTGGAGGCAGGGGATTAGTAGATTGCAGCTACTGCCTCACTCTGGAGGGCTTGAGACGCTGGCCAAGTTTGCTCTCGATCGCTGCAACCTCTGTTGATCCCGACGTCAGTGTCGTTAGATCCAACGACCATCTGCGATCGCCTGTTGTCAGCCTGGCTTGGGGCAGGCTACAGCTGAGCATCCGAGGGGCTCAACAACACCACCATTAGTAGGCACTTGGCATGGAAACGACATGTGGTGGAGCTAACAGCATAGCAAGAAACTCGACATCAGAATGTCCATTCCGCAGCTCAGTATACATTGTCGACAAGCAGTATCCTAAGCCGTTCGTCCATCCTCATACTCCTCGAAGACCCGACTTCTTACATCCGCTGGTAATGAGACTCAGCCTTTGCGTCATGCTTGTGTTCGTCGGCCTTGTCGTGCACGTAGTCTTTGGCAGCAGACATACTGCGAAGCTATCAGCAATCTGATATTAATCCTATCAGCTTGTTGGGTACGCACCGAGTGCCAATAGGGGCGTTCTTGTCCTTGGCAACGTTCTTGTTCGCTTCTTTTGAGGCGCCAGAAGTGACCTGCTGGACAGACTCCTTGACGTAGTTGGCTCCTTGCTTGATAGACTCCATTGTTGATGATGTTTGGGGATCGTGTGTGCTCTTGGTGGTATTTGAGTATGATCGAATTCTCACGGTCGTTTTCTGAGACATTCGATGCCCTTATAGACCTACCGCTGTGGCTTTGCCGTCACATGTCAGCCTGCGTCACCTTACAGCTCTAAGCCGAAACCGGGCATTGCGTCGCACGGAACTTGTTTCGGGGACGGTTTTGGGATGTATACTCTGCATATGCATGCTCGATCGGTGAAGATGTCTCAAGACTCCCAGTCATCGT
This sequence comes from Zasmidium angulare, assembly GCA_002786045.1. Lineage (NCBI taxonomy): Eukaryota > Fungi > Ascomycota > Dothideomycetes > Mycosphaerellales > Mycosphaerellaceae > Zasmidium > Zasmidium angulare. The sequence continues at coordinate 2,273,915 of NHNX01000001.1, forward strand.
GGTCGATCTGATTATGGATCAGCTGACGATCCGGCACTGCTGGCAGTTCGCTAGGAGGGCCGAGAAAAGCATGTCGTCAGCCTGCTCGAAAAGCTGCGCCTCTGACCTGAAAGCACATTCTCGTCGTCACTCATCACTTGTTACAAGTTGCACTGTGTCGGTATCTCTGCTATCGTATAGCAACTTAGGCGGCCGCTTTGTGTCAGCGTGGGATCACGAACAACACGGAATGTTTAGCAAACCGGTCGTAACCACGTACACTTTCAACAATACTGTCAAGGTCTCGGGCCAGATCGTAGACAAGGGTAAAAGCTTCCGTGTCAAGCTTTTACAAACCACGCCAACAGGGTGTGTCCAGGTCTGAGGACTTGCTAGCTTTCGAGTAGCCACGGCGATGTACCACATGATCATCAGAAAACAGCCAGTCAGCGAAATTACGATGCTTGCCATAGCGAGAGTGGTGAGGTGCATCATAAGCACATTTTCGTTTCACACTCTTCGTTGAGCTTTTCGGTGCTAGGAGATTGTGTACCAGACGAGGCTACGCAGCCCTGATACCTGAAACACGCGCACGAGCCATTTTATATACTGGTCTCTAGTATTTCGGCCCTAACGACATCTGAGGCTGCGCTATACGATGGGCATCTACTTCCGCAAATAATGTGCGCGGCGTTGTGCTGTCGCCGTATAGGACCAGGTTCTAGCAAGGAGCGAATGGGATGCAATCTACGAGGCACGAGGATGTCGACTCCAGCAGTTGCTCTCGACACCGCATCCTAAACTGGGACAACGCCTACTGCATATAGCTTCTTGGCGTGGAAAGGCGAGTGAGCGACAAGCCCCCGTCCACCCCACTGCCTACACCGTCGTGTGTCGATTTGTTATAATAGGTCTCTGCCAGTCACATGTAGATGAAACATCGATCTCTCGCCAAGCACACATTCAATCAGCAGTCAGAATGCAGAGTGCTTCTTCTAGTACCGGCTCCGAGCAAGGCACTCCAACTTCAGCCGATCTGCAGTCACAGGAAGACCTCGCACACAGCCTATCAGAAAATGGCAAACCCGCCGAGGCCGAAGCTCTACTGCGGACAGTCCTCTCTGAAAGACTCAGAACTCTCGATGGCCGGCACCCCGATGTCCTGCGAACGAAGAACAATCTCGCCGCCAGCCTGAACGACCAATACAAAGATCTCACATATGCCGAGTCTCTTCAGCTGGAAGTGGTGACTGCCGACCTAGAATTACATGGCCCCGAGCATTCTGATACGCTCGTCGACCGGAACAACCTCGCACAGATCTACATGCATCAGGGCCACTACGACAAGGCTATCGAGATTCAGCGAGATGCACTTGCCACCAGTGAGAGAGTGAATGGGCAGGAACATGAGAATACTCTCACTTTGAAGCACAACTTAGCGAATGCACTTCTTCTTCTTCAAGGGGATGCAGCCATGGAGGGCACTGAATAGCTGATAGTGTGCAGCTAGGTTACAAGCGTAGATGCGTCGAGGAGGACGAACGTGATCCAGGACTTCATAAGAATGAAAAAGTATAGAGAGGGACAAGGTATCACCTTGTGTTTAACTTTGAATTAGATGCTTCTGTCGGATGGGTCACCGGATAGATGTATCTGAGACCCGTGGAGCTGGCTAGATCGCTCTCGCCCAGAGGGCTTGAGTCTGCGCAAGCCACAGTCCTCTTCCTGAGCTGTCGGACACAGCAGACAGCAACGCCCACTGCGTCCACGATACGCCTCACTCCTCGATATAGTGCAGTATGCCGAGCTACAAACTTTTCGGCGCATCGGCGTGCACGAGATATGGGGGATAGACCGCCGACTGCACCTCCCAGATTTTGGTGATAAGTATCGGCTCGATAGCTTCAGTGATGGGTTAGCAGCTCTCGTCCTTCATCCATCCCTTCTGTGTCAACTAGTCCAGGACAATGGCGGAAAAGTCGATGGAAGATGAGCACACCCCTGGCAAGGCTGCCAAAGTCGATGCGACCGTGGAGGAGCTAGACGCTCAAGAATCGTCCTCGCCTTCCACCAACAAATCATCGTCATCACTAACTTCAGATCTACTGCTTCCGTGTGCAATCATTCTGATACCTTCCATTGCCTTGGCTGCCATCCTCCTCTACGTCGTGTTAGGTAGACAGGTCCATCCGCCAGTCTTCGCCAACACAGCTCTGGCCTTCGACTTCAAAGAAACCTCCCCAGATCACTACTACGTCGACTTCCCTACCTCAAAGCTGTCGACAATCGTCGGCAAATTCGCAACAGCAGCAGGTCTGGCAACATCAACGGCTTTGCTCTTGTTATCATGGCCAATGTCAAAAAGAATTTTTGCACATTCTTGCAACGGTCGGCATGAACAGCTGCCCACACCATTGCAACTGACGTTGTTGATCAGCGTTTTCAACAACGGTGGCATTGGGGCAGTGTTGAAGTATTTAAAGTATCACTTCGCGTTTGCTGGTGAACGTGCCAGAATCCCAAGCTTCCTCCCTACTGCGGTGACAATACTGACTTGTTTTGTTGGATTGCAGTAAGACGTCCTGTTCGACGAAGAGACATCCCAGCTAATGGTTGCCAGATACCTCATGGTAGCGTTCGAGACCTGGTTCTCCAGTGCCATGGCCACAGTCGCGTATCTGCGCCTTGACTTAACAGCTCCCACCTACCAAGGTAGCTTGGGCTTGTCAGAATGGTGCCTCAACAATACGGCTGCGTGGCCAGGATTGGACGATAGAGAGGGACAGTGCACTGTCTTCTACAACAGCAACTCCGGGGTATCGTCTCTCACCAATGCCTCAATCGGTTACGCAGTCCTTTACAACTCTTCGGACGACTACGTGCTTCGAGCGACTGAGGATGCCTTCATGCTCCATATTCCAGCAGACGTGCCAGCAGACACGGACTTTATCGCCTCTTCCATGGCGATTAGAACCCAATGCAAACCACTCTCATCAGCATGTCAAGCGAACATCCAAGGATCGTACGATTGCACTGCTGCAGGATACGCTTTCGCCGGCAATCTGAATGTAGATACAAACATGTCGGCAGGGGCAATCTTCGAGCACTCGCCCTTCACGCTTAACTTCACCGAGCCTTCCTATATTGGTGGTCAAGGGCCCAACTGTACCACGTACAACTGCCTCAATCAGACCAACACCGCGGTCAAAGGTCACTTTGCCCTTCTGGCAAGCATCGATTTCGATTTCGAAGGCTGGACGAAAGACTTTGACAGTGGCCTGAACCCCAACGCTCAGAGCATTCCCATTGCGAGCATGACATCAACCTACTACATCATCGGCTGTGATTATCATGCCTATGCAGTCGACTACAGCCTCATCGGTGGCAATGGCGGATCTCTAAAGATCCTGGAATCCTCACCGCTGAACTATTCGACATTTCATGCCCTGAACTTTCCCCTGCAGCAGGGTTTGGGCGACGGTTTCCTCAAGAATCAGCTTATCGCAATCACGGCCAGGCCGAGTACCGCACACTCCGTCGCTAAAGTCGCCGATGCCTTCAGTACAGCATTCTCTACTGCATTCCTGGGCTTGCCCGCGGGTGCTCTAGATTTCCGCACTGCTATATCTCAGCAGGACCGAAGTATCAAGCTGGTCGCCAAAGTACCCAAGACCCTTTTCTGGGTCAATGTCGCTCTTCCCTTCGCATTCGCAGCCTTGGGACTAGTGATCGCTTGCTGGGCGTTGATATCACGTCTCGGACATCATGGCGGGAAAGACGTTCAGGAAAGGATGTCATTGCAGGGTCTAGTTGCTCATAGATTTGTGGCTGGTGGGACAGGAAGCGTGGATGAGCTATTCAAGGAGAGTGAGAGGCATGCTGAGGAGCATCGTCTTGTGGCGACACGGAGTAGTAGTGGGAGATGGGAGTTGAGGCCTACGCATGAGCTGACTGTGCGCTGAATGTCGGCTGCATTCCAGCGGTGGTCGTAGAGATAGCTTGGATTCCGGTCTTGAGCTCAAGAGCTTTGCCGGGGTATGATGACGATTCGCGAGCAGCCCTGGTATTTCAAAGAAATGGTCGATGCTTGCTGTAATAAATTGCGATTGATATCGCAGCCTTGTCTGTTGAAGCCCGCTTTCAAAGCCGCACCCGTTTCTCGCCACCGCACGCTCCTCATCGAGAGACACCATGTTCGCATCATAACACAAGCCGCTCGCCGTTGTGGAGAGCCTCTGCAATCATTAGAGTGACGGCGAAAGCAGGGGTACTGAGCTTGCGTCTGCGAGCCACTTAGGCGAAACTGGATGGTCGGCCTTATTCGATGTACACATCCCCGTAGGGTTTGTAAACATGATGTGGCTTCAATCGAAATGCACGCTCCAGGGGTGCAAGCTGTGCTCTCACTGCGTCAGTGTACAATCTGTGTGCTCCTTAATTCGTTAACCAGAATCTAAAGCCCGCAGCCTCATCCCTATCGAACGCTGCCACTTCTATACAACTCCTGCCACACACTAGGCCTGCGAAACCGCCGCGCTGCTGCAGCATCAACTACTCAGCCGACTCTGCACAACACTTACCGCCTGCGGCCCATAAACCTCATAATACCCAATATGAACAGAAAGGCTAGTACCATTCGTACAGAACTCATCGTCAACATCACAATAAAGCTGTAGCCTGCTATCAAACTCGCCACAGTGGGTCTGGTTCGAGGGACGAGCATCGAACTAATAGCATCGTCAGCATCGTGGCACGGCCGTGGGTGCTAAGGTTGTCGCTTATGCCTCCGTGCGTAGCATTGCCCACATGGAAGGGCTCTCCCGGCGTAAAGCGGTCATCTGCAGGTAAAAGCACAGCCTTGATATTGAGCTCAGCGATCGTGGCGGAGGTGTTGTATATACCCATGTTGGGATCGCCGCCGCCGCATAGAGCGTCGTCGAAGACTTTCGAACTATACAACAGTCATAAGTCAGCCACTGGTATCGACATGGGGTGTCAGGCTGTATATACCCTTGTGAATATCCAACCAAAACAATTTCCGCATCGGGACACTCCTCGGCGAAAGCTGTAATCTGCTCTGTGGCATTGCCTACGCCGTACTGGACAGAGAGCTTATACGTTTCGTCTTTCAGGTTTGCGGTGCCGTTGGCTGGATACTGTATGGGTTCTTTGGCGGCATCGGGGAACGCCTTTTGGATGTCGTCGATGAAGGGAGCCGTGAGACCGAAGCCTGGGTCTGAGTCGCCTGTGGTCTCTCGGGCTCCAAAGATGCAGACTAAAGCTAGTGAGAGTTTGTTGCATGCATGTAGGTTGGAGGAACTCACTCACTCTTGGGACATGCTGTCTGCGGAGTTTTGCACGTTCCTGTGTATGCATGTGTGCTGGAAACGACCAGCAACCCGAGTGGCAACGACATTCTGAACAGCATGGTGGGCTCTGGGCTCTAGAGGTGGTTGTCTGTGATTGCTCAGGGAGTGATGGACGTATCGTCCTGGCGTCAGTATACTCTCCGCTTGAAATATATCCTTCTGCTGGTAGTATACCCGCCTGGTACCCGGTCAGCTTTAAGCTCTCGTAACTTGTGCAGTAGGATGAGACTTGCAAAGCTTCACTGGTCCAACATGCACAGTCCTCAGCTCTGGATTGGATGTTCCATGGTCACTTCGTGTCCTCATACACGCACCAGGTGACGTCCAAGGACAAGGCTAACCAGCTTGGGTTGTAAGTACTTCCAAATGCATCAGAATACCGTATCTCCGCTCTACCATCTACATCAGCCGCACCACGTCTTCAGTAACCCTACCAGCTCTTCTAAAACGTAGTCTGGGCCAGTCGGCTCGCGGCGTTGCGTGCATCAACCCTATCGTCATCATCGTCCTCGGGCAGCTTTCCCAGACTACTCGCGCTACTCGTGGCTCGCTTTCTGCCAGTGCCGCCTTCCGTACTGTCCTCTTCTTCGCCTTCCTCAGGCACAGCGCCTGGCACGCCTGGCACGAAGCTACCGCTGATGCTCCTGTTCAGCCCATCTGGTCGTCTTGGCACGCCTGACCACGCATCGCCCTTCGGACCTTGACTCGATGCCATGCTAGAGCGTCGAACGACAGGATGGGCTTCGCGGCCGAGTCTGCTAAGACCACCGGATGCGTCGATGTTTCGAACATCTGGTCGGACTTGTTCCAGAGTGGCAAGTGTGCGCCTTTCGGCCTCGATCTCGCGTATGACGTATTCTCTGATGCTCGTTCGCATGTCTGCTGAGGTCCTGGCGAACCACTTGCGTTTCTCGATAAGCAGGTTCTGCGTGACCCTCTGGGTTTTCTGCGACAAGTACGATTCGTGACTCCTAGCTTCATCGAGTGCTGAGATTGCTTCGTCGACCTTGTCTCGCTTTACACTTGAGCTTGCCTTGAGTCTGTCCGCTGCCGCCAGCTTGCTTCGGGTAGCCTGTTGCGCCTGGATCAATTCGCGAAGCAAGATATGTCGGTTGGTGAGGGTCTCTTTGACGATATTTGCGTCGCTGCTGTGGTACGCGAGTGGATCGGATAGAGTCGTTGCTTCTGCCGTGCCTTGCGCTGCATGAAAGTCGCCGGTGTTCTGTACCACCTTACCAAGCTTACGATAGGCATTGGCCAGTCCAGTGTGCGCCTCTTGAGTCGACAGAGCTGCGATCTTCGTACCAAGGTCGGACTCTGCAACGCCGAGAGCTTGTGGTGTATTAGCATACCACCTTTTCCACGACTGCCCGATCTCACTTACATCTCCTATTCTTGACGACTTTATCCACCTTCTGCTGACTGTCCATAGATCCCAAATAAAACGCTTTGACCACAGGTCTGCTCTCCAAGAGCTCAGGCGTATCATCAGGCGGCGGGGCAAATTGCTTCAGCACCTTTCTCCTCACACCTGTTGCAGGCTGCCTCTTTCTCACTACTGGGCTATATCCAAAATCACTCTCCACAAAGAACACCATCTCTTCATCCCTCATGAGGACATCATTGGAGCAAACGACGTTGAGCCAGCGCTGCATATATGACTTGGTCCGAGCTTCATCTTCGTCGGTGCCAATGCCAGCACTTGTGGAGGCAGGCGGAACGGCAGGTACGAGTGCTTCGGGATTGGAGGCTTGGAGGTGAGCTGCGAACTTCTGGAATTCTGAATGTGTACGGCGGATATCGCGGAACTGAGTTGTTCTGAACTTGGGAAGGTTGGTCTACTCAGCTGTTAGTGAAACGCATAGGAGGTAGTCTTCCTGCATCACGCACATGAACGTCAAACCTCAGAATTGGGTCCTTCTTAGCCGGGCGCTCCAGTCCTGTGATCTTGGCTTGTAGCTTGTACTGAGGCATGTGCTGTCTCTGCTGCGGCTGTTGCGATTGCTGTTGCTGCTGCTGCGAAACATTGTGGTATCTCGCTGACGCTGGCCTCCTGTGCTCCTCGCCGGGTCCACGCTGATGATCTGGGTGCTGCAGCTGCTGTTGCTGCCATTGGCTCTGCTGCTGCTCTGGTGTCCAACCGGCCTCATGTTGCTGCTGGTATGCGCCATTGGCATGAGCTGACGGATCTCCTTCCATGCCCGGTACCTGGACAGCTGGAGCGGGCAAGTCTTCTCGTGGTATTTCACCTCCCAAGCTTGTACGACTTGCCTCCGGCGACGAGGCCCAGGGTGAGGTCCCGCTCGGATACTCCATGGTCGGTGTTCCCTCGCGATAGGCACCCTCGTAGAAAGCGCGTTCGGACTGGCGGCGTTGGAAGCGCAGGTTCTGCGGCGGGATGGCGACCTTGGCTTTGCTGTTGGAGGGTGTACTGCTGCTGCTGGGGCCTGCACCGGCGTCACTCATCGCGGGCTGAGCGGAATGGCATGGTGGATATCGGGTATGCGAGGGACCTTGCCTTGGCCAAGCGAAGCAGCTCTGCAGACTGCACTGCATCCCGTCATCGCTTGGGTTCAGCCACGCGGTCGGCAGATGCGAGCCGAACCCTCGTCTTCCCGTGTGCTAGCGTGGATTTGGATACCAGATGAATATCAAACAGGAGAGCATCTAGTCCTTCTTGATCTCATCAAGATACCCTTTCTTACATTCCGTCACAGCAGTCTCAGGCGCCAAGGAGTTGGGGAATGATATTTCAATGCCTGTGTAGACGGCATCTCCCACCCGCGACTGCCTGGGCTCGGACTTTCACTACCACATCCAGGAATCCATCTCAATCAATCAAAGGCACCGCAACTCAAAATGTCAGACGGACTAGAAACATCGGCATCATCGCCCATATCGATGCGGGGAAGACTACGACGACAGAGCGCATGCTCTACTATGCCAACTTCACACGGAGACTAGGGGACGTTGACGAAGGGAGCACAGTAACCGATTTCCTACCTGCTGAACGAGCCAGAGGAATCACTATCCAGTCAGCGGCCATCTCATTCTCGTGGCCACCGTCACCGGACAACAAGCAGCATCCCTTTGCCCCAGGAACACCGAGGTCACACATCCCACACAATATCAACTTGATCGATACTCCCGGCCATGCGGATTTCACATTTGAGGTCCTTCGATCTTTGAGGGTACTGGATGGTGCCGTTTGCATTCTCGATGGTGTGGCTGGAGTCGAAGCCCAGACTGAGAAAGTATGGGCGCAGGCTGCAGCGTATGCCATACCACGAATTGTATTCGTCAACAAATTAGATCGAGATGGCGCTGCTTTTGGTCGCACTGTTAAGGAAGTCGGTGCTAGGCTCGGTGCCTGGCCAGCAGTATGTGGTATCCCATGGTGGGGTGCAGACGGCCGATTGCAAGGCGTGGGAGATGTTGTAGGCTTGAGAGGCTTAAGATACCCTGAAGGGGGCGACGGCAAGGAGATTCAGGCATTCGACCTGAGCAAGCTAGAGAATGAGGACAAAACGTTTGCTGACGAAATCAAGAACGCTCGAATTGCGCTCGTCGAGCGTCTGTCAGAGCACGATGATGAGATGGTCGAGAGATACCTGGAAGCAGATGAAGATCACCTCACAATCACCGCAGGGGACATCACCGAATCGCTGCGAAGATGTGTGATGCAGTTTCCACAGCAAGTGGCCCCTATCTTCGCTGGAGCAAGTTTCCGCAATGTCGGAGTGCAGCCTCTTTTGGATGCTGCCGTTGATCTCTTCCCTTCGCCGGAAGAACGACCAGATCCTGAAGTCAGGCTGGGATCTGGAAAGAAAGGTGGTCTGAGTGTGTTTCTCTCAGGGAAGCTCATGGAAGAGCCTCCCACTCAGACCAAAGGCTCAGGAAGAGCAATTAGTAAAAACCAGGCAGCGACTGCGTTGCAAAAGCTCGAAGCATGTGCTTTGGCATTCAAGGTCGTAGCCGATGCAAAAAGAGGAGTTCTGGTGTACATACGAGTATACTCTGGTACGGTCAACCGCAATGCAGCACTCTGGAACACGAATCTACAGAACATGGAGCGAGCGCAGAGGCTTATGAAGATGTATGCCAACGAGGCCGTCGACATCGAGTCCATTCCAGCTGGACAGATCGGGGTTATACCTGGATTGAAGTTCGCTAGGACTGGCGATACTTTGATCTCTTACTCTGGTGCGAATCCTAAGACTGGTCCTCCAATGCCGATTGGCACTCTCCAGCTCAGGCCAATCGATGTACCGCCTCCCGTCTTCTTCGTCAGTGTCGAGCCGAACAGCCTAGCGGAGGAGAAGCATATCAAGGAGTCACTTTCATTGCTTTTGCGCGAGGATCCCAGTCTCTACGTTTCGCTCGACGAGGAAAGTGGACAGACCCATCTTGCCGGGATGGGCGAACTGCATCTCGAAATCGCTAGAGACCGCTTGGTAAACGATCTCAAGGCCAAAGCTAGGATTGGTAACATCGAGATTGGATACCGGGAAGCAATCACTGGCCCAAGCAGTGAGGTCTGCGAAGTCTTCGATCGTGAGGTGGGAGGAAAGAGCGCCAAAGCTGCTTGTTCGGTCACGGTCGAGCCCCTTGAAGAAGACGGTGTCGCCCCTACTGACAATTCACATACCATGGAATTGCATGACAAGAATGTGCTAAGCGTGTCCTTCCCGACTCTCCACGAAGACGGGTCGCCCATTGACCCAGATACGCCAGGTCTACCTGAGCACCTCCCCATACAGATCATCCTCCAAGCTCTTCAGAACGGGGTCTCGGCGGCGCTCGCGAGAGGCCCAACTCACGGGTACCCTGTCCACTCCACTCAACTTCAAATCACATTCGACCCAGCGCAACACATTTTCCCCAACACGACACCAGCAGCAATCTCATCAGCAGCACGACTAGCAGTCCAAACAGCACTAAAGCAAAGCGCGAGCAATAGCGAAAGCGTCCTCATGGAACCCGTCATGCTTGTAACGATCAGCGTAGACGAAGAGAGCCTCGGCTCTGTCGTGCACGACCTCTCCTCCGCCCGTGGTGGCAGCGTCGTCTCCCTCGGCTCTGACGATGGTTCAGGGTCCTCCTCAACTAAGGAGATCGATGTGAACAAGATCTATGCTCCGCCAGATCCATTTGCCGGCGGACAGGTCTCTTCTGATGTGTCGAATGTCGGAAACGGCATGCGGCAAATCGTCGCGAGGGTTCCGTTGAAGGAGATGGTGGGGTATTTGAAGCATCTGAGGAGTTTGACGGGCGGACGGGGGACGTTTACGATGGTTGTGGATCAGTTTGAGAGGATGGGGGCGCAGAGGCAGAGGGCTGTGTTGAACGAGATGAGAGGTGACTATGCATGAGAAGGACATGATAGTCATTGCAAGAGATTCGATGTTGTTTATGAGTAATACGCTAATTGTATCAACAGAAGAGCGAACGGGAGGACACCCATCGACAGAAAAAGCACCGTACCAAGCTTTCAAGTCAGGTCTTCCTCCGCATATTGTTGTACACCGTCTTCGGCGGAGGTCTAGAGCTGAACATTTGCTCGATGCGAACCCTGATCTCTCCCGTCGTGACACTACCCTGTCGGCTAGTGCTCAAGACAACCAAGTACCATTGTCCCGATATCCATATATTCCCGGTATGAGTGGTCCGCCAACCATCACATCATACGTCTGCTCCATATTATTCCTTGGGATCGGACCCGCTCGCCATCGCGAGCACAGCGTCTGCAGATGCGCAATACACCAATCTTGCATCTCGGCTGCATATAGGAACTTCGGCGAGTCTGCTCGACCCAAAGCCATCTCACGGCGCTGCACTCGGCTCCATGTCCCGAGAGCAACCTCGAGCGGCATGATCAGCTGTACCGCGATGAGAGAGTGCGCTGGACTGGGTCGTAAGGCGTACTCCAGACATTCAGCTACTGAGGTTGCGGCGGAAAGTTCGGCTCGTTCGACATCAGTAGTGAAGGAGCTGGGGAAGAAGAGGCGGGATAGTGGGAGGGAGGTCAAGGCCTGCAGGAGGCCGCAGATCATGATTTTAAAGAAGAGGTATCGAGCCGCGAGCACGAGCGCGGGCACAGATTCGAACTCGAACGCAAGGCCACTGGGTGACGATGCCTTGCTCCTGGGCGATGCTCGAGTACGGCTCGTTGCTTCGATGGTCGTTTGGACCCAGGAGGCGTTGTCAGATTGGTAGAGTTGTTTTGCCAGGTTACTTGCTTTGGCCATGGACCCAAGGTCTTCATGGTCCTCTCGACATGCTCGAACGGCGCAAACCACACGTGGGACCCTGATCAGGAGGTCGTCGACTAACGACGATGCTATATCGAGCGTTGGTGGCTCAGTGAGGGAATACTGTGGTCGGTCGATATCCTCGAGCTGGGATGGTTGGCCAAAGTGCATGGCCGCAGAGACCTGAAGTGAATGTCAGTGTATGGGACGAAGTCAATTCTCTGAAGGTTTTGGGACAGACTTCATGATCACAGATCAAACTTGCAGCCTCCTGAACAATAGGATTATGCGGCTGATCATTGAAGCAAGACTTCAGCAAGAAACAAATGCCCTGCACATGTGGTATGTAACGCCACGTCCCAACGCCCGAGAAATTCTGCTCATAGAGTCAGCACGAACAGATGGCCTTGCGGTCACTAACAACGCTTCACCTCGGCCGCAAAATGCAACATCACTGCAACGATCAGCGCCTGTTTCTCTTCATCCTTCCGACAGGACTCGATGCTGAACTGCAAGCTCCGAAGCGCCGTCAGCCCAATCTTGCTTGCTCGATCGAGATTCGGCTCAGCGTGACGATGTTGGAACACCGTCACACTCTCGAGCGCGTACTGTGAAGCGAGCTCGATGCATGTACTAGTGCCAACATCATTCGGCCACCCGAGTCGGATCCAGGGGCCTAGTGGCGCTAAGTTCAAGGCTGCATAGCCGAAGATCGTGCCTAGGTTGGTGGTGATCCTGCCTTGCGGGCATTGCAGTAGGGGCCCCGGAGAGCAGGGTCTTGTGGACTCGAATGTGAGGAATTCGCCGTGGCCTGTTGTTGCTTGACTACAGGACTTGAGGCGTAGAGTATCTTGATCTCCGTCATGGCAGCTGTCGTGGAGTTCTGTGAGAGATTGGCGTATCGGCAAGGACTTGTGGTCTTGTATGAAGACTTGCTTGCGGTAGTGACAGTCTCGTCGCTTGACGCGACATGCACCGCACGTGGGACGCTTTTCGTCGCACTGTGACAAATCTAAGCATATGTCCGCCCCCGAATCAAATGGCGCCGTTCCTCCAGGCTCATCCCAACACATCCATACCGGCCTTGACCTGAAGGAATGCCAGTAGCATATGATGATGCGAGCGAGCACACATGAATTACTTCTCCCTAGATCATTTTCCCAAGCCAAAAGGAATGAGGTCTAACGTACCTTGACCTTTCTCTTCCTACACGTCTCACACTTCCCGTGCTGTGTCATCGTCGTCGCTCATAGGAGCCGTGCAAGTTGCGGCATTGTCGTTCCGAAGCCAGTAGATAAGTTTGTTCGCAGAAGTGGCTGGACGCAGAATGTTCGAAGTAGGGCTGGAAGAGTGGGGTGAGTCAAAATGACGCTTAGGCCCGAATAAGAAGTTGCGTTGGCGCTAAAACTCGCATTTTCTTGTGACACCGCGTAGATCCTTGTAAAGCGAGTACGAAGGCTGAAAGCATTGCAAGACGAGTACGGTCACGATATAGCCTTCTTGGCCACAGTGCTTCGTCTGTTGCACGCAAAGATCATCCTAGCGTTCTCAGCCTTGGCCTCGAAGCTTAAGATATCATTGTTCGCACGGCCACAATTCAGCGTCGATGAGTCCGGTGACTGTACGTAACGTCGAAACACATTTCTAGGAAACCTCAACGTTCGCTACTAAAAGCTTCCGTGCTATGTAGTGGCACAACCGTCGGGAGGCTGACGAAGAGCCACACGCATGCAAATCATAGAGACCGACTGCTAATAAATGTGTCGTAACTGCACTACACAAGCAACCTAGTATCATCTGCTCCTATCGTGTCGTCTCGATTGAGGACAACATGCGCTCCATGAGGTGCACTTCCCGATACAGCTCAAAATGAAGTTCATGTCCTCCAGTCCTCTTTCGGCAATGGTATTCTTGGCCAGCGCTGTCCATCGTGGATGGCTATGCTGTGCTACCCCAGAGTACGGGGTGCATGCAAGAAGTCTTACTCTGAAATGTGTCAGAGCCTGATTTCAAGTTATCCATGGGCCAGGATTGGGAGGAGTTGACAGTAACACTTTCGTCTTACCTTCGAAGGCAATGCGTATGCGCACATCTTCTCCGGCCTCGATCCCGAGATCCTCGTAAGCGCCGCTCGGATACTGTTCCATACCTTCCGCCAGCTGCATCATCCAGTGAAGTAGCACAAGGAAGACCGGCCCGTGTCTCGGCTCCACCGCCGCCAAAATTGACTTGCAGATAGTGTTCCGATAGGGATAACCCATCTCTCTCAGCAGGGCAGGTATCTCGAAGGCCATACTTTTCTGGAAGCGATGAGTCGGATCGACTTGATGATAGAGGTATTGAAACATCAATGCGAATTCGTCCCGGATTGGTGGCGACAGGGTGTAGGGCGTGACCGGGCATTTCATTTTCGCTTGGAAGTTGCGTCTTGTGAGGTATGTCAATAGCTCCTGCCGCATTTGCGCCTGCTTGGAAGGATCTTTGAGCTGATGGAACTTAGGCTGCATATTGTCCTGGAGAGAAGCGGTGTTGAGAGACGAGCTTGATGGCGCTGCCGCGGGGAGCTGGCTCACAGAGAGTATTGCTCGCTGTAGCTTGGGATGAGGGTGGAATGTTTAGTGTAGGAGGTGTGCACTGGCACGATGGTGTCTTCGTACCTGATGGCCTCAAGCGCCTGCGTATTCGTTTATCGACCTCCACGGGGAAAAGCCGGCCCACGCCCTTTCACACTTTTCGTTTCAGCTGGAGGTACCAATAACATGTACCTATGTACACATTCAACCTCCACCAACAACGCAGCCATGCCTTCCGATGAACTTGAAACACTATACCTCCCACGCCCATCCGCCACCAGCCATTCCACCAGAAACCCGATTTCGGCACCATCTGAAGCAGCTTTCACATCAACATTCGGCAAACTCCTCCCAGCTGCAAGTTACCTATCAACTGAACATGGAAAAGTGGCATACTACACACTTCCTCCATCTTCATCCAGCAATGCAGCAAGAGCTCCTGATCGAGTCCTCTTCATCCACGGCGTGCAGACCCCAGCCATAGGCCTACTACCACTAGCTTGCAACCTCCATGCCTCGTTTCCTGCGTCCCAATTCGTACTCGTAGACCTCTGTGGACATGGATTGAGCGATACTCCTTTCGTACCACACACGCCCTCACTCTTCCAAAACCTCATCGATGCCGTATTAGATCACCTGGAATGGCCTTCAGCACATCTACTCGGCTACTCCTTCGGCGGAGCAACGACCATAGGCTACGTAAACTTGCGTCCCTCACGAGTGCAAAGTTTCGCTCTCATCGCTCCAGCAGGTCTTCTTCGCTCCTCATCCTTCAATGCTGAGCATTTGCGAGGAGACGACGAGGCTGCAGCGCACAAATACTTTCTGGATCTACTCGAGGGCGGACCGCTGATTGTTCCACAAGACTGGAAAGAAAGGTTCGAGAATCGCGAGGTTGTCGCCGAGGCGGTGCGGGATTGGCAGATGCGTGAACATCCTGGACATGCCGCTTCTGTTGTTGCAATGTTTAGAGATGGAGGCGCGATGGATCTGCATGCGAAATTTGCTGGGGCTGTGAGGACGGGCATTCCGTCTGTTGTGGTGCTGGGCGAGCTGGATGATTTGTGCACTGAGCATGAGCTCAGTGAGCTTGGGTTTGAGAACGTCGCGGTGGTTCCGCAGGTTGGACATGGGGTTGTGAGGGATCGGGTTGCGGAGGTTGCAGCGTTGATTGGTGACTTCTGGAATCGAGGCAGTGAGAGCGGGAGTGGTTAACGGGTTTGAAATCGTGCCCTTTACTTCCCCTGTGCCATATAAACGCTCTTGTGAGCATTATAGTGATTTAGATCTCGTCCACAGCCTGACATATTCATGTCCTGCATGGCGACTCCGTGAACGTAGCCTTCGGGGCTCCCATAACGTCACCGTATCAAAATCGTGACTTAGTCTCAGTCTTGTGAGCTCGTATGCCTACTCTTCAAAGTCGGCATCAAGATCGACTAGCCGACTCGGAGAGCTACTTCCTCTTGTATCGCAATATCATCAAGTCCCTGCCGTCGGGAGAGCGTCGAGTTTTGTTGGCTCCCTACGAGATCGAGACTGATCGGCATCCACATGAGGCCAGCCTGTAGATTCACTCACGATCTCACGTCAAGCTTGATCCAGCGGTAATTCCACATCGTACTCCCCTTTGCCAGATGCAGATCCACTGATCTTGCTCTGTCGTTTTCCTCCAAGACCACACACCCATTCCAGGAACCACGATACCCTGAGGTTGACCAGAGAGTTCTATAGAGAGGTATACTTGGGCATTCGCCGCCGATTTGCCAACGATAGCGCTCGCATCAATCAATGTGAGCTTCCGTTGCGGATACTCTCTGCGAAGCTCTTGGTATTGCGTAAAATGTCTCTCAAGGTCGACAGGCTGCTTGTTGGCATCGAACCAGGCTGTGAAAGAGCTCGAGATGAAGTCAGCTTGTCGAAGAAAGTCGGTGTCGCCTGATTCAAACGCGGTGAATATAGATATCGTCAGTCGCTTGAGAAGCTCCTCAGTACATGTAGCTGTAATGTTTTCAGCTGGTCCAGTCTTCGACATGACGGCTTGAATTGACCGGCCACACTGAACTGGTGCCTGTGACTTCTCAGCTCGTCTCAGTAGGCGGTAAGGAGGGAAACATGTTGTGCAAAACGAAACCTCGGGCCTGAATACAGAACTAACGAATGCCCCTCGCTGTAAATACATTACGTCATTGGTTCCGACGTCGTCTAAAATAGGTCTGGCTCGCATGCCTGAGGCATCCAGCCTGCCAGCAACCCCCTGACTGCATCAAGTCTGAAACAGTTGGTACCAGTGTTCAAGCATCAGACTGGTAGTACCCGTCAATCTTGAACAGCTTCTTCGCGTTCTCTCGCCCAACATCATAGTATGCCTTCTCCCCGCCCAAGACCTTCTGTATGGCATCCTTGTCCCCATCCCACCATCCACAGCCCATCTCGATCGTCTCGTACGGATAGTCGACCGAGAAGAGCAGTCTACTAGGGCCAACGTACTTGACGACGTACTCCAGCGTTGGCGTGCTGAAGTTGCCACTGGTTGTCAGGAAGATATTGTTCTTGAAGTAGTAGAGCAGGTCCTTTTTGCAGAACCTGTCATGAGCTCGCGCGGCCAGAGGACGTTCGACGTCTTCCAGCCAATGATTGATACGCCAGAAATCGAACGGAATGTGCTCGCCTAAATGGCCAACAATGATCTGGAGTTTTGGAAAGCGATCGAATACACCGTTAGTGATGATACCGAGCAGGTGCAGGGAGACACCATTGGCGAAGCTCAGTGGCGGGCCGACCAAATACTTTCTCTCCTTGTACAGCACATCGTATCGTTGCCCCACAGGAGCTGCTGGGTGAATGTATATTGGGACGCCAAGCTCTTCCGCGACCTTCCAAAAGTCATCGTATTCGGGCTGGTCAAAGAAGAGATACTTCTCACCGTCTGGACCAGCATGTTGAACATCGTTGACCAGCGCGCCGTGGAAGCCAAGCTCGTTGACGCATCGGCGGAGCTCCTCCGCAGCCTGACGCGGATCATGCCTGTATAAGGGCGACAAGCAATCAGTAGATACTCAAACCTGGAAGTCAACGTTCTGGATCGCAAGATACGTACATGGAGAGACACGCAAACGCGCCAAGCTTGTCGCGATGATCTTTGATTTTCTCGTAAACCCAATTATTCGTATCGGTGGCTTCCTTCTCCGCCGCACTAAGAGAGAACGACAATGTCAGAACGTCTTATACTTCCATGGGGTTGCCATCTAGCCATTGTTGTGTAGGTATGTACGAACGCCCTCTCCACAATCCCTTGTATGCCGGGCACTGTAAGCGAGATGATAGTGTATCCAATGCCGTACTTGATAGAGAGATCGATGCGCTCGTCGGTGAAGGACTTGATCTGGCGCAGGTAGCGTTCGAGATCGTTGGGCGCGATGTACAGAGCTGCCTGGTCGCGGCTAGAGTCTGCCTTTGTGGGCAACTCGTAAGCCTCCTCGAGTGAGATCTTGCCCAACATCGTATCGTAGTATTTCTGTGTGGGTTGGTGTAGTGCTTGGAATGAGGGCTGTTGGTAGGATAGACGTTTGCTGAAGTATGGGTTGGCAACGCCTCATGCCGCTTTATATAGACGATTGCGCTCTCTCGACAGATCAAGCCATGGTCTGACAAACCACATGCGCCTGTATTAGAAGCTGTGACGCCGTGTGCCGATGAGGAGTCATGTTGATATCGGAGCGTAAGGCGATACGCGGATGCAGTGGAGCATGCCACAATGTCGTGCCCGAAGACACGGAGACGGTCGTTTGGCTGAGCAGTAGAACGCACATTCGGTGCATCTCATCTCTCGTAAGGTGGGAAAGGGGCGCTGGCATGTGCGAAATGTCTTCGTAATCCTGCATGTGCATCATGACTCCTTAGGGCACAACTAGGCGTTGAGCACGTGAACATCGCATAGCGCAATCGTGGGTTCCAGGCTCCCGGTGTGAGATCCATCAATCCACGCGAAAGCTGCGTCGATGCTGGATTGAGATCAGGATTGTCACGTTTCCAATCGAATACCCAGGCCAGGCCAGTATTGTGAGCTGTTCACATTCATTCAGCTCTTAGCTTGCTAACCGGCATCATTCCTCAACATGAAAATGGTTGGAAGCTGGCAGGGATGCTGCCTTCAGATTAGCAGAGAGCAGTGCACGAGTTGGCGAGCAGATTGGATTAGGTCAAGTCTCCAATCTCAAGTCGCACCTGGACTTGCACAATATGAGGCTGTAGTGTGGTATGCCGCAAGTTTCTGAGGCATGGCGTTACGTCTGGGCAGAATCAACATCATCTGAGAAGCTGTACCCTCTGCTAGACAGCCAGTCAGGGAGAAGCATAAGAGGTCGATCTCATTGACATAGACAGTGTTACAGAATGCTGAAGCCCCTGAAGCCACATGGACAGCCCTTTCAGCCACCGCGGATATGTGACGGATTCTGATGTCATGTCGGTGGCAAACCATTTCGACAGTTGTAGAATGTCTACAAGCCAACTCATACATATCTGACAGGCTCTAGAAAGACACATTCATGGCTCGGATCTTCATCACAGGCTCATCAGACGGCATTGGGCTCCATACAGCCCAACGACTGATTGGGCAGGGTCATAAAGTCACACTGCACGCCCGAAACGAAGAACGAGCAGCCAGTACTCGAGCAGCCGCTCCTGAAGCAGAAGCTGTCCTCATTGCAGACCTTCGATCAATCTCTGCTACGAAGCAGCTGGCAAAAGATGCCGATGCCACTGGCGAGTTCGACACAATCATACACAATGCTGGCATTGGTTACGGAGGGACTTCGAGTAGAGAGATCACACCTGATGGAATCTCAGCAATCTTTGCTGTCAATTCGCTGGCTCCGTACATCTTGACTTGCCTTATGGAGAAGCCAAAGCACAGAATACTGTACATGAGCAGCGACAGCCACTACGGCGGAGACGGAACACTGAAGAACTGCACAACATCGCACTCCTATGGCAATAGCAAGCTGCATGATGTTATGTTAGCAAATGCTTTCGCTAGACGGTGGGACGGGATTCAAGTTGTCAGCATGCATCCTGGCTGGGTTCGCACGAAGATGGGTGGTGCTGCTCCTGGGACGATAGACAAACCAGCCAAGGTACTGGCAGAATGGGCTATTGGCGAAGGTCCGATGGTGAAACTGCCCACTGGAGCATTCTTCACCACGAGTGGACAGGAACCAACTCATTCAGGGGCGGGCGACGTCCCAAAGCAAGAGGAACTACTATCCATCTGCAAGGATGTGAGCGGCGTGGACATTCTCAGTGCGTAGGAAATAAGCGAGCGCTGGAGGTGAGTGTACAGCAGAGATCGCCACATGTCCGTTGACGATAGTGTCATTGAAAGAGCAGATCTGGAGGCATCATATCGAAGCCAGTCAAGTTTTCGCCATCCGCAAAACCGAGATTCATCAATGTGGCGTCCCAGTCTACTTCCGCATCCAATACACTCGGCGTTGCCAAGCTCATAGTCTGTCGCTCGAGAGTCGTGATATCCTGCTCGTGAAGTGGAGCGCCATTGTTTGATGTTTCGCACACCTGCTGCGACGTCAATTCCTCACGATTGAAATTCGCCTCAGCAGCAATAGACTCAAGACCATGGTTCTCTGGACGACACGTGTGGCACTTCTCCTTCAGCCGCGAGAAAAGGGGCTTGTCTTGTAGCTCGGAAACGACGGCAACGATAGCATCAATGCTTGTTTGCGCAGCAAGGTCCCCATTCGTCAAGCGAGCCTGAAGTAGGTCCAGCAGCATCGCGAGTACAAGTTCCCAGATCGGCGGTACGTGTGCTGGCTGAATGATTGATCTCGCATATTCACTAAGTGGCAACAATGAGTTGGCCATTTGGAAGTGTTGATCCAAGGGTATATCAATTGCCTTGCGGAACGTCAATGTTGCTGCTAGGTATACCAGGTGTGTTGTGATTTGACCAGGCAAGCAGGGGGCTCTGGTTTTGCTGCCCAAAGGATCTTTGTAAGGATCTTTGAAGGCATGCAGTCGCTGCCCTACGATCTCTCGCTCATCGAGTGTGCAAATTTCCGATATCGATCTGAGCAAACGAACAATCTGGAAAAGCTGATTGAAAGCACTGCTACTCCGCAATGGACAAGACTGATTGCAAGTTTTGAAGTAATGGTTGGCCGGACTCCATTCCTCCATGCCGTCCTCTTCAAGAGCAGGACAAACATCCATGTCGCCGTCTGTAGCAAACCTGAAAGGCAGCTGGAGCCTGACCGAGAGCAGCGAGTCCAAGATGAGGCATGCGAAGTGTATTCTGGTTGCAGAGCTGGCTTCGTTGGTCACCTGCTGTCGAGCGACTATGCTGCGAGTCTGACAGGCACGGCCAAGCAAAAGCCACGCGTCTTCGAGGAGGCCCAGCTGAATACGAGCAACGCCAAGCAGTAGCAATGCCTGTGTATGTTGCGGCATGAGGTCTTGAGCACTGTGCGGCAACAGGTCCGATCCTAGCCTGCTATAATCACATACCTGCTCGTCTTCTTCCCCCATCAAGTCCAAAGCCTGAACATTAGAGAGAAGGGCAAACATACAGCAGGCCTCTGTTGCGGACAGGTCTCTCCAACCACTATGAGCCTTGTATGCGAGCTGGTAGATGTAAGGTCTCTCAACGACAGGCAACCAGCCGTGGATGTGGAGGAAGTATTTCTCTAGCAGTTCAAACAAGTTCGATGGTACCGGTGGGTACTGAGGAGCATGGCTTGATGTGGAGTTGTTCCTGCGTGCCACTCTGACTCCATCTCGTACACACCCAGGGAGCTCTGCATCTGGCAAATGGTCAAACTTTTGAGGCGTGACGTGTTCGAGATCTCGCATGAGGCTTTCAAGACGAGTAGCCAGAGTCGAAGTCCTCCATGTTCTCCTTAGACCAAGTGCATGCTCTTGATCCGTCCAAAGAGCAGCAAAGCCTCGATGCTTTTCTACAATTCCTCTGTCGATGCTTTCGAGAAGAGAGTCTTCGAGCTTGGGATATTGAATCATCGCCAAGGCGAAGAGCTTCTCCAGGGTATGGACCCATCCTTCTGGGAGACCGCGTTTCTTCTGCTGCCAGGTGTAGATGCACTCGCTGCTACTATTCTGGCACGGCGAACACACTGGTTGCCTTCCGTCGCACTTCTCCTTACGCCGGCGGCATCTCAGGCACGCTTTATTGACCTTTCTCTTGGACACCATGGCTATGAGCACTGTATTCACATTTCTCTTGAAGCTTTCTGATCATGTTACCAGAGTGCAATCGTTTCTTTCCAGCAAAGACGACCGGAGAAGGTCTGCTCCGAAGGAGCGAGGCTGATTACCAATCTGCCCTCGAGCTCCAAAGCTCGTGCTGTTCGTGTCCTCCGAACTGCTTTCGACTCACAACTTCGGGGCGTCACGTCAATGGCATCTTCTCATGCAGATTCCAGGACTGAATCTCCAGCAAGGGCCTGCGCCTACACTCCGCTGCTTGCACTGCCTTGCCTCGGGTCTGGCTAAACTCTGATCAGCCTGACTGCAATGGGTGGACGAGCGCTGGAGCGGCTGAAGTACAGCCCGCAGGCTTCTATCGCTATTGTCGGATTACAGGGCGCTGGCAAGCGATCACTGGCATTCATTGCGGCTTCGCATCTGCAAAGGCGGCTAGTCCAGGAATGTGTTCACTTTGAACAAGCTACCGGCTTGACAAAGTCATCTTACGTTCGGGAACATGGCCGCGAACACTTTCATTCGAAAGCTCTTGAGCTCCTCAAGTTTATGCTCCACAAGTATGGCCAAGGAAGTGTGATTGTTTGTGGAGTAACCGGTCTGGTCCCAGGATCCACTGAGGTCATCGCAGACTTCTCGCGTACTCATCCCGTGATCGATGTACGCCGAGACCCCAGTCAGATCCAACATCAGCATCGATCTTCCGAAGCAGAGAAGCTCCACCAACTGTGCTCTCGATTCGAGTATTTCAATCTCGAAGAGCCTGGTACGGATGCCGCCGTCGATGAGCTCGAGTCGACGTTGTTCTGCCTAAGAAAGACGAGAGCCGACTTCGAGAGCTTTCTTGACTTCATAATTCCCCAACCTGGAAAAGAAGATCTTGGTCATTTCGACCTTGCTGCTACTCCGATAGAGCGAAGAGGTCACTCGACAATCTTGACCATGAAACTTTCAGACGTCTTGAGCGAAAGAGGCGTAGAGTCGCTTGAGAACATTATGGAAGATGCAGTCGAACTACAACTCGTCAAATGGGACGACGACATACGCCAGAATCTCGGCCGTTGCATTGCTATCATCAGGCGAGCCACCAGGCTGCCAATCATTCTCTCACTCGAAGGGTCGGATAGCACAGTCACTAAAAACGACCAGAGTGCCTATCTCCAGACATGTCTTAGACTAGGCGTGGAGTACGTGGTCATGAGGCCCGATATTGCACGGGAGCAACAGTGGTCTCTAGAGGGTAGAGCCTCCAAAGTTATCGCCCACTACCATTTCGATGACGATGGGCCGGGCGGGTGGTTATCAACACGGCGTCTCGAAGCCTGCATCGAAGCCCAGTTGCAAGGTTTTGACATAGTGCGGCTAACGCAACATTCTGCTCGACGGCAGGACAATATCGACGTCAGTTGCTTCTTGCAGCAGATCACTTCTTCGGAGCACATCTCTATACCCGTCTCAGCCTACAACATTGGCTCTTTCAGTAAGCCATCTAAGATATCGAACGCCATTCTTACACCTGTCGCCTCACTATATGCCAGAGATGCAGACCTACAGCTTGCCGATAGGGGCTCAATATCAGTGCCCGAAACTGTCCAAGCTCGATTCGCCACCTACGAGTACGACGCTTTGGAATTCTATGTGCTCGGCACGCGCGTCTCAGGGTCCCTAACGGCCACGATGAATCAGGCTGTGTATGACTTCTACGGCATGCGCCACTCTTTGATCCGCCGATTCACGCCAACATTCGACGAAGTAGTTGCGCTTTCCCGGGGATTTTCTTTTGGCGGCAGCGCTATCACGACGCCCTTCAAAGAGCAAGCCTACAAAGCTTGCATCGTCAGTAGTCCTGACGCGGATGCTATTGGAGCGGCCAACACAATTCTGCCACTACGGCGCCTTGAGGGCAGCAAGACATCGAGCTTAGCGGAGCAGGCACTGCAGAGGAACCGTGCTGGCCCTGTCGTTGGTTTGTACGGTGACAATAGCGACTGGTATGGTATTTACACGAACATCCAACGGCGACTGAGCCCGAAGAATGCTGCAAGCCTCTCACGAAGTACTGCGCTCGTCATGGGGGCTGGTGGGTCTGCTCGATCGGCCGTATACGCACTGATGAGGCTCAAGATTCATACAATCTACATCTTCAACAGGACACATGGCAACTCTGTGAGGCTTGCTGAGCACTTTCGTGCCTGGGGTCAAAAGAGTGGGCATAAGTCAAGGCTCGAGGCTCTAGAGAGCTTGCGATGGCCCGATGATATTCGATCTCCCCTGGTGATTGTGTCATGTGTGCCTTCGGGGGCCGTTGATATGCCGGAGGGACTGCTACAGAGTGCTAGCGGTGTTGTTGCAGATGTAGGTGAAACTTCTTCGCGATTTCTCTTTATAATACACAAACGCTCACGCGACACAGATGTGTTACGCACCCTCGAATACGGCTTTACACCAACAGGTAAGAGGATCGAACAGCCGAGGGCAGCGGTCGTGGTCTCTCATCGAAGGCGGAGACATCCTTCTTGAGAGCTGCATCTTACAATTCGAACAAATGACAGGGTATCGGGCTCCTCGAGCAGTCATGGAGCGTGCCCTTTGTTCTACGAATGCGGCGAACATGAATTGAATGATGGTTACCCGGACTCCGGAAACTTTACCTTGGTCTAGGCCATAGCGCGCTGTGAGACATGTCAACGCCACCCATTCATCCGAACAGCGTATTTTGAGCATGTCACCTCAAGCCATGAGTATCAACTGTGACACGCAGCTGATAGTAGGAGCTATGTTTCTCCGAAGGAGGGAGTGCCTTTCGAAGGCTGCGCAACCTATGATGAACTGCTTAGCAAGCAGATATTGCAAGTTACTTCTGGACATCTTCTCCGCCCATGACCAATCTCGCACAGAGTTCCAACATCATGACGAGCGATCAAAAGCAAGCAGTGCGGATTGTAAGCATCACGAACCTGTTTGCGGTCACTGGACTGACGAATCAGGCTGTGGTAGGGTCATCAGGCTTCATTGGTCGAACGCATGTCAAGCACATACTTGCTGAGCAACAAGCAGGTATGTCTTTTCGAGACACATTTGGTTAGCTTCATAACCCGGGCTCTGACCTTGACCAGAGCTAGCCGCACTTGTGTACGCATGCTAATACAGCGTTCAATGGTTATGGCTGACCCATTAAAGCGATACGGCGCCATCACTGCCGGAAGATGCGAAGAAATGCGGTGTTCCTTACTTTCGAACAGCGCAAGAGTGTCTGAATGCGTTCAGATCAGAAACTTTAGTGCTGCATGCTGTCATCTTGGCAACTCCTACGCAGACTCACGTGTCCGCGGCTCGACTATTCGAGAATAGTGGACTGTCGGTGCTGATCGAGAAACCCCTGTCTACGAGTGGGCGAGATGGTGAAAGTCTCCTGGCACTGTCGATCCGAGACGCCAAAAGTTCGTATATGGTGGGCCATCATAGACGACACAGTCCCTATGTGAAAGCTGTCAAACAAGTCCTTGATGATGACAAGCTCGGCAACATCGTGGCCGTCAATGGGAGTGAGTTGTTGTTGGCGGAAGATACCTCCAGATCTGATACTCGACCTAGTCTGGGCCATGAAGAAACATGACGAGTACTTCCACATTCCTTGGCATATTGAGAAGGGGGCAGGTGGAGTGGCAAGTGTCTTTTGCCTGTTGGTAGAATCTACGCTGACAAGTTCCAGAGTCTGACGAATGCGATTCACGATTTGGACATGCTACAGTGTGTGCAATACAACCTAGTGAGGCTGCCTATGTCCGTCGTATGCTGATCATCATCCCTGTCTTCTAGGTACTGGCTGGGCGATATAGTAGAGGTTTATGCCCTGGAAGGCCCGAAGCAGCGTGCTTACGACGTCGATTCAACGGTTCAGCTTTCACTCAAGTTCTCCAGCGGGACGGTTGGATCTTTTCTCCTGAGCGAGTACGTTAGCCGGTGATGTGAGTTGTCTGAGCTGATTATCTTTCAGCTCCAGCGCATCCCATCTGTCCTGGGAAGCAGGAACGGGAGACAACCCAGTCTTTTCGAAGACTGGCTGTGACTTCCTGACGATCTTTGGAACGAAAGGCTCACTGAGTATACCCTCGCTGTAAGAGTCTCTTAAACTTAGTTGACAATACAGCTGAATTCGACAGTATTCGGTATCACTACGATGACCAGCCTGAGAATGAGAGGAACTGGAACTTCCCACTACAGAAAGATCAAAGTGCCGCAGGTATGCTGGACGGTATTCCAGCTTTTACCCGTCAGCTCGAGCACTTCATTGCCGTTTCGAGAAGGGAAGAGCAGCCGAATTGTTCTGTAGAAGACGGATTGAAGGCAGTGCTAGTGACTGATGCTATCTTTCAAAGCATAAAGACTGGCAAGCCTGTGGTTGTGGAAAGAGTGTAGACGGTACCGCAGTCCATACATCTCTCAGCGAGTATGAGAGACCTATGAAGACCTCTACGTTGGCTCTTCCGAGGCCCCTACCCCTAGCTGAATTCAGGAAAGAACTTGTGTCAGATGCGTTGCGATATTTGTTCTCGCAGCTCCTCATACATCCCCAAGCCCATCAAGAGATCTGCGTTCGATCGTTTCATCACATGCCGAGGAAGCCCATACTGAGCGCAAGCCGGCTCGACACTTCGCCGAACTATGGTTGTTCTGAATGAGTGCCGATCATGGTTGAATGTTATCAAGCCCCATGTATCTGCCGTCTAGTCGGCACTATAGCGTGATACGAAGATCTGAACCAAGTGAAGTCAGTGTCGTCGTCCTTGTCTGCATCCGTGATAGCTTCTTGTACCACCGGAGTATGCATTCTCCGAGATGCTCAGGCTCTCAGCAGTAGCTTACCCTAGCACTGTGTTGGACGACACGTGATGGCTAGATCTCGTCAAGAACATCGTGTCACACTCGAAAGCCACTTTTCGGTCGACACTTGATCAGATTGGCTCTCTTGTATAGCATTACGCTCTACATTTCACTCACAGTGGCCAACATGGCTGAAACAACGGTATTTGGACATCTACCACTGGGCGCTGCATCGAGCATCAAGCCTTACAAGCTACGTATACCCGAAGAGGATGTCCAAAACATGAAGACCCTTCTCAAGCTGAGTCATGTCGCCGGTCCGGTCTACGAGAATTCTCCTCCCGATCGTCAACGGAACTTGGGATTACGACGAGACTGGTTGATCGATGCAAAGCAAGCATGGGCCCAATTCGACTGGAAAGATCCCTCACCAAGTTACACGCAATACAGACTACTGACAAGTCTCCAGGAGGGCCGAAGAGGCACACATCAACTCTTTCCCACACTTCATGGCTCGAATCGACGACAGAGGCAGTACATTCGACGTCCACTTCGTTGCACTCTTTTCCCATCGATCAGATGCCATTCCAGCGGTCCTCCTTCACGGATGGCCTGGATCCTTCCTCGAATTCCTTCCGATGGCAGAGCTGTTCAAGCAAAAGTATTCGCCGGAGACACTGCCATACCACATTATCATTCCTAGCTTACCAGGATTTGCGCTCTCCAGCATGCCTCTGCTCGACCGAGACTTTAGCCAAATGGACGCTGCCAGAATCTTGAACCACTTGATGGTCGATCTCGGATTTGGTTCGGGCTATGTCGCTCAGGGAGGGGATATTGGATCTCGCGTGGCAAGGATGCTGAGTGTCAACCATAAGGAATGCAAGGGTAAGAGACATCGACTTTGTTCTTGACTTGAACGGCAACTAACATTCAGGCCACTCATAGCTGTACACCGTAAGGTTATCTCGTTTCTCCCACGCGATCAGCCATGATGCTCGTTGCTAACCATATAGTCAACTTCTGCCCAATGGGTCGGCCAAAATCACTCGAGGACGACTCGAAGCTCTCCGAGGTTGAGCGATACGGTCTTCAGAGGGGCGATACATGGAAAGCGAGTGGAAATGCGTATGCTCTCGAGCAAGCTACACGGCCTAGCACGATTGGATTCGTTCTGAGTTCCAATCCGCTAGCCTTACTGGCTTGGTAAAGTCGACGCCCGCCCGCCTATGTTCACACCATTGACACTTCGCAGGATTGGGGAGAAATTTCTCGAGTGGACAGATGACACTCCATCCCTCGATACCATCCTCTCGTCTGTTAGCCTCTACTGGCTGACTGGGACTGCCCACAGCAATTTATGGTCATACCGCCACGTGAGATTCGCTCTGAAGCATTCGCTGAGACCTTGCTAACATTAGTGCTGTGAAGTCATTCGGACCGGGACCACTGATTGCCCCAGATGATTCAAGATACTATATCAAAGCTCCGTTCGGGTTCTCTTACTACCCAAAGGAGACTGCGCCAACACCCATCTCATGGGTAGCAACGACTGGATCACTTAAATGGAGCAGAGCTCACGTGAAAGGGGGCCACTTTGCGGCGCTCGAACAGCCGGGCGACTTCATGGAGGACATTGAAGCGTTCATCGCAGAAGTTTGGAGCCATTAGAGTCACACCACACGATATCTGGATTTGATTCTTTGGTGGTGTTCCATCCCCGGTATCTTCTCGCACTCCGGTGTCTTCACGCACAAACATAATAGCGTCGTCGTGGTCCTCGATGATCGTTGAAGGTTCAGCGGCGAATCTGACTCATCGCTTGAGACCATCAAGGTGCAAACACCTTCAACGTCTCCCTCCCATATTGTATCATGCTCTCTTCTTCATGGGACTTCATTGCACGAAAGGTGACAATGCAGCACAGAGCCTGGTCTGTCCTCCCCAGTGAATGCTGACGAGCCATACATGGATTATCTCAGCTCTCATTAGCAACGTACCAAACGAATGACACTCCAGGAGGAAAGCTTGTGATCGGTAGTCCTTGGATCGTTGTCAAAGACAAGACGAAGCAAATGCCAGGAGAAGTCGACTTTCCATCGGCGTTCGGCGGCATTTGACCCCTGAGTCGACCCCTCAGCGATGCCGCCGCTGCCCCGCCACCGAGCTGGTGGGGTGTTCTCGCGGTGGACAATGGATACAGCTATCGGACCGTGAGGCAGAGACATCGGGTAAATGTCCGAGATCCATTTGTCTTGTGTCGTCTAATATACACTCTTCCTTCTAGTTCAACATTTCTCTTCCTACCCGTAAAAGTCGCTGCAGAACATCATCACAATGCCGCTCGACAAGCTCACAAACAACCGCGCCGTTCAAATGCTGAACAAGGCAGCGGAAGGCAAATATGGCGTACTCGGAGTCGTCTCATACAACATGGAAACTGTGGTGGCAGTGATCAAAGCCGCAGAAGCAAGACGCTCACCAGTGCAAATCCTTCTCTTTCCCTGGGCTCTTCACTACTCGCCGCTCTTCATCGACCTCGCAGCCAATGCCGCACGAAAAGCCAAAGTCCCTGTCACAGTCCACATGGATCACGCCCAGGATCCTGAAGTTATCAAGATCGCTTCTCAGATCCAAGCTGCGGACGGTACGCCTGCGTTTGACAGCATCATGGTCGATATGTCCCACTATGAGAAAGAGGAGAATCTTGCGAAGACGAAAGAGCTAGTTGCGCTGTGTCATTCAAGAGGTATCTCTACAGAAGCAGAACCTGGACGAATAGAAGGAGGGGAAGATGGCGTGAAGGATACTGCAGAACTGGAGGGTATGATGACGACTGAGGAAGAGGTAGACGATTTCATTGCGACTGGAATTGATTTCCTGGCACCAGCGTTTGGAAACGTCCATGGAGATTATCATGGCGTGGAGAACATTCATCTTGATTTTGATCGGTAAGCAAGACCAGGATCAGCGCTTGTGCTGGCCATTGACTGACGAACACGATCTACAGGCTATCGAACATCCAGAAAAAAGTAGGGGGCCGAGTACAGATCGTCCTCCATGGCACCAACGAGTTTCCTCACGACATCATGGCAAAATGTATCGAGCGGGGCGTGACGAGAATCAACGTCAACAAGCTCGTGCTATCGAATTACAACGCATACGTGGAGGAGAAGACCGGCAAGGTCCCCTTGACCAAGCTCATGGAAGAAGGGACAGCTCTCATACAAAAGCAGACAGAAGAATGGATGGATGCTATCGGCAGCAGCGGAAAGGCGTGAGGTTTTTCATGCAACAATTCATATACATTCGATGCACAGTACCTCAACCCTCTCTCTACTGCTTCTTCAACGTCTCAGCAAAGTCTTCCACGGCCGCCTTGAAATTCTGATCCGCCACGAATCCCAGACTCAACGCCTTCGAGATATCAAACGTTGTCGGCCAGCTATCTAGCATGGCTTTGATCTCTGGTGTGGGCTTTTCCCTCTTGACTAACTTGACAGCGTCCTCGCCGCCAACTTCTCTTAAAGCATCCAGCATGTCCTTTACCGTAGAAGTGATACCAGGAAGCAGAACCTGCCTGATGTGTGGTGGCATGCAGTTTCCTTCCAGAGTCAGAGCATGTTTCAAGTTCCGAATCAAAGTCTTGGGCGAGCAAAGCCAGGCTTTAAAGTCGTCGTCACACGGCAAGATGCTCTCCTTCCCTTGCAATGGCTCACGGATGATTCCACTCATCCAACTCGAAGCCGCTTGCGTCGGCTTGCCTGGTCGTACAGAGATCGTTGGAAAGCGGAGCGTGAAAGCGTTCACGTAGCCACGGCGGTTGTAGTCGTTGACGATGTACTCAATCATGGCCTTTTGTGTGCCATAGCTTCCCTGTGGAGTGGGCACGGTCTCCTCGCTAGGAACCTCAGGAAGAGGCTGGCCGAAGATGGCAGTCGATGAAGAGTAGATGAATCTTACGCCTGGTACGGTTGCCCGAATAGCGTCCAGGAAGTTTATGGTACTTTGCAGATTCACCCGATATCCAAGCTCAAGATCTGCTTCAGAGCCTGCCGACATGATGCCGTGGAAGACATATATTGCGTCGAGGTCTTTTGAAAGCACTGCTGATGGAGACTCGTAGAGATCTGCTTTGATGCAAGTGGCGTTCTGCTTGTTGGACGCTGCTGACGGGACGGGTGGCTCGAAGATGTCTGCAAGGATAACGGTGTGCTCGTCGTTGAGGAGGTGCTCGGCCAGCATCTGGCCAACAAAGCCGCCAGCGCCTGTGATGAGAATCTTCATGGTGGAATGTGTTGCCGGCTCGTGTATGAAGATCTTCGTGGCCCTTTGCTGCCTTCTCCAGATAATAGCGAATACTGTGGGCAGACTGCTGTTTGCTCAAAAACGGCACAGCGATTTCTTTGCCTTGTACGGTTTACCTCTCGGCCCTGTCCTTGGCTATTTCTCCGCTGAGGCGAGTTTCAGAGCATGATGCAGTTGACCCCCAAGCCTAGCTATCCGACGTCGCTTGGGAGCTGTACAGCCGTGGAGCGCTCGGTTCAAACATTCACCGAGCTCGTCGGCCATCGGCCTTTGCTCCTGCCCAAAGGGGTAATCCGCCATACTCGCTCGACCTTCTGCCACTCATGCGATTCCGCCTCCGATCCACCTTGCACGAACGCCACTCCAATCTTTTCCTCCCCGTGGAGACCCCAGCATCTTGGTGCTGCAATACTCATGTCATGGGGTGTGGGTCGTCCGTCTTGTGTCGCCAACGTTCAGGCCCACACGAGAAGCATGTGAATCGTTGCGGCAAGACGAGCGGCAGGTAGGACGATGTTTCCCTTCCCTCTCCTTCTAACCTTTGTCGTCGATCGCCACGTCTGATTTTTCTCTCTCTCAAATGCCACTCGTGAGAAGATGGCAAACGATCCCAAGGACTCCACGGAGCTCAACGAGATTCGAAAGAGCACCGACAAGCCAAGCATCACAGAGTTGGACAACATCGACCAAGAGCAAGCAGCATACTTCAGCGATTTCGCGACAAAAGACGAAGAATGGGTCGAATACCAGAACAAGAAGCTGCTTCGAAAAGTTGATGGCCATCTCCTCCCTCTGCTGATCTTGATGTACCTCTTCAACTTCCTGGATCGCAGCAACCTTGCCCAGGCTCGACAAGGCACACTGGAGGCGGACCTTGGAATGAAGGGAACAGACTTCAACCTTGCTACCTCGATCTTCTTCATCGGCTACCTCCTCATGCAGTTGCCATCGAACATGATCATTACTCGAGTCCGTCCTTCCATATACCTGGCTGCAGCGACGACGCTATGGGGCGTCGTTTCGACCTGTAACGCGGCCACCCACTCTTTCACTCAACTGGTCGTGGTGCGTTTCTTCCTCGGATTCGTTGAAGCACCTTTCTTTCCAGGAGTGATCTTCTTGATGAGTTCTTGGTACACAAGAGCAGAGTTGACTAGGCGGGTTGCTTGGTTTTATGCTGGAAGCTCACTGGCAAACATGTTCGGTGGCCTTCTCGCTGCTGGAATCTTGGGCAATCTGCACAACGCACAAGGCATCGCTGGCTGGAGATGGCTTTTCGTAAGTAGAATGGACGAAGCGACATGGGCTGAGCTGACTCGTGTCAGATCATCGAAGGCACCATTACCATTGCTGTCGGTCTATTCTCTGGCTTTCTCCTGCCCGACTATCCAGCCAACACACGATGGCTCAACGATGAAGAAAGAGCATTCGCAGCTTGGAGGCTTCTACAAGAGTTTGACGAGTCCGACGAGACCCGATCTGCTAGTATCTGGGACGGAATCAAGATGGCCCTTAAAGATTACAGACTATACTTGTTCACTCTGCTGCAACACATGAACTTGTTGTCTCAGACCTTTCAGGTAAGACGTCCACGATGGGAGGCCAAAGCTACGCTGTTGGACTAATCGTGAGCCAGTACTTCTTCCCCAGTATCGTTGCCACCCTTGGCTATGGTAGCATCGAGACTCTTCTGCTCACGGTCCCTGGTAAGTCAACTCAGATAAAATACTCTTGATCTCGCACTGACATATCTGCAGTATGGTTCGCTACCTTCCTCACCTCAGTTGTCGTCACGTTTACGGCATCGAAGACGAAGGACCGATCGATCCACATCATTATTCTCATGCTAGTCGCAGCCGTAGGCAACGCCATAGCTACTGGTGCCACAAGCCTCGGGGCTCGCTTCTTTGCTATGTTCCTAATGCCAATGGGAGCTATCTCAGCCTTTACGATCATCGTGCCTTGGATCGCCAACTCATTCCCTCGGCCCATGGTCAAACGGTCTGCTTGCGTTGCCATCGCCAACATGATCGGAAACACGGCGTCGGCTTATGGTAGTTATATGTATCCCAGCTCAGCAGGTGAGTACCAGGATTCTCACAAATGTATGTTCACTCTAAAGTACTCATGACTGACTTCTTGCTAGCACCGCAGTACACGCCTGGAGGGAGTGCCAATGCTGCGATCAGTGTTTGCGTAGCACTGCTTGCTCTGCTGTTACGAGTACTGCATCAGCGAGAGAACAAGAAGCTGGAGCAAGCCGAGCAGGAGGCGCATCAAAGTGGCGAGGCTGTGGAGGAGCAAAGCCGAAGCAAAAAGGGCTTCAGATATGTTTATTGATTGACGATTAGACATTACGACTTCGAAAATAGACGAATTCGTCAAGTGGACATCACTTCCACGCCAGAATCTGCACCTGCATTGACGCAAACCAGGCATCCTCGGTCTCCGCCCACTCGTTCACCGCCGTCAATGTTTCCTCAACCTCATCTTCCTTGATGCCGGCATCGAGCCAACTCTGGTAGAACGGCTCTCCCTTCTTCAACTGACCAGCACCGCGGTTCGCAAGCCACACACGTGCTTCCTTTCCAGTGAGCATACTGGCTGCACCGCTGATCTGCACTTTCTCGTCAACATCGAAACCACTTTTCCTGAGCAAAGCCGGCATTTGATGGTTCGTCGGTGCATGCTTGCCATAGGCTTCACCCATATAGACACGATAAGAGTTTTCGCCCCACAGCTTGTCGAGATTGAGATGAGCAGGATAGAAGTGTGAGCCCACTCCGTCACGAGTAGCAAGAATGCCGCCCTTTTTCAAGACTCGCCGAATCTCCGCTAGCGCTTGAAGTGGCTGATCTGGTGGCGGCAGATGGCCGAAGAGCTGAGAACAGTACACAATGTCGAACGTCTCATCGTCGAATGGAAGTCTCTTAAGGACGTCACCGTGTTGGAAGACCACTGATCCTGGTCCTTCGGTTGGTATGTTCGCCTCGGCGGCTAGCGCTCTGGCTTTGCCCAACACGCCTTCTGAGAAATCCACTCCAATGACATTTCCCTCAGAAGCGTACTTGGAGAATCCAGTTGTGATGGTGCCAGGTCCACATCCTAGGTCTAGAATTTGGTCCGTCGTCTTAATATGCGGCAGTAGAAACCCTCCGTCGACTTCGGCAGTGCGAAGCAAATGCGTGGCCAGTGTGCTGGCAGTATGCCCTTGCTTGTAGCTGTGTGTGGATTGAGCCATGATGTCCGATCTCGATTCGCCTTCTCTGGCGGTGAGTTTGTTCTCATTATTATACCTGATCTCGCGTTTGAGTTTAGACTTAAGTCCGCTGCACCCAGCGACTTCGGGGCTCTCAGATGCATCATGTTATGCATCGTCCTCTTGACCTCGAAGACGACTCAGCACTGTTATCAGATCTGGTAGTGGTGAAATAGTCTAATCGTGTTTCTCTTCCTACCTGGCGCCAATGTAGTCACGAGCCTCTTAATCCAATCATTTGGTTCGAATCTTCTGGCGGTAACGGACGGCTTGTCAGAAAATTTCAGCTTTTTCGGACAGCATTGTGTTAAGGTTGATGTCAACTCTTAGCTTGATAAATAATGTGTGCGCCCTGAAAAAAGCATAGCAAGTTCTAAATGCCGGGCGACTGGCACACTCTTGCAAGGAAGGCTGCGAAAAGGCTGCATTAAACCTTACGACTGTCAAAATACTGAGTCTGCAAACTCTTTGCCTCGTCCTACACGACCGAGGCAACGTCTCTTTCGTTTGCATAGCTTTTCTGACAAGTGGGATCTTTCGGATCCAACAAGCTTTTATCCGGTACGAAGTCCGCACGCAGCCCGAGTCAAAGAGTGCCGCCTTTCTCGGCACATTTCATCTCTCAACAATCTCACAATGAAAGTCGTTTTGACCCACTGGGTTCATGACGAAGTCTTAGCTTTTCTGAACACATTCGCCGAAGTGAAGAGCCCGACAACAAAGGGCGAAGTATGGCCACAGGACAAAGTCCTCCTCGAAGCAGCCGATGCAACTGCAGTAATTACGTGCATGGCTGACAAAGTTGATGAACATTTCTTGGAAGCCTGCCCTCATTTGCGGATCGTTGCAGCCACGTTGAAGGGGTACGACAACTACGACGTCGAAGCCTGCACCCGCCACGGCGTCGTCTTGACCATTGTGCCGGATATCATCATACCCCCAACGGCTGAGCTGGCAGTGTCGCTGGCTCTGGGGATCATGAGAAACGTTCGACAAGGCGATCAGATGGTTCGTCAAGGGGTCTTCACGGCGTGGCGGCCAGTTCATTATGGTATGAGCTTGTCTGGTGCAACGGTTGGTTTTGTTGGGATGGGGAATCTTGGACAAGCGATTGCCCGGCTGCTGAGCCCCTTTGGTGTCTCTGAGATGCTCTACTATGACAAGAGCGAGCGAAACCCTCCTGACCAGTCGTCTGGGTCGACATGGAAACGAGTCCAGCTACCAGAACTCCTGAGAAGCTGCGATCTCTGCATCATTTCGTTGCCTCTCTTGTCCTCAACTCGACACCTGCTGGACGCGGAAGCCTTGGAGAACCTACGCCCAGGGGCATACATGGTCAACATTGGCCGCGGCTCGGTGGTGGATGAGAATGCCGTACTCGACGCACTCATATCAGGACGGCTTGCGGGCTACGCGGCGGACGTATTTGAGTTCGAAGACTGGGCTCTACCTTCTCGCGCTACCACCATTCCAGAAGGATTGAGACAGCATCCGCGTACGCTGTTTACGCCTCACCTTGGATCCGCTGTCGACAGCGTCAGAAGGGATATGTCAATGATGGCTGCTGAGCAGGTACAATCGGCACTGGCGGGCCAAGACCCAGATTTTGCGGTCAACTCAGTCAAGCATAGCCAAGATTGAATGGGAGATAAACACAGTGAACGGCGCTCAGAAGGGCCGCATTGAAAGCAGAGGATTCGGCCCCAATGCCTCCTCGACTTCCAGAATCTCGTCCACGTCCTTGCTCTTCATCTCTCTCGCATGATCCTCGGTGAGGCCTCTCCACAATACGGCCGAGAAGTCGACGTGTCCGATGGGAGTTCTTCCAACGTGCGTATCGGACCATAGCTCGCTTTCGTCGAGATGTTTCAGACTGCACGCATATACTGGAATGCGAAAGTGCTTCTCCTGATGCTCGACGATATCCAGCTCGGCTCTCCAAAAGGCGTAGGCTGCCACTTTCTCCGATGTCCAGTGTCTCTTCGAAGCACCATGCCCCCATTGGAAAGTGATGCATTCTGTATATTTGTTCTTGATTGGGAATGAAATCGTGAATTTATGCTTGTCCTTGGGGAACCACGCTAGTTGGTGAGGATCTTTAGCCAGTGGATTCAGGCTGTGATTAGGATATAGCTTCCATTCCTCCAGCATGCTGCCGAGTGTGAGCTGGCTATGCTTGAGCTCCTGTAATGTGCCATCCGAGTCGGTCGGCATGCTCATCTGTAGCGTCCCATAGTCCCAGCATCTTTGCTCGGGCGGCACATTCAGTTCGATCGCACGGAATAGTATCGTCATGTTGGCCAGCCCCGATCCCATGCCTCCTTCAAGTAGAAAACCTGATTGCACTCGAGATGATTGATTTCGCTCGAACAGATCAGCGACGTTGATTCGAATCGCACCAAGAAATGTGTCACTCCTGTGCCGCTTTTTGTCGCGGACCACGACGATGACTTCTGCTGTCCTCCAGTCTCGGATGAAGCGAAAGACATCACAGCCGTAGTTCGGGTCAGAGCTTCGCGGTTTGGTGAGCGTTCGAGAGACTCGATGCTGATTGATGTAGATGTTGGCGTAAGAAGTTGGCGCATCAGATATCTCTTCATCGTACGCGATCTCGTCAGATTCGTCTGTCTCTCTGCTAGCCCGTGAGGCCGAAAGGAAGTTAATTGATGGGATTTCGACATGTAGGATACCACAAGGGTATTTGTCCACCGGCGGCTGGCTGTTCATGATCTTCAACTCTGCTTCCTGCATCGCTGCATTCTTCTCCCGTTCATATTCGTCGTGAGCAGAAGCTGGCGCTTCGCGGAACTTGTATTTGACGATCGTCTCCACGCGCTGCTCGAATTCGGCATGATCCTTTATAGGTGGATAGACCTTCTGGCGCTGCAATTGTTCCAACGAAACGCTCGCTTTAGGGAAGAAGCCAATGCTCCAGTCCAGCTTCGCAACACAGTGGTCATCATCTTCGCAAAATAGTTCGTCCGTTCTCGGTTCCATCTTTCCTGCACTCTCCAGATTGGAAAGAATGTCGGACAGAAGCACTTTCGTCGATCCGATGACGGTCTCACTGTCCAGCGAACCAACTCTAGTCAAGTCTATCTTCAGAGACTCTTGAGCGTTGACCTCCAACGGGCCAACAGCATACGCCATCCCTTCTTCCCATCTAGGCGATGTATCAGCGTAGATCGTACGGTAGATGTACAGTGGATCTCCCGTCTTCGCCCATCCCACACTAACGAATGAAGAGAAGTCGTCCCGAGCCCACTGCGCTTCGAGGCTATGAACACGATGAATCTTGGCAAGAATGACACCTAATGGGTAGACGTCCTGCGAAGTGGTCTCGCCTACCAAGAATGCGCCAAGATCAATATTGATGCTACGAGGAGAGATGTAGGCGTTCAATGCTGTGTCCAGTGCCTGGCGCACCAGTGTGGAGACAAGCGGCATCCCCATAACATTCATGCTGCTCTTGAACAGTGGAAGGCAGGCGAACTGGACCTCCGGCTTTCGCAACAGCGATATAACGGCTTTTGAAACGAAGGGCAGGTCGGGCTTGAGCTGAACGCGGGCTCGGAGTGAGCCAACGATCTTCTCCATGTTGATCCAGACTGGAACGCGCACGCCCCCAACAAGAGTGAAGACAAGCAGGATATGCAATTTCTTACGCTCGTCGTAATCCTCACGGTTTCGTTCAGCTCGTCCATAGTCGAAGGCGACCTCGACGTGAACGGAAGTCCTCTCTCGCAGCATCTTCAACCTCTCTCTCAGCTCACGGGCCGCACTCCGTTTACTGGTCGTGGACAGCTGAGTAGCTCGACTGATCATGCCCGGCCTGATTGTCATGATGTCGTCAAAGATCTCACCAGACGTAGGCCCAGTGTCGCCGTCGTCTTCTACCGGTTGCTTGGGGAGTGTTCGAATCCCGATGATTCTGAATGGTTTGCTCCCCTGCCCCATGTCCGCGATGCTGACAGCTGTAACGAACGGTGGAGAGTTCGCTTGAATGGTTGCTTCCATGATATTGGTCAATGGCTTGAAGATATCTGGATTCAAGAATGGCCAGATCGAGTCGAGGATATCGTTCAACCAGTAAGCAGCCTCGGTGTCTCTGTTCGTTGTTGACGAAGGTTTCGACATGAAAGAGGCCGCCATGTCCCAAACTCTTGATCTGAAGCTGATTTCGGTCTGTTGCAAGAGCCATTGGAAGAACGCCAGGTTCGTCAGGGACAGCATGCCAATGAAGGTTAGCAGGGCCGTTGGCATAGCATTTGAAGCAGGATACGCCCATGCTGTGATTTTCCATACCACAACAGCAAATAGTGACGATAGTAGCGTCACTGCGGTACACAGCAATGCCGCAGTTCGGAAAGTCTTCGTTAGAGGAGAGCTTCTTATATCTTCTTGACCGAAGTCGCCAGCATGGCCGAACAGAGACTCCAGTATGTCTTGATGCGACTCCTGTGTGGGTCTTGGGGTATTGTCACTGTCTCTCTGCCTGCCAATAAGTTGTGCTGCGGACTCTCGGGAAATAATCCTCGGCGGGGGTCTTGAGGCGCGTTCGTCAGATGAGCCCGGCGATGCCAGCCACATGGACTTGCCAACCAATGTCGACAGAGCCGAATTCGAAGCATTCGCCGGCTTGGCAGGCATGCTGGTGAGACCGATATCTTAACGCTGGAGTGAACATGATGATGATGGTCCATCTCGTTTGAGGCAAACATCGAGGGTGAAGTTCTTGCCTGGGCATGATTACGTAGGTCCGAAGCTTACTGCAGTTTAGACTCAGACATCTGTTGGTTGAGCCGAATTTCTAAACGAAGCCTCTTAGCTAATCCCCGTCTCGATTACAGGGTTTGAGCGCTGCCACTAAATTTAGTCGGGATTGCCCGAAACAGGAAACTCTTCGCGACAGGCTGGACGAGGCTGCGCCAATTCCATGGCGGCGTCTTTGGGAAGTTGCGACTAGACTGTCGGGCAAGGTAGCAATAAAAGCGAGGCACCTGCGATCTTCTCCTTCTCCTTGTATTCTTTCTGCGACTAAGTCTACGAATGAAGGACTAGCCGCATAGACACTTAACTAGTTATGGAGGTACCTTGCACTTTGGGTCGATCTGTTCGCCGCAGTCTAGACACCCTACTTTCAGTAGCCAGAGCGTCTCACTTTTACTGCTACCTCACCCGCTCCTTGTTCCAACTGTACTGTTAAGATTTGTTCAGCGCGTCCCAATTGATCGAAGCCACGGCTTTTGAAATAGAGCACAGGGCAAAGATAGGTCCTCGATGCAGATCACTGCAAGTATCACAAAAACATGACAAGATATCGAGAGAGAAGCATCGAGCAACCTGTTTAACTTCTCATAAATTCATAGTTTCTTACCAAAGTGACTGTCGTTAGACCCAACAAGACCAGATAGACCCCTCAGAACGCTAGAACTCATTGCCAGACTGGATCACCGAGCCGCAGTCTCAAAGAATGTACATAGTATCGAGCGATTCGTCGCCTTCCTTGCCGTTGGTCGTAGCACCCTGGTCAAGCAGCTTCTGCTTCTGGTCATTTCTCCACCTCAGCAAGAACCAGCAGCTGCCGTACAGGAAAGCTGCGACGATTGTCAGGCCAGCAGAACAAGCATTTCCGACAATGTACCTGGGGCCTTGATTGGTAGGATAGAGCTGTGACGACATGAGATTTGAGATGTTGCCGATGGAATACGCCAGCGGCATACCGAAGGCACGCTTGTCGTCAGGCGCCAGA
The DNA here is from genome assembly GCA_002786045.1 of Zasmidium angulare. Lineage (NCBI taxonomy): Eukaryota > Fungi > Ascomycota > Dothideomycetes > Mycosphaerellales > Mycosphaerellaceae > Zasmidium > Zasmidium angulare. The sequence continues at coordinate 2,313,466 of NHNX01000001.1, forward strand.
TTCGTGGCGATCCATGTCACTGCCAATGTGCTGATCGGGAAGATGCCCAGCACGAGGATGAACATTCCAGCATATCCGGCATGTTTGTTGGGGGTTGCCACGCAAACGAGATATCCGATTGCGACAGGAACGCAGCATCCGATGATGAAGACCCCGCGTCTCTTGAACCTGTCCGACAAGTACACTATGATAATCAACGAGACCGCCCCAACGACATAGACAGGAATCGTCATATAGTTGACATCAAGATTCGCATAGCCCAAGCCAGCCAGAATGGTCGGCAGGAAGACACCAAAGCCATTGATGGCGACCGAAGAAGTGAAGAAGGCAATGCCAAGAAGGTAGACATACGGATCCTTGAGGGTGATTTTGATCCATTTGCGATCAAACTTGTCGGCTCCTCGAAAGACCCGGTCACGCTCCTTTCGCAGACGCATTGTGTCTTTCTCTTCGGCGCCGAGAAACCAGGCAGACTCTGCCGAGGCTGGAAGGAAGATCCAGCCAATTCCACCGATGAAGATGGTGATGCAGAACTCGACAATAAAGAGCCATCTCCATGCCGCGAGACCGTTGACCGTTCCCATCTGTTGAACAGCCCATGCGAAGAGTCCGCCAAAGGCGCCAGAGATACACATGGCAAGATTGGTGGTGATGATACGTTTGCCGGCCAGATGGCGCGGGTAGATGGTGGAGAAGAGGTATGCGAATCCCTGGGCAAGACCGGCTTCGGCGGTGTTCAAAATCATGCGTACGATGACTGCTTGAGCATAGTTGTGGATGAACGCCGTACCCAGAGTAGCAGCGGACCAAGCCATGAATGCGGTGCCTAAAGCCTTATTCGCCCCAAAGCGTCTGACGGCCAAGACCCACGGAATCTCGAATAGAATCGTGCACAAGCTTGACAAGGTCTGGATGTTGCCGAACTGGCCGCTCTTGAGGTGGATGTCTTCGTCGAAACCGAAGACTCGAGCATTCCCGAGGTTGTTTCTGTCCAGACTGGACAATACCATGAAGACGACGGAGACTGGAAGCACATATCTGTCGAACTTCCTGAAGGCCTTCTGCTCTTTCTCTGGGTCGATATAGATGACGGAGCTTGTCTCTCCAGTGCTATAGTCGATGGAGACGGACGTGAGGGTATCGTCGGCGACTTTCTTCTCCATGTTCTGGTCGACAGACATTATGTCTTCGGATCAGGGGTCGACCCTTGAATACTGAAATACTATCACAGAGACCTAGGAACTGGGAACAATGGAGTTCTGTTGATCGTGAACGAGATGCCTCTTTCCAAAAGGCTCAGATGTCATTGTTATATGTCGAGACTCGCCCGTGTCTCTCGCAGCTGTAGCGAAGCCATATCAGCCATGTGGGAGTGTAGAGATGCTCGCAAGATACACATGGTAAGATACAGATGATAGTGGCGCACGACGTCGCAATGTGCCGAAGGATCATTGGAGCTATCCACCTAAGGTACACAAGCTCTCCATCGGGATATGCCTATCAGCTATCGCTGTTTCGCCGCAGCTCCAGATATCATGTCTGCAAATTGACAACCATTCTCCGAACCTGACGCTTCTATTGACAAACAATCGGATAATGCCAATGAACTCGCCACGCACAAATCCGAGACTGGTGCGCACATCTGCAGCATGCCAACGGTGAGTAATTGATACGAGGCATGAGCACAGTAGTTGATAAGATACTCGATACAGGTGCCGTCGGCGAAAGCAGAAGGTGCTTATTTGGACTGAAGCGTGTTCATCAGGAGGATTGTGTTGCTGACCTTGACTGGGCGCTCCAGTGCGATCTTAAGTTTCCAACCTGTTCAAACTGTGAGAGTGCTTATGCGCCGTGCTTGACATATGATCCCAGAAAACAGGCTGAGGTAGATTTGATAACTTCGACATTCTGGAAACGTTGTTCTGATTCAGGAGGCTAGATTCCGCGCGACTACGTAACTCATCTGGAAGCTCAGGTTCAGAAGTTAACACTGGAAGTCCAAGAGCTTCGACAGCGACCACTTTCGAATCAAAGTGGTCATCAAAACTTGGCAGCTACATCAACTGGAACATCAACTCCTTCAGGAGGGGCTGGAAGTTCCGAACAGCCACACGACTTGGTCAGAAGCGTGAGAAATGCGATCGTAGAGCCGTCGAAGAACCCTCGTTTCTTAGGGGCAAGCAGTGGCATCACGCTCGCCAGGATGGTGATGGCATCGATCAACGTAGACGCCATGGCATCACGGGCAACCAGCCGAGAACTCTGTCGAGGATCTCCAATGGCAGCGGAGTCAGCCGTTGGAGCTGCATCGCTCCCGCCCCGTCAGGCTGCAGACCACCTCGTCGAAGTCTACTTCCAGTATCGGACACCGCACTTGCCCATAATCTCAGTGGCGCAAGTTAGAAAGGCAATCGATGGTGCCTTTTCCTCTGCAGGGAGCGCCTCTACGAGCGGAACTTCGCCAAGTGATCTCTTTATCAGCTACATGGTCCTTGCCATTGCTCTTTGCAACGTCCCAAGCCCTACTGGAGGAACTGGTCGACCCATGCAAAGCGAGGGATGCTTCCGTTCAGCTGTACAATGTATCGAGCAGATCGTGACTTACTCGAAAAGCGATCTTGAGAAGCTCCGCGCCGTGCTACTACTGGCCCAATTCGTCTCCATGTGCCCGTGGCAAGGAAGTTTGTGGCACCTTACCGGAATTGCACTTCGGTTATGCGTTGACATTGGCTTGCACCTCGAGACAGACGAGGAAGCACTCTATCAAGATCAAGAACTGCTCTACGACAGACGAAGGCTGTGGCATTCAAGTTACCAGTTTGATCGCGTGCTCGGGATCACTCTTGGACGACCTTTCGGAATCACTGACGAGAGCATTCGCGTTCCACTGCCAAACCCGTGGTCGGTATCTCAGCAGTCGCTGAGCACCAGCTCCGACGCACCAAAAGGCTTTGACATCCATCACCAGCGTGCTCACAATCACCTTTTCACTATGGCTCAGATGGAATCCGAGATAAAGCACGTTCATCAAACTCAAACTTGGGCATTGAAGGTGGCGTATCCCAAGCCAAATTATGCCGCATGGCTGCTGGATATTCAGCCGCGTCTGCACGAATGGTATGGCACTATACCAGACACAACTCTCGCTCATCCCATGTCTATCTTTGCCAATCGAGCATATTGGGACGCCTTGTACAACAATGCCATCCTGCTGCTCCATCGTCCTAGTTCAACGACACAGAATTACTCAAATAAAGCCTTGTACACATCTTTCGATGCTTCTACAGCTCTGATCGCCAGCATCAGACTGCTGCAACGCGATGGCCGTCTCGATGTCCTTTGGAAAGCTGTCCACGATCTCTTCATGGCTGGCTTGACGCTGATCTTCTGTGTCTGGCAGTCAGCCTCCATACGATCGTCTCGCCCAACCAACAAGATCGTTGCCTCGCTGCAATCCTGCGCATCTACCCTTTCAGCGATGTCGGTGAACTTCACCGGCGCCGTCGGCTGCCGCGATGCCTTCGAGACCCTCTCCACAGCTACAGTCGACTGGCTCTTGACAAGCGCTGACAACACCGAAGACACGGATCTTGGCAAAGCTCGATTCGAAAAGCAGGTTGCCGACCTGATGGAAAACCTTCAACCCCAGTCCATGGTGACTGAGGGTCTTGTGAATGATGGTGGGAACATGGGTTTCGACATCTCTATGATGTTGTCGGGCAACAACTTTGCGTTTGGGGAGACGCTGAGTTTGGCGGCGCAGTGGCCGGATGTGGAAGACTTTGAGAGTAGTATCATGGGGTTCATGCCGCTATAAGTGGGCGACGGAACATTGGAAAGTACGCTGCCGATCCCAGAGTCCGAGTATTGGCGCATTGAGATTTGAAGAGCGGCACTTTGGTCGCTTCGAAGGGTTGCTATACTACTATGATATCATCAGTCACGTCCCTACCTTGATCTATCCAAGAAGAGCGGAACCGACCAAAACGAATCTTGTGGTTCCGGGTTGAGAAAGATTTCGGACGACTGGCATTTGACAAGACGCTTCTCTTTGGGGTAACATGGAAATCGGCCCAACAATGTAAGCTCTCATGGATTGGATTTGTAGAATCGAAGAGACTCAACGCTCAAAGAGGTAGCTTTTGTTGAGTGGAAAAACGGAATGGAAGTCTGAACAAAGCCTCATCTCCCATTCAAGTTCTCATTTGACGGCGATCCCATTGCCGTTCACCACCTTGACACTGGCGTCATTCGTCTCACGACCAGAGAGAAGCGGGCCATTCTGCTTGGCAACAGCACGCTCCTTTTCTGCCGCTGTAGTTGGTCTAGAATCAACAAGATCCTCGTACGCTAACGGCTTCGCAACCAGCCTTGCATCAGCAAGACCCTGCTGCCATCGATCAAAGGCATGTCTCGGCAGCGTGGCAGAAGTCCACATGCCACATTTGCGGAACTGATTCGTCACAGCGATAGCATCAGCCACTGGTACCTTTGGGAAAAGCTCAGCGAGCTCGTCTCTGTACGTCTCAGGATCTTGGTGGAGTACCCAGTCGATGCCCTTGTTCAGCGCAACGCAGAATCGTCGTTGAGCATCAAGGCTTTCGGCTGTTGCAGACCCTTCGCGATAGTAGTATACACTCCACGGGATATCGCCTTGAACGACTGCTTCCATGGCGATTTCGACGTTCGGATTGCGAGAAGCCATTGCTCGGGCGGAGAGGTTGTCAGTCACGAAGTAGTCACCCATTCCGCCCTGAAAGAGATCCCCGAGCATGACGCCGTCCAGATCCTGGATGTAATCGACGGCCCTCTCGTCGATTTTCTGCTCTCGAAGGAACATCTTGAAGAAGAGGCCTACGCTGGCACCGCCGCCGGATTTCATCAAGACAGTCTTCTTGGCCAAGTCGCTGAGCTTGAATTCTTCGCTGCCGCTATGTCGAAGGATGGCTAGGGGGCAGCGATTGGCGATTTGTGCAAAGACTGTGTAGTTCTGGACTCGGGAGCGATACATTGACGGGACCCAGATCCCACCCAGACATGCGTCGGCGCTGCCACCAGCGAGAGCATCGAGAACGCCGTCCCATGGCACCGGAACGTTCACAGTAACGTCAAGCCCTTGTTCGCGAAAGAAGCCATGCCGGAGAGCAATGAACTCCGGCAGGTAGTTGAGGTTGTAGCCCGTGGCGGTGATTCTGAAGGGCAGCATCATTGGGGCGGTGGTGACAATATGGCTGGATGGGGATGTCAAGCTCTTGTGAGCTTCACGAAAGACGGCGTTGATGGAAAACCTGCGAGAAAGCTTCAGAGATGGCGCGAGGAGGCAGCGACTGACATCTTATGTGGGGTGGTTATGTCTAGAGAGACTCGCCGGAGAGTCTGGCGTAACTTGTGCGCGCTGGAGAATCGCGATACTTCTTGGCAGGAAGGCTTTGTGAGATCGGCATTTTGCGAAAAGGAGGTCCTTCGGCAATGGCCGATCTGGCCTCCTCAATGTAAGTGAGGATGGATCTAGCTACCATGTGGTATGCTGTACACGGTCATGTCTCCCAATCTTGCTAACAGCGCTTTTCCTCCGCATTGACTTCCGACAAGCTTATCGGCGTATTCGATCCATCATGGTTGGCATCCAGCGACAACCTCCATGGCCTTGTTGGCTGCCTGAGGTATCTATATCTCTACACGAACAGTGGTACAAAATCAATCGAATGAGCAAATTCTCTCTTTCGTAAATACACTACCCTACATCAGTGTCCGATCTTGTGTTCGTGACTAGCTGGCTGCAAATCCGAACTCCTTCATCAAGGCTACGGCAACCAAAACGCTCGAACGAAATTAAGAAGAATCTTCTAGGGAACACTAACAGCTGGCAACCCCACTGCAACCCTCAACTGCTTCGTGAGTCTCGTCTCCAGCTGAGCAAGTCCAGTCTTGCTGTCCTTGCTCTGCCCATCACTCGCCTTGTCGATCAAGTCTTGCACATCCTCCGAGCGCCGAAGCTTCATAAGCCCAGCATCCTTGCCAAACTTTTTGACGTCGTCCACGACACCTTGCTTCAAGGCATTGCTGTCGTCGAAGAAAGTTGGGAACGTAACAAGCTCTGGGCGGAATCCCAAGAGGATCAAAAGAGCGGCTTTGACAACGTCTGGAGGTGTCTGGTCAGCATGGTGATCAGCTTGCAAAAGGACGAAGGTATGTATATACAGACCTGGATAAGCTTCAAGTTGTTCGATAGTGACCTGTAAACCGCCAATGACATTGTCTTTCTCGTCACGCAGCGGCTTCAGTAGTGACTTCCGATCCGGGATACTGGCGTTCCAGGAGCGCACGCCAGTGTTATAGTCACTGCACGCCGATCGTCAGCTCTAAGAACGGGACAAGGGCTTGTTTCAGTGATGACGGTCAAACTCACTCAACACCCATCTTGATGTACACATAATTGAACTGCATGATGCTGATCCCAGAGAGCTCCCGAAAGAGATCTTCGAACACCAACCCCAGCGCCTTTCCCGTTTCGCCCCACTTTTGATCAAAGTCACTCTTGTCGGTCTCATATTGAAGCCTCTCGGCACTCTTGGGCGAGTCATCGAGTGTGAGCGGAATTTCTGGCATGTCGAAGGGTGTGTCGTCATCCTCCACGACATCGCCCTGCGTGTTGCGGACTGTTTTCGAAAGCGTGCTCTTGGCTTTGACGCCATCGGAGAAACCGTTGAGAGGGATATCTTTGGTGGCACTGGAAGTCATCCAGGAGGGTACTGTCTGAGTTGCTGATGGCATGATGGCAACAAGACTGCTTTTGGTATAATCGAGAGACCTCTGCGATGGTACGGAAGATGATACGGACTCCACGGCATGGGGTGCAGGAGCTCGTATTTATATCCGCCTTCTTCGCCATCTTGACCGTCGCCCTATCGAGCCCGACATCTCTCTTTGAGCTGGCTGCGTTGAGTTTGGTGACGGGGCATCGTGGCTGCAGAATGCTGCCATGTGCTGCACAAGAAGATGTCCACGACCCCATCAGAGCGCGGTCTAGAAACGCAACGTCCAGGTGAGCCGTGGGCATGTGGCTGGTCAATGGACATGTGAAGGACGTCGCTGGACGACATTTTGATCCCTCTCTTGCTCCAGACTCGCATATCTCAGCTCACAGCTGTCATTTGTGGCTGCAGATAGGGAGGAAAGACGGCGGGCAGGATCATGTCGCATTGCGTTCTGGCCTCAGTATCGGCACACCCTATTGACTCCATCTGCAATTTCATGCGGGGAACTGCTTCTTCATGATGTATCGGTGGTACGATCCATGCTGCTCAAGCTCCAGATACTTCCGCAGACTCCGCTCATCTGCTGCTGCTTTCAGATAAGACGGGAGTGCTCAGAATGGTTGCCAAGACCTTTCTGAGCCTGATCAGCTTTGGCATCAATTTTCGTTCTGTAATGCGGACTGCTAGTTCGAGACAACGAGCTCGACCTGCCTGGATACATGATCTCGCCATCAGCGGTCTGCGACACACCCACGTAGGACAAGTGTGGCTGCATCTCCTGAAACAGAATGTAGAGACCCTGCATCCGCACAGCAGCGCCACGTTGTAGAGCAAGATCTGAAACCTGCAAGCCACGACATGATCGCGACTTGGCAGCAGCAGCAGCAGCTCGAGGTGGCCTGATGCTCCAAACCATCTTCGAAGGCCTATAGTTGAAATCGGCATTGTATTGGAGCGAGAGTTATCTCGTTCCTACTCACGGCCTCTCCTATACCTTGACGATAAGATCTGGGGTCCGCGAGCATATCGTCCGTGGAAATCGAGTCAATGGTGGTGGCATGCGTGGTAGAGCTGCGGAGGTCCTGCAGCAAATCGGCAGTTCCAGACTGCATTGACAAGCAACGCATGCATGATCATGGCTGGCTGACCGACTGGACATCATACTCTAGACATACCGGCACGCATCATCTTGCATGGTACATGGACATCCAAGATAGTAGATTTCGAGTCCAGAATCCACGATAGCTCGAGGCTGGCTGAAGTCAAGAGATGTATCCTGTGCGATTGGGCGCCTGGGTGAGATACCGTCAGCGCCAGACGTCTGCATGTATGCTGTATATGCACGGCAGCAGCAACAGATCGAGCCGAGAGCGGATATTCGATACCCAGTAGCAGCATCCTTTCGCGCGGGCCGTGGGCCGCCGGACGTTAAGATGTAGGGTGCAACGGTATACAAGGAGACGAGGCGAAGCGTCTGTGTACACTAGGGGCTACTTTGCTGGATAGAAGGGCTCGTGTCAAAGGTGTGCTCATCTTGCGATGGCTGTAGAAGACCCGCGCCTGATGATCCTTCCTGCTCTTCGATAGTCACGCCGCTTCCGTTAAAGTGTTTGTCACTGTCGCCAAAACTATTGTTGTTCTCGCGTCTCGCACGTGGCAAGATCTTAGCTTTCGCAAGCTGAGCCGGCATAGGCAAAGTGTTGCTATCATGTCCGTTACCGAGAAAGTCACACGGCCGTCCATATTTATCAAGAACAAGAGCTTGTCGACTGAAGCGAAAGATCGTCGAGAAGTTACCGTCGTAGCCAACACCGCTGCTCCATATCACCGCTATGCCGGCTATGGTGGTCAGTGCGGAGAAGGAGATGGCCAGGCCGTAGGCGATCCATAATGTCTCAGCGTCGTAGACGTATGTGTTTTCATATGTAGTGACATTGGTGAGATTCGAAGGAGCTTCGGGCTGAGAGAAGTTGGGTCTAGGAGAAGGACTCAGCAAGTATACACCATTTCAAGGTAAAGACCACCACTAGTGCTTACTGGAAAAATGGTTCACTCAAGATGCTCATCGTCATGTTTTGAAATAGCTCTTTCAGTGTGGAGGCCAGTGACCCGCGCGAGCCCAAGGACAGATTGGCATCGCGACTTGGGAAGACTGGGGACTGCCGTAACAACGCGGCGACGGGACCTTGATGATTAGAATTGACTGCCCGTAGCTCTGATGTCTCGGAAATAACGGTGTTGGCGACGTAACTGCTTCCGATGCCCGTTTCGGCATTAACGCCGCCTATAAACAAGAAGTTGAAAGCTTGCTGGATAGCCGCATAGGACATGGCGCGGAAGTTGCTCTGCTGATAGCGGGTCGGCGATGAGCCGTCCCCTGAGCCAATGTCCGCAACTACATCGTCTGATAATGGAGAACCCCATTTCGTGGTCGGTCCAGTAGGGATCGCTATCGGCTCAAGAAGAGCAATTGGATCGTCTACTGATGCTGTCTGCTTCATGTCGACAGTAATGCGTTGTTCGCCGTTGACGTAATCGAAAAGCGCATTGTATGACGAGTTGATCAAATCGCACCTTATGATCGTCAGATTGTGCCAGTCGGCAGAAGTCTGAAGAGCGTCTCCCGTCCAGAAGACTTCCGTCCAGAAGACTTCCGTCCAGACGACTGGGTGCACAGCCATGAAAAGGGTGGGCAGAGGAAACGTGCTAGAGCCATCCATCAATTCTAGTCCCGGTATATAGTTTCCGTTGTTGTCCGTCGAGTTTTGGAAGGGCAGCAGGAAGCCTTCGGATAGATAATATGGCACTTCTTCAGGGGGGCCCTGGTCTATTTCTTCGGGTGACAAGTTGGATGCCTCCCAAGCGAAATAGGTTAACAAGTCACCGCCATCGCTGTTGAGGTATGTGACGTAGTTCCCGATAACATCTCTTCGCATGTTCTCCGACACATTGCCGCACTGAATTGAAGGGCCCCAGAACGTCAAAGTCCAGCTGGCGTTCAGAGCTGGCGGCTCAATGGCAAGTATCGAGCCTTGTGCAGCTACTGCGGCGGCGATTCGCCTCATAGGCTGGGAGGCACCATCGTAGTAGAGGACACTGCCACTGACGGTGGCATTGCCTTGTCGACTCGGGCTGGTGTCAAGATTGGCGAAGCTTGGGTTTAAGAAGTCGAATTGAGGCACCGGTGCCATAATGGGCTGCTTAAAGCGTGGTAGTGACTGCACCGAAAGTGTACCAGTTGTGAAGACGGTTGCCAGAGGTATCAGCCTGTGGACATCTATGAGCTCCTGTCTCTGTTCAATAGCTTTGCATGACGCACTAACTCACCAGAATATCAATGCAATCGGCAGAAGCAATGTTCGCCACCACGCCACGAAGCCCCTTGGGAGACTCAGGAGGTCGCGAGGCATCGCGTATGCTGTATCGATGTCCTGCAAGCGCACTCCATTCTCTTTTCGACCCACAGCTCTCCAGAAGACCTGCATGTGCGAAGTTGCGACGGCGATGCCCATCATAGATCTGACCAGCAGAGCGAAAGCTGTCCCAACGGCGACATTGAATTGTTGAGGAGAGATCGTGGTGAATGTGAGGTCCACGTCAGCATTAGCGACGACATATCCATCTCGGCTTTGGTAGAAGACGTGATGTCCCACAACCAGCACAATGGCGGCGACCAGCGCCGAAACGATGGTGCCAGGCACTGACCAGTGTATACTCCGTCTGATGGCCATGTCGACGAGGAAGCTTGAGCTCCCAACGGTTGGGGACCACGGCAGTGATAAGAGAAGGGAGTTGCATCTCGGTATCCCCAACACGTCTGTACTCGGTGGCTGAGTCCTGGTGTAACTCGGATTCGATTGGTGTAGCCTTCTTGCGCAGGAAGCTGGTACAATAAGCACATGGACCCTAGGGCACTATGCAGCTCGCAGCACGTGAGCAAGTCTGAACCGTGCTCCGAGAGGCTGCGCACATTGATGACTCCAAGCTCTGCCCTTCAACCGTGCTGATCTGCCTCTTGCTGGCCTTCAGCGTCTTCGATTTGCATACGATCGACAATTGACAACACCAGAAATATCCCGGCGAGGGGGCTGCGATACGCATTTATGCAGCTCTCATATTTCAGGGCCTATCCAGAAAACCGTGGTGGAATCCAAGCTGAGTGCGCGGCTTCTTCCAAGCCCCGTAGTGCGCGCATATATGAGCGTCCGAGGAAGAGGTAGTACAAGAGCAGCAGGTGACCTGAATGCACATCAGCTAAAGTAACAGATCAGTGTTGAGGAGAGGTTATAACGTCCAGCAGCATAGATCCGTAGGGGCCGGCGGACGTCACAATAACCAGAGAATGTACCCGTGGAGTTTCATGCCCATGTCCTCGACGGAAAGATCGAACTGAACTCAAGTTCGTGATTCCAGAATCCCAATATACTTCATAGCAGTGAGGCCAGATCACCGCACGCATGTGTTTGTCTGTGTGGCCAGTGGCGTCAGCAGTAGAAAAAGCCTTCTTTAGTAACTCGATGCCAGGAAGGTGGCTGCATTCACATAATCCATTCCATTCATTCAGATCCATCGCTATGCAACCTCTATACTATACTCTCATCATCATCATTTCTCCTCACCAAACCATCCCTCCCCTACGACAAATCAAACCCAGCCCCACTATTAACCGCCGCAAGCAACTTCCCCCTCAGCGTCCCCTCATCCCTATACATCGGCAACTTCAACAAATTCACACAAGTACTAGTCGTCGGATACCTCCCCTCATCCCCGCCACTATCCCTAATACTAAACCTAGGATTCAAATACCCAAACCCCAGCAAAGGACCCCTCGGCGTACTCGTCACAAACTTCAACACCTTCCTGCGATCCTCATCCGGTAGATCGTGCATGACGCGCCAGAAGAGTTTGATGGAAGGGTGTTCCTGGCCGTCGTTGCCGATGACGTAGACGCCGCCGTATTGCGTGTTGCGGCGCAGGTCTTCGACGTCGATGACGGAGCCTTGGGCGCCGCCGATGAGGGTTTGCAGTTCGGTTTGGTTGAACATGGAGAGCCAGGAGGGTTGGATTATGTCGCCGAGGCCGCGGAGGAAAGCGTTGGTTTGGCGTTTGCTTTGAGATTGGAGGCGGAAGGCGGCCATGCGGTTGATGTAGGAGAGGCGGTTTTCGTTGGTGACGGGGATGTTGGAGCCGTTGGGGGCGAGGTCGATGGTAAGGACTTGGCGGCGGTCTCCGGAGCCTATGGTTACGTTGACGGTAAAGTCGAGTCCGAAGTCCTCGGCGTTTTCGGCATTCTTCAGGTCTAGCAGACCTTTGTAAATGGTTTCGTCGAGCTCGCGCAGGTCGTTGATGTTGGGTCGGTAGTGCGATTCGTTGGGAGCGCTGCCAGTGCCGCCCGTGAGCGCCCACTTCTTGAGGAAGAAGCCAGCGAAGGAAACATCCACCAAGATGCCTTCATACAGACACTTTCCGATAATGCGGCCGAGGAATTCATACTGCTTTAGCATTTCTCGTATGTGCTCTCGCATGTCCGGTGAATCGTCTCGCAGGCCCATCTGTTGAAGATGTATTCGAATATCTTCGACCGCGTTAGGATTCGGGTAGAGCAAGTGCTGGTCGCTTTCCATGAAGAAATGGTCCTGATCGATTCCATTGAACGCTTGGTTGATGACGCTAGTCAGGAACTCTTTCGTGACGCCACCACCGTCGATACCAGCTTCAGGCGTATCGAACTGGTCGATGAAAGTGATTTGGATTGGCTCTTTCAGATCAGCCCCAAGATCATAGAATTGCTCGTATGCGTCCATGAACTCAGACGAGCGCTTGATCCTGGCGTGGTGCCTAGACAGAGGATCTCTTTGACCAGGCATCAACCCACCACCCAAAGCCTCGTTTCGCAGCATCATCCGCCAGACTTCTGGGTCTACATATCCGTTCCGTCGTTTGGCTTGGTCGAGGTATACGAACTGTCGGAAAATCTCCACGCGGGTATGGAAAGGTATGAAAAAGGGCATGTTCTGGAGGATTTCCAGCCGTGGCGCCACAGACTCGAGGTATCGCTTTCTGCTGGCTTTGCGCTGGGCACGCTCTCGCGCTTCTTGGTTCCTCAGGACTCGAGTATAACTCGAAACGTTTCTTGACGATGACAGCCCGTTCACGGGCTCGAAGTCATCGCCGTCAGACTCATCATCCCTATCCTCATCATCCAGCTCCTGGATAGTATTTCTCCGCTCCTCCTCTTCGACGACACCTGGAATGAACGTTTTCATATCGAAGCGCTCGGTCATGAGCCAGTGGTCTTTTGGCAGGAAGTTTCTCCTCGAATCACGCTCATAGATCGCCCTGAGCAGTCCAGTGGTCAAGCCTTTTAGGTAGTCGATGGTCAATCCAGGCAGTCCAGCAACAGTGAGGGGTTTGACCTCAGTGGCAGTGGTCGTGGCGTTGGAATTACCGAATCGACGTGCTGGATTGAATAGTGGTTCGTCTCGTGCTGGCAGTGGCGTATCGTCATTGAGATCCCTGGCATCGAAGTAGAGGGTAAAGCCCAGGTTCTTGAGAAAGGTCACCAAAAGCGCCACATCACGCACAGGCACAGCGCTGTTCTTCTTGGCCTGTGGACTGCTCCCCATGAACTCTTCGTCATCCATGATCTTCAAGTCGAAGGTGAACATCTCCAGAAATACAAGCACAACCGTCCAATCGTCTCTTTGTCGTTGTGAAGGTTTGGCGGTTTTCAGTAGATGCGCCACATCTCTCAACTTGGACGACACGTCATAGAAGACCTGACACTGTTTGGCTGCATCCCACAAGTATCCGGTTGGCGATCCGCTGTCTTTACTTGTAGGCCCTAGATGTAGCCACATGCGGATGTCATCTGCTCGCCGTGGAAAGCATCGAAGTAGAGTCAAAGCGTAGCCGGCAAGTACCTGGGCATCGTTGCTGTTCGAGCCTATAGCTTGTTGGCCAGAGAGTAAGTTGCGAATGGCGTGCTGGTCGAGCAGCGACTTCACCTGCGTGTTTAAGAAGGTGTTCAGCGGAAGTCTGCTTGTCAGCTTCGATAGCAGATCTCGGTCGAATGACTCGTTGTCGGCATCCAGAACCTGTCCATCGAAATCAACATCATCGGCCAAAGATCCGAGTATGCGGCCGACGGCGGCTGTGAAGCTCATGCTGCTCGTTTGCCCGGTGACATATAAAATGTTGCCCAACAACCATAGACGCTCTCGAGGACTACTCGATCGATCTTCTCCCATGCCGATCACTGCTTCGGCCAGGGACTGAGTATCAACGGCTGCTCTGAGCAGACTCAGCGTCTCTGAATTAACAGGTCGTGCGAGGAGAATAACAAGCCCGGCATAAGCCTCCTTAGCTTGTTTCAACGGCGCGAGCAGGGCACCCTGCAGAGGCTCATTGGGAAGGCTGGCTGTCGAAGTAAGAGCCTCGTAATACTCGACAGCCTCTTTGGTGCTGAAGGAGCTCTGTCGAGCGGCGAAGGCCAGTATCCATAGAAGTGACCTGTCCGTATCGGCATTCGGGCCCTTCCTCGCTTTTAGTGCTGCAATACACGCTCGCTGAAGCTTCGAGTATGCCACTCGCCATCCGGCCCCTGTGCAATCCACCGTCTCGCTTGTAGTGACCTGACGGGTGCCATACCAGGCCAGTCTCTGAATATCACCCGGCTCAGCCTTCGGAGTGAAGAACAGCAACAACCTCCTCAGCTGCCGTAACGACTCATCCGACGACTGATACGCTCCAGTTGAGCTGTTCTCCGTCTCATCCCACAACTGCCTCCATATGTTGAATGTCCGCCTCCGCGCTCGGTGGCCCCGCCATACTTTCTGTATCCGGGATGAGGCTTGTAGGCGCTCTCTTTGTTGCTGGCGATGGACTCGGTCCTGCTGGGCGGATGCGATGGCCTGCTGGGCACCAGAGCCCGTAGAGTTCGATGCGGCGAACGGATTCGTGGGCCGGCCAGAGAGGTTGACGTTGCGAGGGCGGCGACCGGAGCCCGTGAACGACTGATACATTATTGTCGCCGATGGAGAGGAGAGCGAAGGTGCGATGCCGTCAAGTCATTATTCGTCAAGGGTGCGCCGTCCAGCCGTGGGTGTCGTTATCGAATCAGATGGGAGGAGATGTGGTGTTGGTAATGCGGCTCTCGAAGCATCCATCCATAGATCCAACCACGACATGTGACGCCTGAGGCAGCAATCTAATCTTATCTTAAACCGGAGATCTACCGTACGCGTGAGAAGCGCGGAAAGCGTTGACTAGCCGAGGCCGTCGCGCCTTCCATCCTTCCCGTTGTCTATTAGATTAGAGATGGGGTTTGTCAGGTACGACCGATAGATATAACAACACCTCGCTCCTTCTTCCGCGACTTTCACTATTCTTATGGCTTCAGCATAGACTCATCGGTCAATCGCTATGGCTGGGCCAAGCAATGGAGCGCCACCCGAACGGCACGATTCGACAGCCAAACGTCTCGACGACGACAACGTCCTTGTGCAACACTCCACTGCCGATACAGCAGACGGACTGCTGGAGATAGAGCACCACGACACTCCACCCTCAATTCAATACCGCGTGTACAAACGTCGCTTCTTCGGGCTAGCACAGCTTGTCTTGCTCAACATTGTCATCTCATGGGACTGGCTCACCTATGCCTCTGTCTCAGACACAGCCGCCCAGTTCTTTGACACGACCGAGAGTGTTATCAACTGGCTGAGCACCGCCTTCCTCCTCGCCTTCGCTGTGTCCGCTCCTGCCACCATCTGGATCCTCAACCGCTACGGCCCCAAAGCGTCTATCCTCGTCGCCAGCGCTCTCACTCTCATCGGCAATTGGGTGCGATATGCCGGTACTCGCGCTGGCAATGGCTACTTCGGCGTCGTCATGTTCGGCCAGATCCTCATCGGGCTTGCTCAGCCTTTCGTCTTGGCAGCTCCTACCAGATACAGCCAGCTCTGGTTCAGTGATCAAGGCCGTATCACTGCTACCGCCATCGCCTCTCTGGCCAACCCCTTGGGAGGCGCTCTAGGCCAGCTGATCTCTCCCATCTGGTCCGACGACATCTCCGGCTTCCCCAACATGGTCCTCTACGTCGGCATCATCTCCAGCGTCGCCACTCTTCCAGCTCCCTTCATCCCTGCCAAGCCCCCATCTCCACCTTCTGCGACCGCCGCTCTGGAGAAGTTGGATCTAGGCCAGGCTTTGCGCGAACTACCTCGAAACGCCTCTTTCTTCCTGATCGTCATCCCCTTCGCTGTCTACGTCGGCTTCTTCAACGCCACCTCCTCTCTCATCAACCAGATCTTCGAGCCCTACGGCTTTTCCGAAACAGACGCTGGCATTGCAGGCGGACTGCTTATCCTCGTGGGACTCGTCGCCTCGGCCATCGTATCACCAATCATCGATCGGACAAAGACTTACCTTATTGTCATCAAAGTCGTTATACCCCTGCTCGGAATCTTATACATCATCCTCATCTGGATGCCTGGGACGAGGAGTCTTGCCGGACCTTACATTGTGTGCGCACTGCTTGGAGCGACATCCTTCTCGCTCTTACCAGTTGCTTTGGAGCTGCTCTCGATCCTCACCTTGCCAGTCTCTCCTGAGGTCAGCAGTGTCATCGGCTGGACCGGTGGACAAGTTCTGGGTGCTATCTTCATCGTCATAATGGACGCTCTACAAGGCGGCTGGAGCTCAGAGCCTAAAGACTCGTTGAAACGAGCACTTGTTTTCCAAGCCGTGGTCGCTTGTGCTGTGGTGCCATTACCTATGTTCTTGGGGACGTTGATGTTTCGCAAGATCGTATGGAATCCCGCTGGCTACATGGAAACGCATACTACGTAAGCTCATCTCTACGTATTTGGTCTGATGTGCGACCTGCCTCACAGTTACTTCCGAAATGCCATACTGACAATGTATCTTAGGCACGACATCGATCGAACAAAGGAATCGAGGTCGGGATTCGCTCACTCGCTGAATGCTTTGTTGCCCAACACCTCGTCCCTTTCCGGCGACGCGCAGCCTTGAATCGACGCAACAACGCAATGCCTTTGTTTGCGTGAGGAATAAATCCGCTCCAAGAGTCGATGTGCCCAAGTGCAAATAGTTCAACTCTGCACCTTCGAGCAAACTACAGATCTGTACTGAATCTGCAGCATCTATCGAACACCAGATCAACAGCTCAACAAACATGCCACCCAAGACACCCACGCGCCCAGCGCCAGCGCCTGATGCAACGCCGCCGCCACCACCAGCAGCTCCCAAAAAGAAGAGAAGAGCCCCACGCGCGATGCCTGCTCCACCTCCCCCACCAGTATTCCCTCCCTACGTTCCGCCGCCGCCTCCGCTGCCACCAGCAGCACCTGCACCGCCACCAATAGGCCCAGCTCTACCCGCCACCCCCGTTGTTCCCGCAAGTGGCCCCTCTCGAACACCCAGCGGACCTCGACGTCGTCCGGCCCGTGACTACAGTCACACGCCCTCGAGCCGCGGGACGACCAGAGGCACTGGTCCAGCTCCTGGTGCATCGAGGAAGAAGCGAGCGCCGTACAAGCATGAGAAGGTGCCGGCTATCCCTGCTGCCGATCTGGCGAACAGGCGGGTGACGAGGAGCAAGTCGCCTCCTGCTTGGAGGTTGTACAAGATGCCGTAGTGAAGGCACTGTGCGCTCATGGCAGACGGTTTAAGGCAACTGACTGTGTATAAACGAAAACTTACTTTATCTTCGCAATTCCTTCTCTTTCCAAGTCCTGTTTCCTACTAGGGCTTGCTCGTATTGAGATGTCTTAATCTTCTTCCTCCATGAAACCAAAGCACCTAGCTGACAAACCCATGCACCTTTCGTATACTATACTCCAATGATCCATAGCTAAGCTCAGAACAGACCCTCCTTAGCGAGTGCTTCAACTCTACTGTGAAAGGAATCGTATCGACAAAGGTACATGCAGGTACTACAGCCTACATCAGTGTGGAGCCGAACGTAGGAGCAGCGAGTTTCGCGCCATCGTCATTCTGAGTGCTAAATGCAATGTAGGGCCATGTGGCTCCCGTCGTCCGAGATGAATACAATAAACACGAACCATTTCCGTATACTGGAGAAGCTCGCGATCATCTTGTTACACTGGCCTCAACTGTGCAACTCCGCTATGTATGAGCTCAGACTTGTCACAGCTTTCGCTCTGGCGACATTGCAGCCTCTCGCGACGGCACTACCTCCTCGATCGAATGTGTGCAACGTCGAACAGCCCGCCGATGGCAGCGATGCTGTGCCTAATATCTTGGATGCTATTGACAAGTGTGGAGTTGATGGAAAGATCATATTCATGAACACGACCTACAACATCTCCTCTGTGATGAACACATATTTGTCGAATGTTGAGGTTGACATTCAAGGAACACTTCAGTGGTAGGTATCTTCCTCTATTCCTGACAGAGTAGCCGCTGATGCCCGTGTCAGGTCCACGAACATCGATCACTGGCTAAACACCAGCCTACCTGTCGGCTACCAGAACCAGTCCACGGTGTGGATCTTTGGAGGCGATAACGTTTGGCTTCACGGCGATGGCGTTGGTCTGTTCAACGGAAGCGGACAGGTTTGGTACGAATCCATCATTGCGTTCTTCGACAACTATCCAAGGTATGCCACCAGGCTTTTCATGTCACATTCAAGACTATTGATACGAACCCCTCCACCCAGACGTCCCCACCAAATCACGTTCGGGAACCTAACCAACTCCCTGATCTCGGGCTTAAACTTCTACCAATCCCAAATGTGGACAATGTCCATAATCAACTCCTCAAACCTCCACTTCGACTCGATCTCCATCAACAACTCCGACTCCCACCCTGGCCACGGCTACCCACAGAACACCGACGGCGCTGACACCCTCTTCTCCAACAACATAACCTTCACGAACTGGATCGTCGAGTCCGGCGACGACGCAATTTCCTGCAAAGCGAATAGCACAAACATCCACATCGAGAACTGTACCTTCCATCACACCAACGGCCTCGCAATGGGAAGCATCGCTCAGTATAACGGATACTACGAAGTCATCGAGAACGTCACGGCGAAGAACGTCACCTTCTACGACTCCACCCAGGCCGCCTACTTGAAGACCTGGGCGGGGATACCAAGCGGGAACAACACCTACGTTCCCTACGGCCCCTACCCACCCAACGCAGGCGGTGGCGGTCTAGGCCACATTAAGAACCTTACATTCTCTGATTTCACCGTCAGTAACGTCGGACAAGGCAAATACGCGCCTTTCAGCATAACGCAGTGTTACTTTGCCAACGAGTCGATTCCGGATATTTGTGATTCTAGCAGGATGCAGATTGAGGATGTGGTGTTTGAGAATACGAAGGGGACGGTGAATAGTACGGGGCTTGTGGGGAGCTTTCAGTGTAGTGGGATGGTGCCTTGTACGGGGGTGGAGATTAAGGATGTTGATGTGACGGATGTTGGTAGTGGTGATGTTGCGGAAGAGTTTCTTTGTAGTAATGTTAGTGCGCCGGTGGGGTTTGAGTGTACTGGTGTTACGGGGCAGACGTAGTGGAGAGGAATGGGTGTATGAATAAGGGTGAGACTGTGGAAGGATCTCGGTAGCTAGCATTCTGGATCATGCTCGATGAGAGAGAAGGCTTTTTTAATAGCAACAGCGGAATAGCGTCTCTGAATGAATCATAGCATTATAACCTTAGCCCTCTTGGACCCCTGACATCTCACTGCGTCTTCCCATCCTTCAGCGCATGAACCCACCTCTTGTACGCCTTCGCCTGCGAGCTCTCATTCAACAAAAACACAATCATGGCAAATACCGGCCACACATCGATCCATCGCGCCAGCCCATTTCCCGTCCGATGTAGATTGTACTGTACGCAAGCAATCTGTGCCGCAGAAGCCAACTTCCCAGAAAGTACCCAAGACGAAGCTGTCTGAGGCGCCGGGTCTTCGCCTTTCTGCCAGCGTTCCACGAGATCCGGCATGAGACCGATGGCAGTACCAATCCCTGCTATGAGTCTGTCACCGGAGTTTACAACGTCCTCGGCAGTCTGCTTGGAACGAACTCCTCCTGTGACCATGACTGGGATCGTAGTAACTTCCTTCAACTTCCTCGCCGCTTCCAGAAAGTATGCTTCTCGCTCTCTCCTGCTCTTGCGCTTCTTCTTCTCCGCATGAGTACCCGTCATAGCCGGGGCTTCATGACTGCCCCCAGAAAGCTCAATAAGGTCGAGCCCCATCCCACCCAGTCTCTTCGCAACCCAAATTAAATCCTCCGGTCCAAATCCACCCCTCTGGTAATCCGCCGAATTGATCTTAACCCCAACACCAAATCTCGACGAGACAGCACCCCTGACAGCCCTGACAACCTCGAACAACAACCTTGCGCGGTTCTCTAAGCTACCACCCCATCGATCTGTCCGCTTATTGGAAAGAGGCGACAAGAACTGCGAAATCAAGTACCCATGCGCCGCGTGAATCTCCACGCCATCAGCTCCCAACTCCTCCGCTTTCTTCGCTGTCCACACGAACCTCTCCACAACTTCCAGAATCTGTTCCTCCGTCATTGCAATCGGAACATCAAACATCCCATTCATCATCCCAGACCCCATATCCATCCTAACCGCACTAGGTCCATATACCGGCAGACCTGCCCCTTTCTTAATCTGTCGTCCAGGATGGTTGATCTGTGGCCAAAACTGCGCGCCGCCGCTTTGTGCTGCTGAGATCCAGTCTTTCCAGGGTTGCGGGTCAAAGTTGGGGGTGTCGTGGGCGAGGATCACATCGCCGGGGAGGGCGACGGCGTAGGGGGAAATCATGACGTGGCCGCTGAGGATTAGAGCGGCGCCGCCGGTGCCGAAGGCGCGGTAGAGGGTTGTTAGTTGGGGGGAGGGGCTGTTGTGGGTGGAGAGGTTGGCGAGGTTCTCTTCCATGGCGGCTTTGGCGGTGCGGCTTTTGAGAACAGTGCCATTGGGGAGGGGGAGGGGGTTGAAGAGGGGCGAGGTGGGCATTGTTGGTGGGTGGCTGGTGTGCTTGTGGGAGATGTTCGAAGAGTGGGACAGTCGCCGACAGTCAGAGTCTCTGGGAGAGTGCAGACCGCTTTTGTTGCCCAGTTTGTGGTTTGTAAGAAAGCCTTGAAGCCGTTGTCAATTCTAAGCCGGCGGCCGATCAGTCCAGCCGAGTCGTACATCCTTCAGCCTCGCCAGGGTCCGACGCCAAACCAGGTCCGAAAAGGGAATAACACAGCGGCGCTGAGTCTGGCCCGATCCGACTAGATCCGACTAGCATTATAGCTATGTCGTCTGCGATTGTAAGTTGTTAAAGCAAGAGCTGAGCTGATCGAAACAGTTGTGCAACCCAGCGGCAAGCTTGTATGAGCAACAACCGCAACGGAAGCAAGCCGCCTGGAACAGGGGTTTGATATAGTCCACGATCCGACTTCGTTGCGTAGCTGTACTCCTTCAAACTGGCGCTGCAGACCATGACCTCGCAATGATGAAGAGCTTCTCTACCCTGCGCATTGCGACAGCCTGACGTGCTCGGACTCTGTAGTCGGCAATGCAGGCAGGGGGTATGCCAATGTCGATAACTCTCCTTCGAATAATGGCCTCAGGTCGAGTCTGTGACGCATTTGCTGCCAAGTCAGACAGAAATCCAGCGGGGCGGGTTCTGTGAAACAGCAGGGTCTACAAGTGCAAAGATCTCGCTCGACGAAATCCCAGGCCTTTCCAGAGTATCTGTCGAGTGTTAGCTTGCAATACTCGGCCAATGTTTGTCGATATCTCGATTCGGTCAGTTTGACCATGTGTTCGTCCATTGTGTCGAATAACCCTCGAACCGCAGGAATTCGGCGAAGGGGTTCGAGTCCGTTCGGGGTCCAATGTCCATTCTCGAAATCGTGCGTTTCAAGGTTTGCTCTGATATGAAACGCGCGCAGCCATTCCTTGTCCGCCAATGTCAGAGTGATTTGATCTTCGACGGGCATGTGGTCCAGAAGTTTGTTGGAGATGCGGATGTAACCCAGGCGTGACGTCTGGAAGAGCGCCGACATACCAGTCTCGAACTTCGAGTGTAAATCAGAAGGCCCCAGCTTCCAGACGCGGCGTCTTCCCCAAGGCTTTGCCTCTTTTCTTAGCAGTTCCTCGACGATGCTAAGATGTCCCGCAGCTGCCGCCAGGAAGAGGGCATCTCTGCCCTTGAAATTCTCTTGGTCGACAATAATCTTAGGATGTGACAGCAACAGCCGCACAAGGTCATCATACCCCTTTCCTGATGTTACGGTCAATGCAGTGTTCCCTTCGGCGTCCCAATGATTGACGTTGATACCAGGAGCTTCAAGTAGCAGTCGAACGATGCTCTTACGCCCTTGCCTCGATGCTGAATCCAAAGCAGTGCGCCTGTGCTCGTCGTAGATGTTGACGTCGATGCCCGGTGTTTCAAGCAACAGTCGTACGAAATCCTCGTGATCTGCATGTGTTGCCACTAACAGAGCCGCCATGTCTTTCTCGTCTACACGATTAACGTCCACATTTGGTGCTGCCAAGAGGGTCTTC
This sequence comes from Zasmidium angulare, assembly GCA_002786045.1. Lineage (NCBI taxonomy): Eukaryota > Fungi > Ascomycota > Dothideomycetes > Mycosphaerellales > Mycosphaerellaceae > Zasmidium > Zasmidium angulare. The sequence continues at coordinate 2,335,788 of NHNX01000001.1, forward strand.
AACATCCGGTCAGATCGAAGGCTCACGGCAGCCGTGAGAGGTGTCTGCCCAGCCGGACCGATTTCGTTAAAGTCCAGAGAGGGCGCTTCCGCAACGAGCATCTCCAAAAAGTCAGCGTGTCCCGCAGATACGACGTGCCAGAGAACACTGGAAGAAGGAAAATCTCTTCGCGAACGATTAATACGTGTGTCCTGGTCGTCCACTTCGTCTGGCTGGGCATAAGTAAGAGTAAGGAGTACTCGTGCTGTCTCAGTGCTTCCACACCGTGCTGCGAGAAGCAGAGGTGTGAAGCCATAGCATCTCGAGTTCGAATATTCGACTTGTGCCACGGCAAGCCTGCAGGTCCGAGCAAGATTCCACATCGCGAGCACATGCCACACAGTGATCCTCTCTGGTAATTTCCTGCCTCCCTGCCGCAAATCCGTCCAGATTTCGGACAGATCAATCCACGATGCCGATACGACTACCATCCAAGCGCGTGCCACTGCCCACTCAAGCAGTCGCAGAACTCTCGACGTTAAGCTGAAGATCTGGTGTTCTTCATAACGAGGTTCTTCCTCTACATCCTTGGCGTGGACTGGCCACTGAGAGGCGACGTAGTGGATGAAGGGCCATTGTTCGCGCGCTCCCGCATAATCATGGGGCCAGGGACATCCAGCAGCGACACTGACCGCAAAGTACATCAAGCACTGCTCGCTCATGAAGAGTTCTGCGTCTCGAAACCACGTACCCCTGGTCTCGACGAGGTATTCGTGGGCAGTGAAGTGCACAAGGCTGACAGAATCGGCCTCATGATTGATTGTGATGAGTCCAGCGCACAGTGCGGGCAACAAGTGAACGGGCGGGATCTGATCCCGACTGAAGCCATCGCTGGTTATGGCAAGCGCTTGAGCGAGTTCTGCTGGCCTCAAAGGTCTCTTCGCGAATACAACCCAGGCAAGACACTCGAGGCCGATTCTGTAAAATTCTCCTTTCTGTGATTTGATGCGCCCGAGCATATCGTCATATGCTAGCTTGTAGGCGTCCTTGCCGGATGGGAGGTCCTCGAGCTCTTTCTTCAGAGCTCCTGGTGTCAGGATACGTGCGATCAAGATGTCCATAAGCAGTCGTGCTAGCAAGAACCTGCAGAGAATGGAGTATAAGCAAGATTGTCACATGGCAGTGTGTCCGACATTGACCTACATTCCGCTGCACCTTTTCAATATTGCTGCAACAGTCGCCTCGACCGGTTCCGAAGCTTGCAGTTGGTCACTTCTGAACCCAGTTACACGGCGACGGACGTATGCTTCTACGTCCGAGTCCGATGCAACAATCTCGAGGCCCTGATATGGTTCAAACACTTTCTGGATAGTCGGTATATGCCGAGACGTTGCGAGCAAATGCAACTTATGTTCGTGCGTAAGGCCGCAAAGCTGAGGAATGAGGCTGTTGCAAACATCGGACTGTGCTTCGTCGAGTGCGTCCAAAACCACAAAGTAGTCATCCAAACTGGTCATGCTGGAAGTGAGGAAGCTTCGTAGGCTTTCGGGTGTTAAAAGCTGCTTCTCTCTTTTCGCCGTCCAGAGGTCGGGCGGAATAATCCTAGTGCATTCGATGAGCTGCCGCAAGAGACTTCGAAGCACATGATCTGAATTCTGCACGTCCTGCAGCTTGTGGTTGAAGAAGATGAAAAGGGTTTGCGCTGCACCACGATCCGCACGTCCATCTTTCAGAGTCTTGACCACCTGTGAAGCGAGGGTAGACTTTCCGGTGCCTGGGTGTCCTTCGCAGAAGAGAACGCTTCCTTCTCCGTGCTGTAACCAGGTCTGGTAGTTTGAAGTCTGAAAGAACCAAGACACAGTGCCGGCATGGTAATTTCTCTGATGCTCGTGCAGTTGAGGGGTGTAGTCCGTAGTACATATCCAGTCCAGCAAGTCTCTCAAGTCGTTGTTGACTGTTGCCGATATTAGTCGTGTGGTGTCGGTCTTGAGGTCGTGAATGTCTGTTCTGACTGGATCTTGTCAGCAGGCGAGTGCTCGACGATGGGTTTGAGGCTTTTTGTGGGGGTTTGGCTCAAAGTGAAACATGCAAAGGGGCACACGACTCTTCCTGCAATCGTAAGAACATTCCGGGTTGTGCACAACGAGAGCTGTACAAGCGCCAGACAAAATCGGAAAACTCTCCTCAGTGGCAATAAGGAATGTACTAACTTCCATCAAGTCTTGCGGCGAGCGTGACCTCCTCCTCTATCTCATCGGCATCGAGATAGTCCAGCAGCTCTTTTGCGAAAGCCGCCGCCGTCGCTGCTGCGTACTTCTGCCATATGTCGTTCTTCCTTTCGTCGGCATAATCACAGATCCCACGAATGACGATACATGGGAAGTTGTTCATCAGTCCGCCTGCCTCCATCTCGAAGCATATCGGGTCGATACCGTTCTCTTTCAGCCAAGCAATTATTGCGTCTCGCTCTGTGCCATCTTTTATGAGCGTATCGCCGCTAGCGATGGTCCCGTAATGGATCTTAGGATAGCGTCGAACGTCGTTGGGACTGGCCCCATGAAGCTCTGCTCGAACTGGGTCTCGCTCCTCTCCAGGATATACAAAGCTGTCCTTCATGATCTCGTTGTTCTCAAACACAGCCAGGAGCTCTTTCATCTTCGATGGACGGCGAAGGTGTTGTGCTCGTAGCGCCCCCAGCGCATTCAGGAGTGCTTCCGGTGGCTGATTCAGTTGTCCATTCAGGGTAGTGACCGTCTTGCCGTCGATCACCTTGGTTTTCCTGACATCGTATTGCACGACCCCGCCCTTGCCATTCTCTGGTCTACTGACTACAACATCGCCCAGGAAAATGTTATGCTCGAGCGTCATGTTGCCATCGCTATCACGTTTCTCTCCTGTAACTCCAGCACCGATGCCAACGAGCAGACCGATGCGGATGTGGGGCAGTGAAGAGACGAGTCGAGTCGCCGTGATGGCGGCTGCGGTGGTACCATAAACACCGTCTGGAAGGGAAGCTATCACAATGTTGTGGTCGCCAATTCGTCCCCAGGAGTACCTATTGCCGTCGCTTGGATTCTTCTTGAAATCCTTAGGTCGACGGTGTTCTTCGTCGAGCATTTCAAGCGCTGCCGCTCGTTCGTGCGGGAGGGCGGCAATCCATGCTGTTGTGTATGTCCTGACGGCCGGAGCGGCAGAAGCCATGACTCGGGATTGATGCGCACTCAAGAGCCCACCAGAGCTGCAAAGTAAGGGCGACCAGCTGAGAGTTTGTTATTGAAATAAGATGGAAAGTGTGCCTGACGCGATGCGTAACAAGTAACAAGGCTGGGAGGGTCGATGGAAGGGCAAAGCTTGAGTGTCGGGCGGCGCAGCAAGCCCAGCTGATTCGACCTGCATATCGGCGGCTTCTGTTCCTGGCCAATAATGTTACGTGTTGGGCGCCATGCACGATGGGCATAGCTGCAGTGGCGGGCCTCGACCAGAATGTCCGACTCTGCCACCGACTTGTATCAGCATGCGAAGGTTTCCTTTCCCTTGACGTGCGGGTGGCCGTCTCTGCGCGGTGGGTATATCTGTACGTCGAATGCGGTGGTCGTTGCGACAGTTGAAGCTCCGGAAGAGCACCATGAAGATGTCGGACGAGGTTGAGGGTCTCGTTGTAACGCAGGGGTCGTCGTTGTGTGTCGTCTCGAAGGTGGAGCCGTCGCAAAGTCAATAGGGAGTCTAATTTTGACCTCACCTCCTAAGGCCCGGCCGACGAGAGGTATTGGTTCAGGTATGCTCCTATCACCTGTCTTTCGTGAAGTCAAGCACGTCCTTGGTCTCTGCAATCGACAATCCCTTCACCTGGGTACCATAGTACTCACCAATATCCCGAACCTTTCCAACCTCAGCAGGCTCCACCACATTGACCGTAACAAACTTTGCTCCCCCACGAACACTGCCACTCGTCCGATGCACATACTCCTCCGGTAACTCAGGCACCTCATAATTGACCACCAGCGACGACCTTTGAACATCAAGACCCCTCGCGAGCATATTAGTAGCCAGCAGCATCTTCACCGATCCGGATCGAAAGTCTTTTATGATATCGGCCCGCTCGAAAGCCATCATATCGCCATGCATAGCAGAGATGGCGACTCCACGAGTTGTAAGCTCGTTGGCGAGCCATTCGAGCTTCTTGCGCTTGTTGCAGAAGATGACGGCTTGTGTCGATCCGAGAGTTGTGCTTAGGTCGGAGAGGATATCGAGTTTTGAGGCTTCATCCGAGACGGGTATGTAGAACTGCTTGGTACTGGGAAGATAAGGTTTAGTTCTCTTGATGCCGATGTGTAGAGGGTCGCGCATCATCCTTTTAGCTATCTTCAGCACCTCTTCTGGCACCGTGGTCGATGAGAAGACAACTTGCGCGGTCTTTGGTACAAGCTCACGGATGGCAAGAATTTGCTCATCAAAGCCACGTGCAAAGATCTCATCGGCTTCGTCGAGAACGAATAGCTTTGTGCTTTCTAATGTGATCACACCACGTTGGAGCAGCTGTAGGACACGGCCAGGCGTCCCAACGACGACTTGTTGGCAATCGTGAAGCTTACTTGTATCGTCGTCGATTTTATAGCTTTTATCGATAGTGAGACATTGTATTCGTGCAGATTGGCCGATGTCGACGATAGTCTTGTGGATCTGTCGGGCCATGTCGACAATAGGCGTAAGTATTAGGGCCTGGCAGGCCGTGAGTTCGGGGTCGATGGTTTGGAGAGCGGATATGCAGAATGAAAGGGTTTTGCCAGTGGCGATTGGAGAGTCCAGAACAATATCATGGCCTGCGACCAACTCGTTAGCTGAGTGTTCCGATTCGTCGCTGTCACCTTGGCACTCACCCTTGATCATTGGCACAATCACACGCTGCTGAATTGGAGATGGGCACTCGAGGCCGTATGTGTAAACACTGCGAAGTAGCTCGCTGTTGAGATTCATCTCTTCGAAGGAAGTTACAGTTTTGTCATCGTTGGACTCGATCTGGTCTACGGGCAACAATAAATGACTGCTTGCAGGATCTAAGTCAGTTGCTGATACTACTCACTTGCCTCAACGTGCTGAAGCCCTTGGTTGGCCATGTTTGGCGATGGATCGTGCATCAAAGATGTTGTGCTGGGAGTATGGCTGGCCGAGTCCAGAAGGTGGGCGTACAAGACAGAATTGGTAGTCTACCTCTCGATGTTGTGTCCGGAGAACTGAGATCTGATAGGAGGTAAAATAGGTGCAGATGCGTTGATGTTGTACGCCTTCAAATGGAATCGATCTAGGCTCCAATACTCCCATTGCGGAAGTACGACTCATGGGGCCGAACTCTAAGCAAGCACGAGCACTTAAATCGCCGATGTCGTCTCGTGATGTGGTTGCATCGATTGCAGCTTGATGTGGGCTCATACCGTTGATGCAGAACCAGATCAGTCAATGTATTCATCAGAAAATCTGATCACGAGCGAGATCGTGCTCGTCACCGGAAATGAATCGCAACTTCCGTAAGGGGTATAGATCCGGTCTAGTACCTGCCAAGACTTGTGGCCGACGCCTTTTTGTGGGGAAGGCGCCGCGTGTTCAGGGCGTGACTTGGACAAGGGAAGCTGGACTTGGTTGACTTTTGGGACACCGACGACCTCAGCCTCTCCCATCCACCGCCTCCTTCTCCTTCAACAAGGCTGCCGCTGCCTCTTCTTCCTTTCCTTCCCATTCAATGTCGCTCGCTTACCGGTAGCCGGGGAACAGATCAGATCGCTGACGACCTTCTCGCCAAGCACGTGTCGCGATCAAGCCAGACCAACAAGATGAATGTCAGTCCGCGGCCGCTATGCTATGCGCCAGTGTCACCAGAGGCGTCAACACCGTCCCATCGCCCTAGCTAACAGACCCACCAGCTTCTTTGTCTGCCGCCGTCGCTGCTCGCCTTCATCGCCGCCTTTCCCCTCGTCCACGCCCAGTACCCTCCGCCCGCCTCGTACCAGAACATCCTCACCTCGCCTGTTAACCCCAATGTCTCCGTCGCATACAAGCAGCCCACCAATGGGACATGCACTACCGCCTTCAGCACCCAGAAACAGTACACCGGCTACATAACCATACCGCCGTACACACTCGCTCCAATACAGCAGAACTATTCGATCAATACCTTCTTTTGGTTCATAGAGGCACGGCAAACACCAGAGACAGCGCCTCTCACAATATGGCTGAACGGAGGACCAGGCTCGAGCAGCATGTTTGGTCTCTTCAATGAGGTGGGCCCCTGCGAGGTTGTTCAGATGGCCGATGGAAGATATGGAACACAGATGCGGACCTTTGGCTGGGATCGGGCCTCAAATATCCTCTTCATCGACCAGCCCAACCAGGTCGGCTTTTCATACGACACCGCCACCAACGCGTCGCTGGATCTATTCACGAATGAGGTCTTCGAGCCTCCTACGCCTCCCGACTCTCAGCTGCCGAGCTTCATGTATCTTAACGGGACATTTGGCACGGCGAATGAGAATGATTCGAGGACTTATGCGACAACCGCGAATACGACCGAGATCGCCGCGAGAGCGACCTGGCACTTTCTACAGACCTGGCTGTCTACCTTCAGCCAGTATAACCCATCTACAAGACCCAACGTCACTACCACAAGTTCGTCTGAACCCGCTGGGATCAACCTTTTCACCGAGTCATACGGCGGCAAGTATGGCCCCGTCTTCGCCACGTACTTTGAAGAACAGAACACTGCCATTACGAATGGGCAGCTTCCCAGCAACAGTACTCTCCCCATCAAGTTGCAGTCATTGGGCATTATGAATGGCCTTGTCGACGACTTGATCCAGGACTACTACTTTCCTTACTTCGCCTACAACAACACGTACGGCATTGATATCATCTCTCAGACGGATCAGCTCAATGCGCTCAATCTCTTCACCAACCAATGCCAACCTGCCATCCAGGCCTGTCGCATGGCAAATGAGGATATCTACGGCGACAACGAGCAAGCGAATGCACTTTGTGAGAGCGCACAATGGACCTGCAACAATTTGACTTCAATCGCGGCAGCACATGGGTACTTTCCTTACGACATACGCCAGAAGTCACCCAGCCCCGACCCTTCAGCCGCATACCAAGAGTACCTCAACCAAGACGACGTGCTAGCGGCCATAGGGGCTCGCGTGAATTACACCGAAAGCAGCCCCTACGTCCAACAAGACTTCATCTCCACCGGCGACACCATTCGAGGTGGCCTCATCCAGGACCTCGCAGATCTCCTGAAGCTTGGCGTTCGCGTCGCTCTCATCTACGGCGACGCCGACTTCCTCGTCAATTGGTACGGCGGCCAAGCAATTACCTACGCCGTCGCCGCCGCCCTGTCTGACTACCCCTTTCCCACCAGCGTCTCCTCTACCGGCTCAGGCCTCCCGCCCTCGTATGCCAGCGGCTTCACCACCGCCGGCTTCGCCGAAATCGTCGTCAACGATTCCTACGTTGGCGGCGCTGTAAAGCAATATGGTAACCTCTCCTTCAGCAGGATCTACGACGCCGGCCACTTCGTCCCGTACTACCAACCCGAAACCGCCTTCCAGATCTTCGCCAGAGTGATCATGGGTACGGATCTCTCTACCGCCGCAGATATCGACCTTTCATCATTCATCTCCAACGGCACCGCCAATGCAACGTACACGGCATCCGCGCCCGCGGCCCCGTCACCGACCTGCTGGGTCCGTAACTGGAACGGTTCCTGCAGTACCAGCGATACCGAAGCGATGCAAAAAGGCGAAGGCTTGGTGAGATTCGGCATGTATGTTCAGAATTCTGATAGTCTCACTCTGCCGAGCACGAGCGTCAACGCTGGGATGCCTGGGAGTCCCATGACGACGAGTTCGAGTGGAGGAAAGGGAAGTGGAAGTGGAAGTGCGCAGGTTAGTGATACGACTACGGTGCCGCTCACGGGTGTGTACACGGCTACGGGGACGCCGACGAGTTCGAGTGGAAGGGCTGCGGCTACGAGGAAGCCGTGGGTTGATGGGCGGGTGGGTATGATGTTGCTTGGAGCTGCGGCTATTGTTGTTTGATTGTCAACGAGTAATGTCTATCTGTGATTCATGGCATAGCGAAGGGTGGGCAAAAAGCGTGCTGGAGATCTGGGACGACCATGTATTTCGATGCGAAGGAGGATCCGGTCAACGTGGCGAGCTTTTTAACATGATACCCCAGCCATGGTGCCGAATAGGAAAGGAGAAAAAGTTCATGTTGACTTTGTATGAACAGTCTCTGAAGTTACCATATGCATCGCTTTTGTCGTCTACCCTTATGGTCCCTTTTCTTTTCTATCATGCTTTCGTTTTCAACATGCCAGAAAGCCGTGAACCAACCATGATCATCACCGTCACACACACACTTCCACCTAGCATGCCCTTGCCCCATCTCATCCCAACTCCACCTCTCCATCTAAGCCCACATAGCCCTAAACTTAACATTAAACTGCGCATGCAAGGCCTGGAAAGCCTTGAGCACATTTTTCAAGCCCTCACCGCCCTCGCCCTCCCAACTCGCGGCACTAGCTAATAATTCCTCCTCATCGGCCGCAATCTGCTTCTTCGTAGCCTCGTCAGGCTCAACGGCCTCCTCCTCATCACCCGCCAGATCCTCCCAACTATCCGCGTTCTTGCTCTGCTTCTTCGTGGGTGCCTCCTTGGCCTTCACACGCTCTGGCAGGCCTGCGATACCGCTGTCGGCAGCACTCGGGGCGGAGATCTCAGAGGCTTGGTCGCTGGATTCGACGGCGGCGACTTTGTCGTCCTCTTCTTCTTCGTGGGCGTCCATGCGGCCCATGATATCTAGCATGTCCATGTCGGTGCCTTCGGAGAGTTTCATGAAGTTCATCAAGCTCGTGATGATGGTTGCGAGGACGAGGGAGAAGTCATTGAGCAAGAACCAGATATCTGCGCGACGGATCCCGTTGGCACGCTCGATGGTGAGGACGTCGCCGTGCTTGAAGAAGTCGAGGAGATAGGCGTTGAGAGGGATCTCCATTTCTTCGGGGTAGACGTCCATGTGGGGTATGACGGCTTCCTCGAGAAAGACGCCGTCGCGGGTGGTCTGACAGAGGTCGTGGATGCTGTCGAAGGAGTCGCCTGCACCCGACAGAGCCACAAAAGAAGAGCGAATGTGAGTTGGCGGTAGAGTCGAGATGCCTGCTGCAGGCTCGTCTGCGCCGACTTCAATGCCAGAGAGTGGCAGCGTGCGGTCGTCTCCACGAATGTGCTGCTGGACAAAAGTCTCGACATATGCACGGAACACCTTCAGCGTCTGCTTGTTGTGATCCATAAGAATTGACGAGGCCTCTTCTGGCATGGGTGGCAGAAACACGATCGACGACGACGGCTTCACCACCTTCGCTCGATATTCTTCGTCGGCCTGACGACATTCAACTCGTTGGAACAGATGCGACATTATCAGCATCAGCGTCTCGAGCGTGTCTTTCTCATTCGTGCCGACATTCGCGCACAGCCTGTGAAAGTATCCCTCCTTCAGTAGCGCGTGGAAGGCGAAGGACGAGTTCTCTGTGAAGTACAGATGGCTGACGAGACCAGCAAAGTTGAGCGGCGCACCGTCGGAAGCCAGAAGATGCTGACGGCGGAGATACTCGATGGAGAAACGCAGATGGTGCATCGTCTGATCCTTGAAGGAAGGTCCACCCATGTAGAGGCGTGGCTGCGAGAGAAGCGCATTGATGGCGCTGACTGCGTACTTCGCGCTGTTGGATTCGTGGAGAAGAGTGAACAGTCGTAGGACCAGCGTCGTAGTGATGGGAAAGTGGCCATTGAGATCAGGCAGTCGAGAGCTGAGCAGTCTGCACACCTTCTGTCGCGAGACGCCCTGGAATACCACATTTCCGAGCAGATCAAAGCCACGACGACCAGCACGACCAGCACATTGTCTGTAGTTGAGTGCCGTCAAGAATACGCTGTCTCCCGAGAAGACAACAGTCTTACAGGGCATGTTGATACCGAGAGCGAGAGTGCCCGTCGCAACAATGACTCGCAGGAACTGCTTGCGGAACAGGATCTCGACGACCTGTCGATACTTGCGGTTCATACCAGCGTGATGCACACCGACACCTCGCGAGAGCGAACTGATGAGCCACTCGGGGACATCGCGACGTCTGAGTTGACGGATGTAGATCTCCAGCTCGGAGGCCTGAACCTTTGTGTGGTCGGCAAAATGGTAGCCCTCTTGGGGTGCGTCTGGGCTGAAGGACTCCCACTTCGTCTCTTCGCCACCAGCTTCGTCGCGTTGTGCATCGAGCTTCGACGTCTTATCGTCATCATCGTCGTCCTTGTTCTTTTTCGTGGCCTTTGCTTTACTGGCCTTGGAAGAGGCGGCTTTCGCCTTGAGCTTCTTCCACTGCTCCCAAGCCTCCAGTGTTTTCTGCCACTTGGGCCCTGTCTTCCTCTGCTTCAGTTCAGCCGACTCGAGCTGCTCTACGAGTGCTTTGCAGATCTTCTCGCATTGGTGACGATCGTAGTTGAACAGAATCGCAGGCAACGCATCTTGCTCGTGCAGGCGACAGAGCATTGGCAGGGTGGTCTTGTTAAGATCCTCCGGCACCAATTCTGATTGTCGCGATCCTTGCACTTGCGCAGACGTGGTATAAAGCTCTTCACTCTTGTCATCGCGGAAGCTCTTCTCAAGCTCTTGGACTAGCTTCTCGTATGGCGACGCAGAGTCTGCCAACCACGAGCGTAGTACAGCCTTGAGATCCTTCTCCCACTTGAGAATGTCTACTTTGCGGGACACCTCTGGTAGAGCTTTTGCAGGATCCAGATTGCTTGGAACACTATAGTCTGGCTTCTGCACCTTGACCATAGCCTGCCACAAGAAGTAGCAATCTCGGGCTTCGAGTGCGAGATCCTCGGGGATCCCACGAGACTTGTCGACAAGCCCAGCAACTGGGTGAACAAAGTTGAAGCCAGTAAGACCCTCAAGACCAAGCGAGCCGAAAGCAGACTTGGCCGGAATGCCTGCAAAGGCGAATTGCCTGGGCGGCACGTAGTAGTACTTCCTCAAATCAGAGTATCGAAATGGATGGTGGACAGTTACCAGCTCCTTTCCGATGGCTTCTTGTGTCGTGCCCAGCCAGCCACTGAACTCATCTGGATTACCAACAGTGGCTGAGAGTGCGATGATCGGGCATGGCGCCATCAACAGTAGCTGTTCCCACACAACACCGTCTTCGGCTTGGCCGATAGAGTGGATTTCGTCGAAGATGATTCTCTTGACTCGACTCGACCAAGAATTTGCGTTCGATGGGGCAAGCAGCATGATCTGCAGCACATGAGGCACGGTAACCAGGACTTGGCAACCAGTCGGGTTGTTGATGCGATAGTCTCTAGTGTGGATCGCCCATACCGATTTGCCACCGTACTTGAACTTCTTAGAGTAGCGGGCTTGGATTTCAGCAGCGATCTGGTTGACCAGTGCCTTTGTTGGTGCAACGTAGATGAGAACACCGTCGTCGTCGGCCTCCAAGACCTTGCGCATGGCGTAGAAGGAGATGAAAGTCTTACCAGCAGATGTGGGTGCGACCACGAAGACACTCTGGTCAGCATCAATGCTGTCCAGGACCTTTCTCTGCCATCCATCGGGTTGAAAGTCTACACGAGGGTCAGGCTTAGAGTCGAACGAGCGCTCCAAGTACGGTCCACACTCGAGAAGCTGGAACTCCTTAGGCGGTAGCTTAACACTGAGCGAGTCGACTTGAGTGGGCAGAGCAAATGTGAAGGCTAGTTTGCGATCTGTGGAGGCTTCCTGCGCTTGAGGAATGGGAGGAAGTCCCAACGTCTTGACGGTGAGGTCCAAGCACTTGATGATGGTTTTCGAAAGTGTACCTCTCAGTGCAATGGTGCGGGCGTGGCTCCAGATGAGCGCAGCGACCTGGATACGGAAAGACTGCTCCTTGCGCTTACACGCCGCGATCCAGTATTGCAGCAGGCAGCTCAGCATGTACAGCTCACATTCAGGACCAATCGTGTCTCTCCACGATGGCTGAAGATGCGCGAGATAGTCTTTGGCTTTGCGGTACCTGGATCGAGGGTCTTTGTCCGCTTCTAGTCCCTTGCACACAACCGCCCAAGAGCTGGCGATCTTGTCACCGGCAGACTCGTCCTTCTTCGCCTTGTTTGCAGCGATGGAGTTCAACATAGCTTGCTTGCCAGCGTTCTTTTGCGCTGTCTTTCCGCCGCCGGCCTTCTTTCCAGCCTGCTTGCCTTTGCTGGTGGAAGAAGCTCCGCTGTCAGATTGATCAGACTCAGCTGGCGAGTCGGCTCCTGCTTTGATACTTGACTGACGTGGGACACCAACAATGACGGTCTCGGGCTCCAAGCTCTTGCCAACTGCGTTCGTCAAGCTGGCCGCGTATGTACGCATCTCCGCCATGAACAGCTGATTGCGCTTGGCCGCCCAGAAAGCAGCTTTCGCAGCCTTCGAAGCAGCCTTGGAATCATCTGGCACGACTGGTCCACGGTGGCCGATGGGTCTCTTATAGTTGTGCCAATGCGTCACTTCCTGGAAAACCTTTCGAGACGCGAGGGTTCGCTCGCCAGTCGCAGCAGCGTCCACACGGATGCGGACCGACTCGAGATGCTTGTCGAAAACCTTGTTGGAAAAAGAAAGGACAGAGAGATCGCCAGGCTCGCTCTCCTCGGTAGCTATTTGTGGCGTTGCTTGGTCCGACACATTCGCGGGAAGCTCATCCACGCTGCTCGACAGCGACTCGACGGCTTGCAACAGCTTGTCAAATGTGGTTTTCACCGAGGTAGTGATGGTTGGCTTCGAAGCAGCAACATTGAGAAACAGACGACCGTCAAGAACGTCCATCAGGTCGCAATTGTCACTCGAAGTAGGCCAGGAAGTGCTGTTCAAGACAGCCTCGACAACAGATGAGGCAGCACTGAGAAAGCGACTCGCACCATCCGCCTCTGTCGGTAGATCTAGTCGTCGCGACGCGAGAGGCAGATGTGCAAGAAGTGCAGCGTGCAGAAGAAGAGCAGCTGCCAGCCGACCTGTGCCATCCGACTGCGAATCCTCGAGCATGATGCTGGTTGCGATCACAACAGCGAGCTCCCGAGCGGTGAGATTTGATTTGGCTTCTCCAAGCTTCTGGAGCTGAGAAGTGATGTCCCGCTGTGGGACTCCTGTAGTAGACTTGCTCTCTCCGGCAGGAATGGTTATGGTTTCACCTCTCTTGCGAGCCTCCAGAACCATGGTCATGATTTTGGTATCTCGCCACTCGAGCCCATTCGCCAGAGCAACATTGTAGCCGCGGCTAATGAATGACAGAATCATCTCTCGCAGAGCTGCTCGCTGGGTGGTAGACTCTGCCTCCGCCTCGTCCACCTTAGCATCGATGAACTTTGACTGTCTCGCGACTGCATGAGCACCATCGTGAGCCATGAGAAAGTATGGCGAAGTCTCTTGGAGATATGTGATGAATTCAGGCGAATCCCAGTTGGTGAAGGTATGGACTGCGATGTCCGGGTGCGACTGGGCAAGGTTGGCTTGCAGGTGGCGGATAATTGCCGCGCGAGCGACGAAGTACTTGTTCGCATTCCTTCGACTGGCAGATGATGGGATGCAGAGGTCTCTGTTTCCGTCAAAGAAGATGATGTTGAAGTGGCACTTCCTCGTCACGAGGTGGTGTAGGAAGTGCTCGACATTGTAAGCGGCGTGAAGAATCTGCAAGCCATTGCTGAAGTCCAGCTTATCATCGTCGAAGCATCGTAGAAGCATGGAGTCGCCCTCAATTAGAAAGAGTTCATCTCCAGCATAATCACCGACGAGGTCGACTCTCCGTGATAGCAGGCGGCGGTAGCCCGCCAAGATCTTAGAGTCGCGATCATCAGCTTCCTCATCGTCGCTGGTGAACTCTGTGGAATCTGAGGCTTCTGCTTCGGACTCGACATCATCGACCTTGTTGCCATTCGTGGCTATTGAGGTGCTGTTCGTCTTGTTGTGTGCCGCATGGTTCGCGGCGGTTGGTTGAGTGGCCATCCTTGGCACTTGTGCGGTGAGGTCGCCTCAATTCGACATGCGTTAAATGAGCGGATGCAGGCGCGCAGATTGTTTCTGAAGCCTGCGCAGAGGTACAGAGCGAGCGGAGAGATAATGCGGTGAAGGTGTGGTGATTGTTGTTTTGTTGTGAGGAGTTGAGGCGGGTCAAGTTTGGTGGGTTGAACATCTCTGCAATTGCGTAGCTGAAGCAGGGATGCCAGACTAGGCCTAGCGCGCTTTCTTATCGATCTTATCGCAAGTGGGACCTCGACTTCACCTCTCGACCTTCTCTTCTTCACCACCTTCACTCGTCCAATTTTATCTTTTCCAGACGCTGTCCATACCCTATGCTGATGCCATAAAAATCACTCAAGATACTGCCATCAGAAGAGCGTGCTGCCGATGGTCGCAGGAAGCCACAGGGAATTCAAGCCACGGCACCATGAAGCATCACATCGCACAACATCACTGTCAGCAGAATTGCCAGGGGTTGTCACATACAGAACCAATGGCAGCATAAGTACTCATCAATGACTATTTCATGTACATCAATACCTGATATACAGCATTTCGAACCATGTGGCTACTCGAGTTCCGTTAAATCAGAAGTATGAAGAAACTGGGGTGCTCGAAGTTTTCAGCACGACGAAGCAACGAAGCAACCTAGCGACGAGGCTGCGGGGCTTTCATCACATCGAAAGGCGCTTTGCCGCATGTCGGCTCGAACAAAAGCCGCAGGCAAGGTCCTTCGAGCGACATGAGCCGGATCTAGATCTTGTGCATTCTCCGGAGATACTAGGGTACTCTCGTTGTAGCGTATGACCATGTCTCCAGCACCCAGTTCGACTGTCGATGACAGCCCTGGATATTTCAGCCCGACAAATGCATCATACCCCGCGCCGATCCTCAGGATCCGCACAGCTTACCATAAAGTAAGATACTTACAGCTACTAGGTTCAGAATCCTTCGCACTATCCTGACGTGAGCACACCAAAGCCAGTCGGTCAGACAATCCAGTGGAGCGTAGTTATAGCCACTACGCAACCTTCGCACCGACGCTGACCTCGACCTGTTGTTGGGCATTCGAAGACACACCGTGAGGACTCTGCCTCCTCACAACCATCATGGCTTCAGCATCGTACACTATATACTACGCCATCGACTCACTTTGCTCGTACATGCTACGCTATACGCTAGCTATTCGTGGACCCGGCAAAGACGGCCTTGAGATCAGCCTCGAGGACAAAGTCGTGGATATACACTACGAAAGGGAACAACTCAGCGAATTCTTTCTCTTGAGAGTGAATCCCAAAGGAACGGTGCGCTTTTCGATATCATAACACGAAGTCTTCAACTTTATTCTTCTGATAAGTTTAGCTCGCTGACCTTCTTTGTTTCTCGCACCCAGGTTCCTGCAATCACCGGCCCAGCCCTGGAGAAGCCAATGGCTGACAGCCTTGATATCACGAATTACTTCGCCACCATGTTTCCCGCCCTCAAGCCTGCGGGATACGAAGTCCAGATCGATGAGATGCTCCAGAAGATCCACAACTCGCCGTATCCTGTTCTGTCGTTTGGTGGTCACAAGGCACAGCCCATCTTGAAAGGCACAATGAACACGATGAAGGAGATACTGGAGCGCGACGACATCTCTCTTGAGTATCGAAAGGCGCTTGAGGCAAAGCTTTCACCGTAAGTCGTTCTGCTACTGTCGCTTCCGACAGCTCTTTATGGGTCACGGAGTTGCAACACGAGTGGTCAAAAGATCTCCAACCACGCTAACCACGTGATTGTCTCACAGAGTCAAAGACATAGATTTCGACACCGTCTTCAGCAAACAAGCGGCGGAAGAGGCCGAAGACGTCCTTGTAGAGTTCTTGAAGTACGTCGATATGCACTTACAGTCGCCGCAAGGATGGCTTTTTGGGTTGTCTCGACCCAGTGCCGCCGATGCCCACCTAGTGGCCTTCCTCGCGCGTATGGAGGATGTCGGGAGGGGAGCCTTCCTCAAGGGTCAAATCAGAGAGTATGCGGAGCGTGCTTGGAGTACGTCTGAATGGCGATCGGTGATGGGTAGTTATACCACTACTATGGCTGAAGGCTGAAACGGTGGAGGGCGACATGTGGATTCAGGATGACAAGCCTAAGATATTGGAGATTTCAGCTGAATTGTGAGGGCGTACCATCTACCCTCATATCACCTGCTCTCATACCTATACGCGGTATGCTTACCGACCTTTTGGAGCTGTCCCTACAGTCGCCATCAAGCAACAGCGACAGCCTGCAACGGCACCAAATCCAACTCCCCCAAATTCTGAGAGAAAAACTGGTAACTTCCATCCTGCTCCGCTTGCCAAATCTCCCTCGATCCCTGCCTAACAACACCACATCAGCAACTTTCCCAATTCCTTCCTCATCGACTCACCTAGCATCACTAAATTGCAACTGCACAACCAGCTGACTCTGCAGCCGGTTCCTCGGATAGAGCGCCACGAAAGCGAAAACCCCATCCACCGACTTGCCGGTCTGAGAGCCAGCGCCCACCAGATTGCATTGTCTGAACATGGTGTCACCAATTCCGACTCGTTGTACACAGTCGGCCTCGAAGTAAGGCAGTCGGCCGGTGTCTTGGCCTGCGACGTGGAATTGATAGGAGCAGAAGTCGTTGCCGCAGCCGATGAAAGGGTCGGAAATGTGCCAGAGGTTGGAGCTTTGTCTGGGTGCAAGGGCTGTTGAGGCGACGGTGTTGCAGAGGATGGCGAAGGCTGTAATGCTTGGGAGGGAGGGGTGGTGCATGATTCCAGGTCAATGGCGTTGGGCGGATTGAAAGAGCTTGAGGTAAGGAGGGATAGGCACAGGCTGGGTGTTGAAGCTGCGAGGTCGATCGAGGACCGGCTGTTCAGGCACTTGGTATGCAATAAGTAGCCATCTGTGCTTAGATTGCGGTGGTGCCATGTTTTCCTTAAAGGTTCGGACACTCAGCCGAGATGAATTGGTACCGTTTTATAAATCCTTCGCATTGAGACCATTCGATCGCTTCGATAAACAGCCCTCAACAGCGACCTGGCGCAAGCACAGCCATTGTTCGTGGCTATGGCTTGGATCGCACTTTGTTCCATCACAATGCACAAGAAACGCCCGGTTAACACTCTCGCGAGAAAAAGCGGTGATCGATACTCAGCTAGGATGCCAAAGAAGCTCACCTTGACGTGCAAGGGAATGCCAGAAGCGCGAAAGCTTCCTCGCACACCTGATCTAATGGTTGATCTTTCATCGAAAACCGGACTATCCAGACCTCATCCTTCCACTA
Source organism: Zasmidium angulare (assembly GCA_002786045.1). Lineage (NCBI taxonomy): Eukaryota > Fungi > Ascomycota > Dothideomycetes > Mycosphaerellales > Mycosphaerellaceae > Zasmidium > Zasmidium angulare. The sequence continues at coordinate 2,353,141 of NHNX01000001.1, forward strand.
TACCTCATTGCTCAAGTGACTGGCTTGTCAATGGCTCTGATGTTGACCCCCTTCTTAACGATAACCTTCGGCTTCGTCATCCGCTGGTGCACCTCCTTGGTACTCCACTCCAGCCCCATGGGCAACCTATGACTCCTCTCATACTGCTCCTTGGTCTCGAATCCATGCGGGAGCACAGGCGCAAGATACTTCTTCCCCTTGCGATCCTGCTTCTCTGACACGATGACCTTGTCGAGGTTCGCATCTTTCCGATCGGCTTGTTTGACGCCGCCAGGCAGTTTGGTTTTGAAGAGTGGGTTGTGTCTGGCTCGTGCATTGGCCTTGCGGATGGATTTGGTCAGACCTTCGCCGGCCCAGGAGCCCCAGCCTGGGAGGTGGTTGGAGACTTCTTTTTCGTCTTCGGATTCGGCGAGGTCGGCTTTCTCGGCTTCGAAGGCTGCTTCGACGTCGTCGCCGGCGAAGGCACGTTGTTGAAGGGTTTGTGATGCTTCCTTGGTAGATAGAATTGCGTTTTGGGGTTCATCATCCTCGGACGCCTCGTCCTGCGTCACAGTCGTCCAACCATTAGTGTTCGGCACGGTGATGTTTCCGGCTGGCTTGGAAGACGCCTTCGTCGAGGCCTTGCTGGGTTTGGTCTTCAGATCATCCTTTGCCACGGACACTTCCAAAGCAACCTGGTCGTTGGCCTGCGCATGTGATCTCTTCGAGCCTTTAGGGGCATCCAGCCATGCATTTCTGGCCGGAGCTGGCTCCTTGCTCAGCCAACCAGCCGCGAGCGGTCCACTTGCTGTTGCGCTCTTGGAGATACCGTTTGAGGAGATACCGTTTGACTGCGGCTTCTGTCCCGACGACTGCTTCTCGGTCACGATAGTCGCCTCGGTTTCTGGCTCATCGGTCTTGTCATTTTCGTCATCAGAGTGGTCTTCGGGTGCCTCAAACTCCAGCTTCTTCTCTTTCGGCTTCGGCTTTTGATCCTTGCCTTGTGGCCCAAAGATGGCGCGTCCCAGAGTTTCCTCCTCTTCCTCGCTCTCGACTTCATCTCCGTCAGCTATGGCCATGTCTTTGCGAAGTCGCCGGACATCCTCGTCATTGGCTTTGCGCTTTCGCTCCTCGGCGTCTTGCATGAATTTGAGACTCGCAAGACCTGACTTCTTCTCGGGCTTCATGCCAATCATATCGTCGACCTGCGAGAGATCGACATCGTCGTCATCTGAAGGCAGATCACTACCCTCATCATCAGAGACATCCTGACCAGCGATCCGTTTCTTGAGGTCTTCGGCTCGTTTGGCTTGCTGGATAACCCCATCTCTTGCATTCTCGTCCCAGGCGGTTCGATTTGTTTGCTTCAGAGACTTCGCCCACTTGGAATCTTTATGCTTCGTCCCCATTCGAGCCTCAGCACGCTTGCGGTCCGCTCTCTCCTTCTCATCTTCGTCCTCCTCAGGATCGATGCCCATCTCTTCGAGCATTTTCTTCTCCCTATCAGCATCCCTCTCACGCTCTCTACGATGGACTCGTCGATAACTCTTGCTCTTGATCTTAGCAATGCGCTTCGCCTTGATCTCTTCGCGGAAAAGTAGCTCTCGCTGTCTGCGTAGTTCCTGCCGTCGGCGCAGGACCTCCTCAACTGGCAATTGTTTCTCGGCGAGCTCTTCGGCCTTGAGCAGAGCGGTCTCTTCGTCGGCGAGTTCGGCATCGGCCTTCTTTTGTTTAGCGGCAAGTCCAGACTCTTCCATAATGCGCTGAATGCTCTGCTCGAGTTCATTCTGCGGTGCTTCTTGTGTTGCTGGAATGAACTTCTCTGTGCCTGTGGGAGCGGCCTGATCCGACGTACTTTGGAGAGGGAAGCTGAGGTACTCGGCTCTGCGGTTGCGCACAACAGTGTCTCGCCAGCGATCGAGCTGTTCCTTTGCCTTTTCTGTGGCGACTTCTCGATCCAACTTATTTTGCTGTCGTTTGGGTAATGGGGCGGCAATTGTAGTAGGCTTTTGCGACTTCTTCTTCTTGGAGGTAGACTTGTCGAAGTCAAGTCCAGTATCTTCCAGGAAATCGTCGACAGTGGCAGCAGCGGCTGAGACAGGAGCTGAAGATTTGCGAGAGGATGAGTCCAGTGCTTCCAGACGATCTCGCATGCGAGCAACACGCTCCTCGTCGTCTCCACCATCCTCGTCCTCGTCTTCTGACTCTGAGGATTCGTCATCTTCTTCACTGCCACTGTCCTCGTCCGTGTCCTCCGGGTGTCCGTTCTTGCCGACATGTTCGTCCTCTTCCTCGTCGTCCAGCATAGCAGCCAGATCTATCGCATCATCTCCCAGACCCAGACCTTCCTCATCTTGGCTGTCGCCGTCGTCATCTTCACTCTCGCTCCTCTCATCAAGATCCACGTCTTTTTGCTTCCTGCCACTCTGCTTCTTTCCCTTCTTCGAACTCTTGCTTCCTCGAAATGTGAACCCTCCAAATTTCTCTTCATCGCTCTCGCCAAATGCTTCGTCCGAGTCCAGATCGCTGTCATCGTGATCCTCGCCTATCCCTCCTATCGTCCACTCATTCCCCGAGCTATCACTTCCATACTCGACATCTGGATCGTCGCTCCGTCTCGCAGACTTCTTGCGCTGTGGTTGTTCATCCTCTTCCTCTCCCTCGTCCTCTTCATCCTCGTCTCGTCGCCTCTTGCGTCTTGGCTCATCGTCCTCGATTTCTCCAAGCCGATGCGATCGACCATTTCGCTTGTCTGGGAATTGCTCTTGGGCTCGCTCGTATGCATCGAGACCTCGCCTCTTGCTTTTCCTTCGCTTGTCTTTGGGCGCTTTGGCTACCACAGCCGTGTTCGCTCTAGAAACTCGCGCCGGCATCTCGCAGTCTGCGTTGTGTAGATCAACCAGAAGCCGTGGCAACCTCCAAAAATTCAAGGACGACCCGCGAAATCTTGGCTAGGGCGGGCAGACACTTCTAACTTGTCAAAACTCACCCCCGGCTCCTCCGCGGACTTCACTTCATTCCCACGACAACGACGAACCAATTCCATCACCACCTTTCACATCGAACGCAACCATGCAGCCGTCTCCCATCCTCCAGAAAGCCATCCGTCGGCTTCCGTTGACGACCAAACAAGGACCTCATAACTACTACAAAGGAAACCGAGTAGGCGCGCTCGGAAGGCATACGAAATGGGGAGGATATGTGATCAACTGGGCCAAGGTCAGGACTTATGTCGTGCCTGATTTGAGCGCTTTTCACGTATGTATACTTCCCCGAAGTTTCATGGGAACCCAGCTAACGATAATATGTCTTAGCTTACGCCATTTGTCGCGATGAGAATCCAGAAGAGGAGGGATAGTTTTGCGCATACGGAGACGAAGAGCGCGATGGATGGGAAGGAGTATATCAGGAAGTGGAAGGAGGAGGGCGGGAATATGTGAATGGCTTAAGAGCATTTAGGAACGTGGAATGGATCAACAGCACTTTGCTGAAAGAGAGGAGATACAGCTGGGACGAGGAGAGAAGTGGACACCCGCCCTGCCACAGGCGCCATCATCGTCCCAACACGGGAGAAGCCATCAGCATCATGGCAGGGTATGGTATGTTCCGAGCCGCGATGAAAGCCCACGCCCACTGCGGCGGCCGGCGAAGGAGGCGGATCCCGACAAAGGGCGGGGAAAGGTGCGAGGAAACAAACGAGGTCTGAAACAACTGTTCAGCTCTTGACCAAGACGCAGTACAAGTGGTATGTTTAGGATCCATGAAGCTGTATCCGATTATCGAACCTACAAACCACAACGCTGTATAGGGGTATCTCCTGCTTTTCCAAAACGCCATATCAATCCTTCACGCGTCTGCGTTGCTCAATAACCACTACGTCCGCGGCCACGACCATTGCCACCTCTACCGCGACCACGTCCGCCCCAATCACCGCGTCCTCCACGGGCTCCACCGCGACCACCACCATCACGCTGACCCTCGTTTGGAAAGAAGCTGAAGCGGTTGGTAGCACCGATCTTGGGGTACATGCCCGCGGGAACAGCGACATCCGGCTCCTTGACCTTCCTCAAGTCCAAAGCCACCTCCTGAGTGAGCGCCCACTTCGAATAGCCCTTGTTCATGCTACTCTCCACACATGCACGCAGGAACGCCGTAAAGCTCGCCTTAGCCGGTGGCGGCAGACCCATGTTGACGAGGAACTCAGGAAAGTTGCTGACTTTCTGGATGTCGCGAATCGCCTGTGCCATGGAAGCGGCTGCACCATTTGGTGGAGCGCCGTGACGCTTGAAGAGGACGGCGCGGAGTTCGAGCAGGGTCATCTTCTGCGTGTTGCCCTCCTTGTCGGTGTATGTGCGGCCTTGGTTGACAATTTTGCGCATGAGGTTGAGGAACATGAAGAGGCGATAGGAGGTCTTGCCGGCTTCGAACGTCTTCTGTAGTCGGTAGTCTGAGACCGGTGATGACTCCATGAAGCTGAGCTCCGCCATGCCTTTGCCCTTTGGCGAGGGCTCGAGCATCCAGACAACGTTGCGAGTGATGGCCTCCTTGATCAGGGCTTTGGTGAGCTCTTCGGAGACGTCGACGTCGCTGATGAGGATCATGATGAGGAGATGTCCCAGGTTTGGCACATGTTGCTTGTCTTGCTGGCCGTCGACGAATCTCTTGAGCATGTTGTTGGCGTGTTCTGCGATGCTCGGGCGCTCAGTTGCCAGGCAGAGAAGGAGATGGAAGAGCTGAAAGTAACTCTCGATGGCCTTCTCGGAAGCGTGTGTCAGGGTGGACTTTGGCGACTCCCGTATGCCCATGTAGAAGCGCACGTGGGCAGGCAAATGCGAATTCTGTTGAGCTTGACGGGCCTCAGCCTCAGCTGCTTTGCCGGAAAGCTGAACGACGATTTCGGTCATGAAGTTGTAAATGACGGTGTCCAGCGGTCCTTCCGCACCACCCGCTCTGGCGATGCCGTTCAAGCGCTCATCGATGCCTTTGCGGACTCGGTCCCAGTGCTTCTCAGAGATGGGCAGCGGCAGCCAGTGCTCAAAGCGCAGACCTTGGATTGAGTGGCGTACGTTGTAGAGCTCGAAGGCGTCGCGCGAGATGAGGTCGAACTCGGAGTTGATGGCACGAGGGCGACTGCTGGCGGTGACGCCGATGCCCAGGTCGAGGTCGTTGAAGCCGCGCTTGAGCGTGAAGCACTGCAACTCGCGGGTGCGGATGATGTTGTGGCCGTGGACGAGTCGACTGAAGCCGTTCCAAGCACGAGCTGCCAGGAAGAGATCCTCTTCTTCGAGGTAGTCGCAGAACAGGAGAAGGATATCTTCTGGAAGGTCGACAAGCTTGATCTTCTCCTTCTCAGGATCCTCCGCTTTCTCGACACCATCCGCCATGACCTCGTCGTCGTCGTTTGCTGGCTGGTCGCTGGCGGGCAGACTTGGCAGCTTGCTCTTAGAAGCACCGGAGGTCGGAGCGTCGCAAGGTCTGCCATGCCTCCAGCTGAAGGTTACACAGCCGAACTGACACTTCTCGCACGAGAATCTGCTCGTGTCCCTCACCATCCCCCACTCGGCCTCCTCCTCCTCGATCTCCTTCACATACTCCTCGCGATCAATACCAGGCCCGCCGTAATCCTGGTCGATCTTGTCGCTTGCGAAGAAACTCAACATCTGGATGCAAATGCCCTTGAGCGTGTAGGCGGGTGTATAGCCGTCGCCGCGCTTGAGGATGTTGATGCAGATGTAGTTGTCGAAGATGTTTGGATGTACGACATCCTTGCTGTCCATGGAGATCTGGGGAGGGTCGAGTGGGTATGAACTGGTGAAGTGCATGGTCATGTGCAGCGGGCGGTCGTTCTCTGGGCGCACAATCAAGCAAGCCGTCGTCAGGTCGTCATCTTGGATGTGGACGGCGACGCCTGGATATGGCTTTTCTTGCAGTTCTTTGATGTCGTGTAGCAGGCGCTGACGGAGGAAGGCGTTGGTGGTGTAGGCCGCGGTACTGCCGTGGTGAGCCATGATGGGTTTCGATGAGTTTGAAGGTAGTGTGATGTGGTGAGATGCGGGGTGGTGGTGGTGGTACAAAGTTGGTGGCGACTGAAAGTCCTTTTGAGTGGAAGGAACAGTCGAGTGAATGACAGCCTCGTGGCCCGTGCGCCATAGCAAACGCCCGGTGACCAGAATAGGCCATGACTCAGTTCGAGGCATCCATCCAGGCATTCATCCCACGTGACGTGACACAACCGTTCCATTTTGGAGAAGATTCTGTCTTGATCGAACAAACAAATACCATAATGGAAATAGCCATCGCTCGTTGTCTTCAAAAGCAGGTTACTGCAAGTTTGCGAGTGGAACAGGCGTCAAGCTTCGAGACATCAACTTCTACCCTCTCATACGGAGTTTGACGATCAGACACACCCATCCAGAAAATACGAGCACCACTCAAAGGTTTGTGCCATCATCTTCAGGGGATGTTGCCGTCAGTCTGTAAAGCACAAGTGCGATCTGTCAGGGGCTTCGTCAACGTACTATAGCCATGTCGTTCCCAGAACTGACTGTTGTCAATGATCATTGTTATCCAAGCTGTTCTGTACAGCCTTCGAACGCTTCCATCTCTTTCCACGTTTACGGTACGGGTCCACGATGCCGTTGTGTTCCCTCTTACCATCGGTTGGTCAAATATCGTGAACAAGGCGAGTTCTCCCGAGCCTCTCCAATGCTATGTGAACGATTTCCGCGGAGCAGACGCTTTGGAGGACATGTACCAGAAGGTTCAGCTCGCAGCCCTGGGTCAAATTGATGATGTTCTTAGGATCGATTACAACCGCTTGGCTCCTGTCGCATAGAGGGTTGACCTGCGTGATCCTACGTTCGTCGGTCATTAGAACCTGATCCTGATTTGTTTCCGAACATGGCGAAAGGCGCGAAGGTTGGGGACAACCGCTGCTCACGTCGAGCCCGAAATGCGAGGAGCAAGTTTCACTTTGAAACCGTGAATTTGTTTTCAACGAACAATGGGCATGCGCTTGACCCCGAATGTGCACATTCGTCGTTACAATGTGGCGCTGGTCAAATGGGACCGCTTGTCTCGCGCTGGACCCAAGACTGTGGTGCTGGTGGTCCCTCTAGTACTTGGGAAGTACATGGCGTGTATCTGAAGCAGGGCTAGGCGAGAAACATGGTGTGCGCATGCTCGATGATCGATGATGCGTCTGTCTTCTCCTCTTTCTGTGCTACCACTGTCGGGATCGTTGTCAGCGAGACATCAATCTGGCGGCTGCATCTCTTCGTGTCGCCCATCAGACGAAGTGAACCTCAAGTCGTCGTCTTTCCGCTCGCAAGCTCTCATCCGCACAATGATAGGCGTTGCTCAATGCCGGCCTGTGAGTGAGGTAGTGCAAAGCCCACGAGACAGGGGTATATACTCCCATGGCATCCAGCCAATGCAACGCATCCCCACACCATCGCCGTTTCTACTCTTGTGGAGTCGTGGAGGCATCGTGTTCGCATCGTTTGTGTGTATTAGGGAGTTGCGTCTTTCTTGACCTACGGCGATGCGAGGAGGATGTCGTCGTTTCTCAATGATCCTGGTCGAGTCATGGGTCGAAATGTTTATTGCCCCTTACCACGGTCTGTTGCAGGGCATTCCGATTGCTGGTCACTTGGCAACACCGACTGTGTGATGATCGCATGACAAGACCGTCCTGACGATAGCTCAGTGGCTACATGGCGAATCGATTCCCTACTGCTAATGTCGTGTCGCGAAGGTTTCTCCTCTTCCCATGTGTCGTTGCGAGCTGTTCAGAAAACTTTCGAAACCGCGATCGTACGTCACCTCTTCCCTTTGAACGCGATCACCTCGATGACGGTCCAAAGTCCTCGCTGACTACCATCAGAACACACTAGCCATGGCATCTCTTCGGTGTTGCGGCCAAAAGCGATAACTCTCGCGTCCCTTTTCTGAAAGCAGAGTCTTCTGTCGGGACCCGATCTTCAATCGGCAACCATCCGCACTCGTTCTCGCTAGAAAAGGTGAGCCAGAGCGAGAGTAGATGCGCGGAGTCCACGCGACTCGCGAGGAAGGGTGAAGTCGTTGCTGATCCACTCGGCTCTGCGCCGCACAGGCACTAGGAGCATCTGAAACGTGCGAACTCTTGCGTATGGAGTTCGCCATACCTTGAAGATCCGATAGTTGCCGGTTGAGAACGTACTGCTGTATGAAGGGAAGGTCGGCCAGGTATGGTATCCACTGCTTGTCATGCAGTGTGTCGCTAAGATGCAAGCACTCTGCAAAAGCTTGTATCTTCGTATCGGCGTACGCGCTGTCGGCGTGTGATCAAGAGCGAAGTAATCACCGGCGAGTTGATTTTTCAGCTGGTCGTTGAGCAGCACAAGATGTCTCCACCAATGTCGCTAAGTTGTCTGATGATGGAGGAGACGTCCGGGTAGCATGAGGTGCATAGGCTCTCCTATCTCAGTCTGCTGACACTTGCGCACCATCACGAGACCAGGCAACTTTCATGCTTCGACGGCGCAGTACAGCATGCCGTCGCTGGGATCCTCTCGGAGTCTGAGCACCACCAAGCAACGCAGCGTGATGTCCTTCACCGGAAGCCTCCCCCGCCAGTGATATGCATCCCGTCGAAGCCGTTCACGCTGAGTGGGATTCGGCTCATGCAAACCCCAAACCCAAGGCTTATGCAGCCCTCAATCCACATATCCCACGCAGTCCGTATATTTCCATGACTTGTGTGATTGCTCAACATTGTTCCCACAGCTGATGCAGAACAAAAAGTGACGCGTTCTGACGACCACGTGAGCAAACATCGGCGTGACCAGAGAAGGCTCCCGGACCGAGATATCCCGTGACACCGTTGTCATGTGTGATGATGGAACAACGGCTCGAAGTTGGGCATCAATTGGCCCCTACGCCAAAATAATTCAAAATTCGACCAGTGAGCTTGCGAGATTTTCCACAAAACTGCATCTGTGCTCGAACATGAGGCCAATGCTTTGCGGCCCATGCCGACGACGAGCCCTTTTCCTTTCCTCTGCTGATTGTTTGATTCAATTCTTACATCGTCGTGGAAGATATTGTTGATAGATCAAACCCAAGCCTTCCAAGCCTCATCGTTGCTGGGTTTCTGAGACTCCACCGGCGCATTCTCCGAGCAGTAAAGAACAGATTCTGAAACACCTCGAAATTGCCAGATCAAGCGACACTGGATATCATTTGATCACGCAATCAATAACGAGTCTGGCGGCGAAAAGAGTCGATGGTTGGCGGCGTACGACATCATCTCGACCCTTCATGTTGCTTTCCGCTCTATTCGATGCAGCTTCCCGCCAGACACATCACATCGTACTGTTGCGGCCACCGAGGATGAGCAGTCCTTGTCTCGTCACCAAGTTGATTGTCCGAGGTGTCAAACCTGCTTCTCAACTTGCTTCTTGAAGGGTCCTGTTGCGCGCGACGAGTACGACCAGGAGCGAACTGGGGTGTTTTGGCTGTCTCGACACTCCTCCAACAGTCTGTACGAGTCGCGTCACAATTAACAAAAGCCCCACCCATCGATGTAAGACCTCGTCCACCTTCAGCATCACGGCCGCCAGGATCGAGAGACCGAAAAGTGCGTCGTTACATCCGTCGGCTTCTGGCTGAAGACAAATACATCATGGCGTGCATCGCGGGGCTCGTCTACACGTCGAGGACGTCATGAGAACGAACGTACAACGCCAGACCCTGTGGCCGTCCGCGCAGCCTTCCTCGTCCAAGGCTCGTGTCCTGCGCATGTGATGATCATCTTTCAGATTGAGGAGGCGGTCAAGCTGCAGCCACGAAGTAGGTGAGCGTGTCGACCCGGTCGTACGTGTAACGCCAGTATCCGATCGACGCGCCCAAGGTCGCACAAGATCTCGTCGACGAGTCCCGGGCCTGCGGTTGCGCAAATGTCGCGTGTCTGCTGCAGGTAGCCGCATCAGCAAATGCCGGACCTTGTCGTGGGTGACTTGCGAATACTTGAAATGACAGAAGATGAGACGGGACGCGTGATACCTTTGGATGTTTGTTTGTCAAGAAGAAACCGTGTGTTCGCCGACGACCATCAAGGCCGAAATCAATTCCAACCAACGCGAACGCCGATACCCGCAAGACAAATGGAATGGGAGCCATCGCTCACTTGGACGAGCTTGCTGACGTGCCATCTTTCTTGATGTTGGGAAGGGTCGAAGCCTTCCTCTTCAACGTGTACAGACGGTTCGTCGTGTCCCTGCAGTCCCCTGGTATCGCATGTCAGCTCGGGCGTCGATAGAGGACTTGAGGATTGTCTGCTGCATCTTACCACACTTCTCGTCCAGCCGATATTCGATCGCAACCACGTTCGCAGGACAGCGCTTGTGAGTCTCTTGGTATTTCAGGCCTATCAAACATGTTAGTCTGCGTTGCTCAAGTCACTCGGCGCTCGCTCCTTACACCAGGCTCGAACAGTATACCGCAGGTGTCCACAGGCGTATTCGACCTTGGTGTAATCGCACATATCGATGGCTTGCAGAGTAGTCTTGCAGTCGTGTATATTCGTAATGACGGAGCTCAATGAGTGAGATGGCTACGATCGTTGGTTTCGATCGACAGAAAGGTCTTTGGTCGTTACGATTCGTTTGGAGAGGATCTCGGCGAGCCTGGTATGTATGAAGGTGCAGCAAACTAGGCGAAACCAATCGTCTTTCGGCAGCACACGGCCATACTCAGTCGGCACTGAAGAACAAACGGGGCCCAACGGCTCGGGACGTGGTGGTGGCCCCGGGAGCTCTAAATGATACACATCGGACACCCGCAGTAGAGCATGTGTGACCCAAGATGCATTGCTGCAGCTTTCTTTTCGAGCTGCATGGGGGGATGAAGGGTCGTAGCTGTTCTGTCTAGCAAGTCGTCCGCACGGCAGCACTCGGCATCGGGCAAGAGGGGTGGGGTAGGAGGTAGGCTTCGGTGAAGGTGGCTCAGGCCTGGGGGCAGGTTGATGGACCAATGATGCCCGCGAATGAAATGACAGGGACTGCGATGGAGCTGGTCATTCGTTGAACGCTTGGCCGCCAGAGTGGGCAAGCAGGAGCGAAAATGACCTGTACCGAGGAGTCGAGCAGGTCTAGCCTTCTTGCGATCGAATTATGTAGTGGGCGTCTATCGCGACTACGGGTATTTTGTTGCTGACATGGTGGCTTTAGCGGGATGCGCGTTGCCCGTTGCTGGTCGCTCGTACCATATGCCGACTCTGACTCTCTGCCTTGCAGTCTCAGCATGCCGAAACGGCACCGCATGGAGGGCGGAGACCGGCTCCTTGGATCTCGAAGCTACCGGGATGTCCGGTGTCTGCTCCCAAGGACAAGGCTTAGGGACAACGGAGAACAAATCATCGCTCGACGACGCTCGTTGGAGGGATCCGAGAATGTTTCTAGCGCTTGGTTTGGATTGATTGACTTCCAGCCAGCGCCTCAGCCGCGAACCCAGTTCATGACTGTTATTGCCATACGTCCTTGGCAGATGTGCAGTTTCACATGTTGTTGCTGGCGACGGCTGATGAGAGACGAGTTCATCGTATAACTTCGTAAGTAAGCGGGACCGTCTCGTTGAACGTCCATCACATTGTGAACACCCACATCATCGCCTCCATATGGCCATCGATGATACCACGATGAATCGAACCGTCGCCGTTGCGAAATACGCCACAAAGTCTCGCACGGCCTGCCGTTGACGCTTTCGCTCCCGGCGCGCAACTCCCGTGTCAGAGAAGGATCTGCGACGGCATCTGGAGCGGTGAAGACCACAATGATGGCATGACGCCCATCATCGACCTTTGCAGTCAAAACATCCCATCAGCAGATCCGCCATCTTCGCCACGAGCCAGATAGCACGAGTCGCAAAGGATCTCGTGCGGCAACGGAGTTGTTCCCCGGGGAAAGCGTACGTGCAATCGAGCCGATCATGCAACATCACATCGCCATCGAGTCGTTGCTGGGTTACGGCGACGCCATCTCGCATGGGTAGGATCGTTGCGTAACATGCCCGGGGGCCTGATGAACGTGATTACCAGAAGGCAATATATATGCGACAGGCGCATGGAGCAGGTTCCAGCAGGCGACGTCGTTGCAGCTTCCTTTGATGCATGGAGGTCTACTTTTTCTCCGGGCCCCTGTCCTGCAGCGCCATGCAGGAAAGCAATGCAGCTAAGGATAACGTCGAAGCAGACCATCTCTTGCCCGGCAGATTCGGCATGCAGCGAGCGAACTATTGACCAGTGCTTCCTAGCTCGCCCTGACGCCTCCCTCTCCGAGCCAAGCACGAAATAGAGCCACATGATGGGAGGATGCACGCAGCATATCGCCAGGACACATGAGCTGCAGCGCTCAAGACCAGCAACGAGAACACCTGTACCTGCGTTAGCGACGATCCTCCTCCTCAATAAGTAGAAGGGCAAGACAAGGAGAGTACGAAAACGAACTGGACGTGCATGATCGGATCGAAGCCAAGCATGTGAAATAGATGAACTATGCACGACTCGGGCCGCCAGAGAAGATACCTGGCGATGGGTATTTTGCCGAAATCCGCGGCACGCGTGGTGTTCGGAACCAGACTTATGCAACGGAAGCCGCCGAGGATGGTATCAGGGCAAGAGGCATGAGAAGGCAGTCGTAATGGTCACCAGTGGCCGAACATACCGAATTTGAGCTTGGGCAGAGGGTTGGTGGTACAAAGACGGTCAGAAATGATGATGGCTGCGCTGTTGAATGCCCAATATGCAGATCGACCTGACACCTCCACTACCACATTGCGTGCATGAAATGCAAGGAACATCCACATCTGGCTACAACACCAGAGGAAAGCAACTATCATGAAATTGGCATTGCAACGCTCAATGATATCGAACAGCAAAACCCAGTCCAGCGCCCCAGACGCATGCGTTCACATAAGAGCCGTGGAGGTCATGAAACAACCTAGAAATCACCGCCGCTCTCCTCAGGATCCAACCAGCCTCTGCACATCTCAACAGCCCTCGCCCACTTCTTGAACATCTTGTCGGACTCTTCTGGCGTGATGTCCGGGGTAAAGAGCTTGCGACCCTTCTGATTAATAGCCTTGAGCTCGTTGAACTCCTTCCAGATATCCACCGCGAACCCAGCTGCAATCGCTGCGCCCAAAGCAGTCGTTTCGTGCATGTCCGGGCGATCAACGGGAATGCCGATGATGTTAGCTTGGGTCTGCATGCATAAGTTGGAGTTAGACATGCCACCGTCAACGGCAAGATCTGAGAGATGGTGACCGCTGTCCTTTTCCATGGCGTCTAGGATGGCCTTGGTTTGGAAGCATGTGGCTTCCAGGGTAGCTCGTGCGATGTGGCCTCGTTGGGTATGTTGCGTAATGCCGAAGATTGTGCCCTTTGCATCGTCGATCCAGTAGGGAGCGAACAAGCCCGAGAATGCCGTCACGAAGACGAGGCCGCCGTTGTCTTCGACGGATGCTGCTAGGTCTGAGATTTTGTGCGAGTGGGTGATGAAGCCCATGTTGTTCATCAGGAATTTGACACCTGAATGAGGAGGTTAGTGACGCTGCCTTCCCTACAATCGCGAAGAATGATACTGACCTGAACCTGCCACAGCAATAGATCCCTCAAGAGCGTAGACCGGTTTCCGGTGCCTCCCAAAGTCGTATGCAATGGTCGCGAGCAACCCGTGTTTTGATATAACTGGCTTTTCGCCCACATTGTACAGCAAGAAACAACCCGTTCCGTAGGTGTTCTTTGCGCAACCAGGAGTGAAGCCTTGCTGACCAACAAGAGCAGCAGACTGGTCGCCTAAACATCCAGCGATCTTCATGCCCATTAGTGGTCCCGTAGCGATTCTGCCGTAAGCTTCTGCGTCCGAAGATGGCGAAATGCGAGGTAGGTGGATCTTGTCGATATCGATGTCGAAGAATGCCAGCAATTTGGGGTCATATTTGACAGTATGCAGGTTCATGAACATCGTTCGCGAAGCATTGGTGCTGTCCGTAACGAATACGCCCTTCTCCTTACCATTCAGATTGTACAGCAGCCAAGTGTCCACCGTGCCAAACGCAAGCCGGCCAGCGTCATATGCCTCCTTGACCTTTGGAACATTCCGCAGCATCCAAACCAGCTTCACGGCTGATGGGTATGTTGACAGAGGCATGCCTGTGATCTCTGCAATGTTCAAGCCCTCTTCCTTTTCCTTCTCTTTCAACTCTCTGACCAAGCCTTTAGTTCGAGTATCCGGCCATGCGATGGCATTGTGCAATGGCTCGCCTGTCTCAACATCCCACACCATAGTGGTTTCTCTTTGTGTCGTAAGACCCACAACTTTGATATCCTCGAGCTCGTGCCCGATCTCTATGAATGACTGGCAAGCTTTACGTATGCAGTTCTTCACACTGGCGATCAGCTCGTAGGGATCATGCTCGTGCCAACCCGACTCAGGATAGTATTGCTGAAACTCATGCTGGTGCGAGGTGACCGGTTGTCCCGTAGCATCGAAGATGATGAATCGGGAACTTGTCGTGCCTTGATCAATTGCGCCGATGAAGAAGGTTGAGAGGACGTTCTCTTTACTGGTGGTGAAGCGAGGCATACCAGGTCGTTGCGGCTTGTCTTCCGGTATGGGCTGAGGGTCGGTCGTTGAGGTTCCTGCTGCTGTCATGGAGTTGAAATATGAGCCCGAAACACTGTTGTGCTCGAGCTTTTCGCTTGCAGCATCGTCGAGCGGCGCCATGGTTCCGGAAGGCATGGCGGCGCAGTATGTAGCAATGGATCGAAGCGACTGTTGTCCTCTATGTAGACTGGAGAATCGTCGTGCTCCTCCAGACAAGGCTGGCAATGGCGTGAGACTCAACAGGCAAATGCAGCGAAAGCGCTAGAATTTGAAGAATTTGGGGGGTAAAGTGGTATACAATGGGGGTACCGTTGAAAGAGGAAGAAGAGGTAGAGAGAATACTTGCCCAGACAGAAATTACTGTGCCTTTGGAGACGATCCTTTTCCAAGGGAATTCCATCACTCATTGTGGCAATCCGTCATAAGCTCGTTGGGCAGGCGCGTGACAGAGGCTGCTAAAACGTCGGAATATGTTCCCACTGATGTAAACATTGCACCAGCTCCACCATCTCCACTGTCGTCGCCATAGCGCGGTGGAGCGCAGATGTGGGAAACCCGTGGAGGCTGTTTCATCGTTCTGTCATCATTCCTGCCGGTATTTCGTAAGGCTCGTTCGGAACGTGAGTTGTCTTCTTCAGGATTTCTGTGAAGACCATGTTGCTTTCTTGTGGTCGTGAGCAGAATTGTGTTTGGAGAGGAGAGTTCGAAGACGGGGTCGCACTTGAACCGGCTTTTACTGGTCCTTTGAAACCAGGGTTTCGGCTGCACCCTCCACTAGCCGGTGGACGATCGTTTTGATAGGAGTTCCGAACTCCGTTCGTTGGGAAAAGGGATAGAGGGGTAAAGATGGAACAGGGGAAGCAGCTGGATTAAGCATACTGCGTGTTCTGCTATGTCGTGCTCCAAATCGTCCTTGCAGCAGTAAAGGCCGAAACCGGACTGGAGACATGTGACAGCGACCATGTTGGTTACGCCGTGGACGGATCAAAGTGATGCAAAGTTTGGTCTTGGTGAGGAGAAAAGTGGCCCAAAACTGGGCCACAAGTGGAGAGGTGTGGGTGGGTCTTCTTGCTGGCAGCCTCGCCAATCAGAGACGAGCCTCACCAGCCAGCGTACATAAGCGTTTTGCAATTTTCGTGCTCTATAATATGGCACTTTGGCGGAGTGGTTAACGCGCTGCCCTGCTATTCTGTGTATGCAGAGAGCGAGTTTAGGCAGTTCCTTCGGGAGCGTGTGTTCGAATCACACAGGGTAAGAATGACTAGAGTGCTTGCCTTCATACACCTTCTAACATCTTATTAGTGTCGCTTGCATGAGCATATTTTTTTTTCTTTTGATCCAGCCATCTCGGGCTACATGATACGCATCTTTCAGGAGCGATGACTACGCCGTGTACCTCCACAGTTCACAGCAGTCGATGGATCGAAGTGATCACTGTGCTTTTTGCGATTTTACTGCTAAGAAGCGTTTGCGTTTCACTCTTAGTATACTGAGGCAAGGGTGCCACTGTTAAGGGCCCAGGATGTATCACACGGATTGTCATTGGTCTCTTGATTCGGCAGTACTCATTCACTCACCATCAGGCTGCGCTCCGACGAGGAAGGAGCAACGACGAAACCCTGAACCCGTGCCAAACCGACTTTGAAAGACTATCGCCATTTCTGTTGTGCAACTACACCTTCGCTTTTGCATCCGAAGATCAACCACAGTTCATCACTTCAGGAAGCCCCATAGATTATTCAGACTCTCCGCCAACGTAGGGTGCGCATAAACCGCACTCTGCAAATCCCAGTACTTCAAACCTCCCAACATCGCCGTCTGCACAATACTCATAACCTCACCACCCTCCAATCCCAAACACGTAAACCCCAGGATCTCTCCACTATCGCCATCGACCACGGCCTTCATCAGACCTCTTGTCTCATCCGTCTCGAGAGCCCGAGCGACGTAAGCCATGGGCATGCTCGCAGTCATGATCTTCTTCTCAGAATACTTTGAGCGGGCTTCTGCTTCATGAAGACCGACATGACCAAGTTGTGGGTCGGTGTAGACGACATAAGGGATGGTTCTCTCTTCGGTACTTCGAGGAACTTGCTTCTTATCGATGAGATTGTGCTTGAGGATGCGAAAATCATCGTAGGAGACGTGGGTGAATGCTGGGCCGCCGTGAACGTCTCCTAAGGCGTATATGTGAGGAGCCGATGTCTGAAGCGAGGACGAGACTTCGATGTGGCCTTTTGAGCTTGTCTCCACGCCTGCAGACGAGAGATTGAGGGAGTCGGTGTTTGGTGTTCGGCCAGCTGCGAGAAGGAGGTGCGATCCAGATATGATGAATGTCTCGCCGCTTGAGGTCTCACATTGCAATTCAAATGCATTGGTCTTCTCGCTACTCGAGGAGATCGACACAGCAGAGGTGTTGAGTGACACGTCAATGCCATCTTCTTTGCAGATCTCCAGAACAGCATCAGCGATCTCTGAGTCTTCTCGAGGCAGAAGCTGTTTTCCTCGCTGAACGACATGGACTTGACTGCCCAGTCTCCTGAAAAGCTGCCCAAATTCCATTCCAATATACCCACCGCCCAGCACGACCAACTTGTCGGGCACCTCTCCCAGCTCCATAACGCTCGTCGAATCTAGCACTCTCGTGCCGTCGATCTGATCCAGTCCGGGAACATCTGGCTTGGTAGGCCTTTCGCCAGTGTTGATGAAGAACATCTCCGCCTGAAGCTCGACATCCTCGCCCTGACTCATCTTCACATTCAACGTCTTCTTGTCCTTAAAGCCTGCCTCTCCCATCACAACCTCCAAGTTTTCGATGCCGTTCACCCTCCTCTCACTCCCGCCACGAAAGCTCTCCACGATATTCCTCTTCCTCTGTCTTACCTTCTCCATCTCAACAGTAACTTTGATCTCCTTCTTGCCCGCGGGCCAGACTCCATAGTCGTTCGCTCGTCCTGTCAAATACGCCACTCTGCCACTTGCAATCATAGTCTTGGTCGGCGTGCATCCCTCATTGACGCAAGTGCCTCCGATGTGCGCACGCTCGATCAAAGCTGTCTTCTTGCCGCTCTTCGCAAGTGCAGTGGCCAGCGGCGTCCCTGATTGTCCAGAGCCAATGACGACACATTCGAAGTTTCTGGTCGATGACATTGTCGCGAGATGATTGCTGTTCAATTTGTTCGAGTTCAGACTGCGTTTGCAGGTCAATGATGTACGGCCTCGTGAGACGAAGAGCGAGCGAAACATCGAAGATTGTGCCCAACTGCTATTTTCGTCTTCAAATTAAGTCGTTGTATGCCGATGCATGACAAAGCTGCATGTCACTCGTTACATGTGGAATCACAGGTACGGCCAGGCACGTTGGTCACTCAGCTTGCTGACTTTACCTTGTCTTGCATGATCAGTGGATTCTCATTCGTGCAGTGTCAGCCACAACACCCCCAAATCACCCACCTTTCCAGGTCATGGGTACGTACCGCGAAATAGCTATTACTAGAGAGCTTGGACATCATGCTGGTCTTGGAAACGTTCGAAGCGGATAATGGAATGCGGAATCAAACCACTCCAATTACGGCTTCGCGGCAGCGATATGTTTTCCATGAAAACCAAATCCGATCGTCAAGCCAACTTCAACACGTCCCATCTCAGTCATGTCCTGTGCATTCAAGCACAAAAGGTAGCTGTTACCCGTCTCGGCATTGAGCACCACACAGAGAATGACTCCATCATCCTCGGCATTGCCATTCGGGTTCGGAATGAAGACCGGCTCGCCAGGTGTATGCTTCTCTTTCTCCCAGTAGGTGCAGCTCTGCATGTGCGTATCGGTCTTGACAAGGCCGTCGATGAACGATGACTTGCCTCGATCGCATATGCTCCAAACGTACCGATGTGGTTTGAGCGAATAGTTGGGGTTGATGCGTGGAAGATCTCCTGCTTCAGGGGATGCAATGTACATGATCTGCTCTGCCTTCGGCACCTGTGATGGGAACTCCGGCAGCTTGACCTTGCCGGACAAGGGTACATACTTGAGCTTATAGCGAGCCAGACCTGCATGGTCGAAGCTGCGCTCCATTGGGAGGTTGTGGGCGCCTGGCTGGTTGGAAACGAGGTTCTTGTAATAGAATTGATGCATGACGTCGGTGTTGTCGAATTGAAACAGCTCGCAGACGATGTCCACGCTCGCTGGATCTGCTACACTCGGCTGCTCCCAGGCGTTGACGGTATGGAAGCAGAAGAAAGGTGGAGATCGGAATTTGCCAACCAGACCACGTCCTTGTCGGCGATCAACTACAAGCCAGGTGGCTCGATTGGAGGGGTCCTCGGGGTGCTTCGACCAGGGTGTGATTGAGTCGAGAATGTTGCGCTCCCACAAGAGGCTTGCACCACTGTGCTTGTAGTATGCTGGCCAAATGCAGAGTATGACAAAGTTGTCTGTGAGAAGTAGCGAGTGGATGTAAGCGCCTCTGATGTCGTAACCAGATATTGTTGCCAAGATCTCGACTTCGCCCGTCGTTGGGCTGGCGCGGAAGATTCTGTAGGTCGAAGATTTGGCGCCAAATGCGAGGTTGTAGTTGAAAATGTCACCCGTCTCGGGATCGTGCGATGCATGGGAAGCAGAAAGAGGTCCAGTCAAATCCTTGTGTATGTGGTGCTGATCGGTCACTCCAAGGGGTTCCAAGGTGTCGGCATCGAAGTGCTTCGCAGATGTGGCGTCGGTCGTGACAGTAAGCAGACGACGGCCATTGTGATTGGTGTTGTCAGCCTCGACCGGTAAGGTCTCTCTGATAACGACGCCAACATTCTCCTCATGAGCACCCAGGGGAGCGGAAGGGAAGAAAGCTGTCTTCAGCTTCTTGTAGAACGAGTCGCAAGGGTCGCGTTTCTGTGCAAAGGTGATATCGTCGAGTCTGCCTGTTCTTCGGACTTTCTCGATCAACTCGTCAGTCTGATTGTACGACGAATAGATGGCTCGACTGCATCGATCTTTTTCTCCAGGGATGAGGTCGAACTTGTGGATAGTAGTAAAGCCATCGAACCAGTGGCTGACGACGAATTCCTCGTCTTTGTTAGCCAGTGGGACCTTAGACTGGCCGGGCCCTGTTCTGTAGAGTGATCCAGCAGCGTAGTTGGGAATGTAGCCAGAGATTGAAAGGTCCACTTTGGTTCGCGTATCGCCACGCGCATCAAACTTCAGCAGGTCAGCGGGCGGTCTCGCAAAATACACCACACTTACTTACACCCGCGGCATTTGGCCAGTCTTTGTAATGCTGTTCAGGGCTCACAGGGGCTCCATTCGGTTCTTGGCCGTACAGATGTTTACCGTTCGTCTTCGTCAACGTCAGTGATGTCTGACTGCAGGACATTGACAAAAGTCTTACCCTGCCCGTTGGAAGCGCGAGGGACGTCCTCTCAACTTCTTGCCGCTGCTTCATGGTTTGTAGCGCAACTTCGATGCTTTGCTGCGACTAGTAAAGTCCACAGAAGGGGTTCGTGAACGTCAGCCGAGTCCTGTCAGGATGATGACGCCTCTGGAGTGGATGCGTTGCCCTTTATCATCACTCGTTCAGCCATTCAGCCATCTGTGGGCCGCGGCACATCGCCAATGTCAGCATCGTTATTGTTGTTGCCTTTTCCCGCTGCTTCGTGGTCTCAGATGACTCGCTTGATGAGTTATGCAAGCGCCTACTGTAAGATAAAGTTGAAAGGATTCGAGGGCAGCGACAACATCGATTGGCTGGGCTCCCAAATCTGACCGGATTCCGTTAGGCATTCCCTCGCAGTGAACATTCCTTTGGGGTGCATTGCGAGCTGGCTGAAATGCGTACGGGCGTATTATGTCCGCGGCGATAGGGCAAAGAGCATGAGTTTGTCCGAGCAGGAGATGTCCAGCACTAGTTACGACAATCTCGATGTTTTGTTTTGAGAACGCAGGCTGAACAGTCGCTAGGCTTCTAATTGAATTTCCAACTCGGGCTAGCATTGCGACCCTACTGCCCTCGATTTCCTCAGGGATGCTGATCAGCCGATCATCTTGTCATCGTGAAGGGTTGTTGGCCAGCAGCCACAAGAGGAGAAAGACCAATGTCAGCGACGGAGCGACGGGCCCGGGTCTTCCTGCTCGGTCCGGGGGCTGACCTCAGCTGGTGTGGAGAGACATTCATAAAGACGGGTATAGCCATCTTGTCGATCTCAAGCTGCCTGTAGGAGATGAAGTTGTTGATCGTTTTTCAACAGGTGATGTTGTTGTTGAGACTCTGATGTCGGAAGATAGATCCTTGCCCACGTGTGGTGCACAGGCCAAGCGCTAAAACTAGAACCTAGGGCCTCGGATATAATCCGAGCATCGGCGGTTCCCCAATTCCTTCACGAACATCACGAACGACGTTAACAGCAGCTAGTCTGGGTTATTATATCTATTCAATGACCTGCTGCACCAAAGCTATGTGCCATGGACGGATCCGAAGTCTGAATGGTCGAATACGTTGACAAGACCGACATCGCAATGTCTCTTGGCCACGCTTTCACTGGAACCATGCCGGATCCGCCTGCAGTTCTACGGATCCGTCTGCTCTGCCAATAGCTAGTTCGACTTCTCTATACCATATGCCGATGTGGTCCTTGATGCAGTACCCATTGTGGACTCTGGCATACCGGATACTTCCAGAAAGCAAAGACATTCTCGGTCGAGCAACGGCACGAGGGCCGAGCAATGGAGATATAAGTATCTGCTTCTGCTTCTGGACGGAAGCCCACGCATCGTGAGTGGTTGTCACCTATTTGTATTCGTCATCTATTTGTACCTGGATTTCTCACTCTCTGCTTCCTGCACTATCTTCAAGATGCCACACTACCGCCTCAAGTCCATCAAAGAGCAGTCGACCTCCAAATCGACACCATCAATTGATGTCCCAGGCATCGTCAGAGATGTTATCGCTGACATTCGCCAAAACGGAGACGCTGCCGTCCGGAAGTACTCCGAGAAGTTCGACAAATGGACCCCTGCTTCGTTCAAACTGACCGAGAAAGAGATCCAAGAAGCCATCTCCGCACTACCACAACAGACCATCGACGACATTAAGGCTGTACAAGCCAACGTGCGGAAATTTGCAGAAGCACAGCTCGCCTCGATCAATGACTTCGAACTCGAGATCGAACCCGGCGTCTTTCTAGGCCAGAAGAACCTCCCCATCGATGCCGTTGGCTGCTACATTCCTGGAGGCCGATATGCTCTGTTGGCTAGCGCACATATGACAATTTTGACTGCGAAGGTCGCTGGCGTGAGGCATGTGGTTGCAGCTACGCCACCCATTAATGGCAAGATTCCGAATGCGACAGTGGCTGCGATGTACTATGCTGGCGCCGATGACATCTTCATCCTTGGAGGCGTACAGGCTGTAGCGGCGATGGCCGTGGGTACTGAGACGATTGCGAAAACCCACTTCCTGGCTGGACCTGGCAATGCGTTCGTTGCAGAGGCCAAGCGTCAACTGTTTGGCGAAGTTGGCATCGACCTGTTTGCGGGACCGACTGAAGTCCTCGTTGTTGCCGACGAGCACGCCGATCCCTATATGTGCGCTGTGGACCTTCTTTCCCAGTGCGAACACGGTCCAGATACCCCTGCCCAGCTTATCACGAACTCCGAATCTGTGGCGAAAGCGACGCTGTCCTACTGCGACGAGCTTTTGAAAGTGCTGCCAACAGGTGCCGTTGCCTCGGTCTCTTGGAGCACTCTTGGGGAAGTCATCGTTTGCGACACCATGGACGAGGCATACGCCGTAGCAGATGAGTATGCATCAGAGCATGTGGAAATCTTGACACAGACGCCTCGAGATGCACTAAAGAAGATGAGCAATTATGGCGCCTTGTTCCTGGGTGCCAACACCTGCGTGTCATATGGTGATAAGGTATGTCCAGTCCTGACGCAAGCCCTACCCTCCAGCTAACATGTACACTAGTGCATCGGCACCAACCACGTTCTACCAACTCGCAAGGCTGCCCGCTACACTGGAGGGCTTTGGGTCGGAAAGTGAGTCGCATGCCATATTACTTCGAGTGAACATCCTATACTGATACGCTTCTAGATACCTTCGTACCACTACCTACCAAGAAGTGCAAAACAACGAAGCCAGTGGCAGGCTCGGCAGACTGTGCGGTCGTTCTGCCCGTGCTGAGCTGTTCGAAGGACATGCTAGATCTGGTGATTTGAGAGCTGCGAATAATCTTGACGACAAGTTTGACTGGATCGAGAAGACGAGGACGCCGATTGCGAATGGGACCAACGGTGTCAATGGCATACACTAGGTACAGTACACGTTGTGATCTGAACATGACCAACAGCAAGGAACGTGTCCCAAACCACAGTCAGAAATAGCAACTCGAATCCGAGTTGGAGTGCATCGAACCCCTTCCCATCCACGTGAGAGCCAATTGTAGCCTCCAGACAACAGCATCCTCTCTTCCACCAACAAGACTTTCGGAAAGTCCAGAACCCATAATGCCTCCCCATCCTCTCCATCTGCAATCCAGCTTCCGGTGGAGGCCATGTGGGTATCCGGATCCTGGCTAGCCCGGCTGCCGAAGAACGCCACACTTCATGAGCTCGTACTACCTCGTAGCGTCGTACTCGTGACCGATATCCTAGCACCAGTCGGATGGTCCGTCAGATGGTTGTTGTCAAAGGAAATTGATACATCGATTCCTAGTCATTGTATGTCAGATCGAAGCCTATCTAGAAGCCTATCTATCATAGGACCATTCGGCCGGGGTTGAGATGCGACGCTATACCGTCGCCTCAAAAGCAATGCAAGTACAACACGATCGTCGTTAGTTCCTCGTAGTGTCGGCAGACGCAGAGCAGACGGCAACTTGTAGGTCCGAACGTTTCAGTATATATCCTGACCCAGGGCTATGAGTGTCCAACTTCACCTCATCGATACCTACGTTGTCGACTTTGGAAGTCAAGTCCAGTATTCTTCGCACCAAAAATGCTCCTCTCATATAACAATGCCCTCCTCCTCTCCGCCTTCGCCGTCGCACTCGTCGTAGCAAGAGTCCGTCCCAGACCGCAACCTTTCGAAACATACAACACTAACTCACCTCCTCACAGACCCTCTTAGTGGCCCTGCACAACCCCCTCAACAAGATCCCAGGCCCATGGCATACAAAACTGACCAATCTCCGCCTCAAACTCGCCGTCCTATCAGGCCGTCGAATCCACTACATCCACGCTCTCCACCAGAAATACGGGCCCTACGTACGAATCTCCCCAACAGAAGTCGCCGTAAACGATGTGCAAGGTATCAAACAGATCCACGGCATCACCTCGAATTTCGAGAAATCTCCTTGGTACGATGACTTGACGGTGATGGATCGGCCGACTCTGTTCACGATGAAAGATCGAAAGTCGCATGCCGCGAGGAGGAAGTTGTTCGCGAGAGGATTCAGTAAGTCGAATCTGAAGGCGAATTGGGAAGGCGTGGTTAAGGGTAAGGTCGGCCTTGTGGTGGAGAAGATCCGGGAGGAAGCAATGAGGCAACAAGGCAAGGTCGACATCCTGAAGTGGTTCACTTTGATGGCCAGTGATGTATCCTCGCATTTGATGTTCGGAGAGTCGTTTCGAACGATCGAGAAAGGAGAGGCGAATGAATTCATTCGGGTTCTTACCAGCGCGTTGAAAGGCAATGGAATTGGGGCTGAGATGCCGATCGTGCGGGCCATTGGGAAAAGGCTGCCTTTCAAGGCCACGAAGGAGCTGTGGTGCACGAACGAGACTTTGGATGCGTATGCGAGGACTGCGGTGAGGAATATGAAGGCTGCTGGGGGCGGGAAGAACATCTTTGCGAATGTTCAGGCGGAAGGTGAGAAGGGGGAGGAGGGCGGTTTAGATGATCGAGACATCGAGGTTGAGGCTATGGCGTTGTTTGTTGCGGTATGGTTCCATTCAGAGCCTAGCGAGAGTTTGCGGTGCTGATGTGTTCTGTTGTGCAGGGAACTGATACTACCGCCGTGAGCTTGACATATTTGATCTGGGCGGTCTTGAGCAAGCCGGACCTGCGGGTGCAGCTTGAGAAGGATGTCGCCATGTTGCCGGAAGACTACTCAGACGACGATGCGGCGAAACTCACGCTTCTGAACGCTGTCATCGAAGAGACCATGCGGCTGTATGGTGCTGCACCAGGAATGCTGCCTCGAATCGTACCTGCTGGAGGAGTCGATATGGGTGGGTATTACATCCCTCAGGGAAGGACAGTCACAACGCACGCCTACAGCATGCATCGTGATCCCCGGATCTTCCCTGACCCATTGGAGTAGGTTAACTGATTATCGAGACATGCATATTGTTGCTGAAACGAACCTAGATTCAATCCCCATCGCTGGCTAGGAGACAAAGCCTCTGTCGCTACCGCCAAGGCTGCACTCTCTCCATTTGGTGCTGGAGCTCGATCTTGCTTGGGCATTCACCTGGCATACAGCGAATTGCGTCTCGCAGCTTCCGAGTTCTTTCGGAGGTGTCCAGGAAGCCGACTGGCGGATACGACGACGCCTCAGAGCATGGAACTTGAGAATTTCTTCTTGATCGCGCCCAGATCTCATAGGTGTGATGTCGTCGTAAGCTGAGCAAGCAATTCAATTACAGTCGTCGGCAGCAGGAAGAGGAAGAGCAACAGGAGAGCACCGTCCCACTTCTAGTTCCTCTTCGCGACGTAGGCCTTATGGTGGCGTGCTCTATCCCATCACCTAGGGGGGCAATAGGATTCCTTGAGCTCCCAAAAGAACCATCACGCTTCTTCTTGCGTTTTACTCTTCACCTTTCCCCACCAACCCCAAGTCACTCTGTTCAGCGCCCTACCCCAAGGTCCATCAACTTCCCGGTCCCTCGTGAACGAGACGCAAACAGCAACGAGCGTGATGATCAAAAGACCCATCGCCATCGCAAAAGCAGCCCACCATCTCGGACTGTTGTCCGCCCCGATCTCCTTGATATTCATGCCAAAAATCCCCGTGGCGAGCGTCAAGGGTAGGTAAATAGCGGCGAAGAGCGTCAGTAGCGTAGAACGTTCTCCATTCTTACGGCTGATTGCGGAGTCTGCGATGGAGATTTGGGCGATGACGAGCTGAAGATTGAGGTTGAGCGAAGGCATGAGGGCGGCTGCTTGTTCGTCGAGCCAGTTGTACTCATCCTCGACGGAAGAACTCGCTTTCTGGCGTGGCGTAGCTACGGCTTTCTCTTTGTCGGCATCGGCGCCGGTACCTCGATGGACTGCCTTCTTCTTTTCTGCTGCTGCTATTTCGTAAAATATGTCCATTCTGTAGGCGGGATTTCTGTTAGCTACGAGGTCCATACGAAATCGACCAACATTCGCTCGGCACTCTTTGATAGCATCTAATGCCTCCTGCGGATTTGAGAGGCCGATGAGCTTATAGTCCAAAGCCCGAACTTCTTCTCCTAGCATCTTGATATGTCTAGCGAAGGTCGATAGTATAAGAAGCCACCACATGAGGAGGCCATTATAGTCTTCAGCTATCTCCCAAAGCTCGGAGAGGCGTTTCGCATTCCACGTATCGCTGAAAAATTCGAGGTAACTTTCACGGAGGCCGTCGGGAAGGTACTCGAGGTGGAGCCTAAACATAACCGAACGTTCTTGTCTGTAGTCAAGTCGTAGTGGCGCTCTCCCTCCAGCAAAAGTCCTCTGATGATCCTTGAGCAAGACAAGAACTACTCTTAGCATTAGCTAGCAGGACCAGTATTTGACATAATCATAACTCACAGAACGGGGTTTCCTGATCGGCTTTAGGGCGCATATGCTGAAGATTTGGTCTCGTGCACGATAGACCCGCTTGGGCGTTGCTCGCGGCGTCTTCCTCCTTGGAATGTCCCTTGGAATGTCCCTTGAGATATCCCTTGTCATATACCATTGGATTGTAGTCTGTGACCAGGCATCTTCGCCCTGTGGCCATCATTACTTTCCAGCCATACCAGACGTACGATCCACACATATGGTCGACAAAGAATTTCGGATCGATTCCTAGACATTCTCCCAACTCGCACATCATTCTCAGTGTCAGGTCCTCGTCTACGACTACCGCGGCTCCGGAGGTACCTGTGTCTAGCTGGTACACACTTGCGATGTAATTGATCCTTCCATTTTGAGCTCTGCGCAATTGGGACTTGTCCCATGAATCAGGAGATGATCGTACATGCACGAGTCCCGGGACGCTGCCACCATCCAGCCATGCCTCGAAGTCCAGATCATATTCAGAGCCAGCAAACTTGAGGTCTAAGTCTTTCTGTGCGATGGCCATCGCTGCCTTCAGTCTGTCTCTGTAATCTTTCTGACGCTGCCTGCGGCCCTCCACTATGGGTTTTGCAAGCCGGACAAGTTCTGCTGCGGAGCGCTGTTGCTGAGCTCTTCGCAAGGCAGTGTCGAATGGCAATTTGGTCTCCCGGGCAATCCAGCCTTCGTCCAGAAGTCCCCAAGTGGGCAACCGTTCCAATATACCCAAGACCTCATCATCCTCAAGCGCCTTTCGCGAGTCAGCCGATCCAGAGGCGGGTTCAGCCATTTTCAAAAAGAATTTAGAAGTCGAGAAAAGCGTCTGGCAAAACACCAGGCAGAAAAGAAAAACAGGCGGGCGCAGACGCGCATTGCATATGTATCCCAGAAGCTCAGCCTCGCTGCACGGAACCTCAGCGGGAAATCTAGACTCAAGGCCTTTGCCGAAGCGAGCTGTTGTGTCACCTACATTGTTCAGCTCATGTCTAAGCCCCGACAATGAACAAGATAAGGACTAGGAATGTCACTCACTTTCATTCTCGTGGCAAGCAAGCTATATCCACCCTCGTCAGCGACCACCGGTCCCAATCCACCTCATGGCCGTCCAGGCTCGTGTATACGCCACCAACACCTTACTAGCTAGACGAAGATCCACGAAACGCTGCAGCCAGAACAGACAGACAGACCACCTCTTCAAGCACTGAAGACCCGTACGTTGAGGTCAACACTCCCACAAGCGATCAAGCATCGGATCTGCTCTTTCGCCTCGTTGCTAGTCCCATTCGTCGCGGAGCCATTGGCCTCGGCCGGCTCTTTGAACAAGCTCGGTGCCCATCGCAGACAGCTGGCGAAGTGGTCTGCAGCTTCGACCACTCGCACGCACTTGCCTTCTTGTGCGAGGTCCCAGCAGCGTATGGTCTTGTCGTCGCTGCAGGAGAGTAGATACTTGCCTCCAGGATGAAACACGAGACTGCGTATCCAGTTGTCGTGGCCCGTGAGCGTCTTGATGCAGACGCCGTTGGAGCTGAGGATCTTGATGAGCTTGTCCCGACCGCCCGTGGCGAGGTATTCATTGCTGCTGCTTGCTGGCGGTGGCTTCTTCAACCCTGCTAAGGTTGCGAGGTGAGAGTAGGCTGATACTGGGGCGAACGCACAGCACTCTACTACGTGCTCGTGCACGAGGAAAGTTTGCTTTTGCGCGTTGTTGTCCGGCTGTGAGAGATCCCACATGCGTGATGTTTGATCGGAGGATGTAGACAGTAGCCACCTGCCGTCGATTGTAGGCGCAAGCGATCGCACCCAGTCGCCATGCCCGCGCAATGTCCGTAGACAGTAGCCTGTCGTCACGTCCCATATTCGGATCGTCTTGTCTCTGCTGGCTGATGCGAGCAAATTGCCTGACAAGGGCGCACCTGCTGCACCAGACGGAATGAAGCGCACCGAGCTGACACTGTGATCATGTCCAGGGAGTGTCCGTATATTCTTGTACTCTTCTGCTGGATCCCACAGCTTGATAGTCAGGTCGGAACTGCAGCTGGCCAACAGAGTGTTACCTCTTGGCCCGCCAAAGTCGACGTCCAAGACAGATTTTGTGTGTGATTTGAGTGTGCGCTCCAATTCTCCCAATTCGTAATCCCATATCTTGATGGTGCAGTCCTCGCTGCCTGATGCCAAGCTTGAGAACAGCGGATGGAATGCGACGCTGGTAATGGGCGACCGATGCGACTGAAGGGTATGCCTCGCTGGTGCTCGGGGCAGCCAAGTGGTAGGGTCGTGGTTCTTTCTCGCTGCCAAAGACGAAGGCGTCGCATTGTCGAGCTCACTCTGAAGCTGTTGTGACTTCGTTTCTAGGTCCATGATCTTCTTTTGCAACCGCACCACACTCGTCCACTTCTTCTCGAGTAGTCCTTCATATTTCTTCGCAGTCGCTCCATCGAAGTCGCTTTCCGGGATGTTCAAGTCTTCGCGCAGTACTTGGGCACTGTTTGCGTGGCCGGTGGATAAGAGGTAGGCGATGAGAGACTTGTGTCTGTCAGCGTGCGATCAGCCAAAGGTCTTGAGGATGCGAAGGATTTGAACATACAGCTCTTCGGCTTGGCGTGAGGTCAAGAGGGTGCTCATGTTTGCGGGAACTAACAGGGCGCCATGCACTTCACAATTGTATCGTTCGTGAAGGCGTCTCTCTTGCTAGGAGGTGGGACGCTGGAGGGGCCGACGATTTCAGGGATTCCAAGGATCAGTGCACGGGGAGTCGGTGGAGAATGGCGATTGATCTGCGCCGAGGTCGAATGGCGATGCGATCGGGGCAGTCGAGGATGTTATCGTCGCACAGCTGTGGCACTGCGTTGAGCAATAATATTCAGTTGCTGGAGTCTTGGAGCCGGTTCGTGTGAGTGAGAGTAAATTCATGGGGTCCAGAGTCACATGCGTAAACATGGCAATGACGCTAGCGGGAGGGACCGTCGCGACTTCCTGTTTCGAAATCCTCACATTTGGACATAGATCAAGAATGCAGGATTCCAGCATTCACTCACTGATTCGTCGCGATATCGACTGCCTCGTTTCTGTAGTCCTTATGCTCTGGGAGATGGTTGTGTATGTGCCTGGTTCTGGGATTCACATTCGCTAGTCGCGGGTGCAGCCGCTCTGCCGCGGGGTGGGCTTGCCGCTTGTTGACATCGCAACGAGAAAGTGCAAGACCGAGACCTGGTTGATGACGGCGTTTGCATTTCTGCCCAACACTCACCACCGACAATTTCTTCCTACACCATCCACTGGACACTCGCCACGAAATCGACGCCGACATTAGCGCAACTCCTTTCTACGAACTTGCTGCAAGCCCCTCGCGATTGCAGCACGATCCCCTGGACGACCACCAAAGCTTCCGCTGTCGCATGCCCAAACACCATTTCGTGTCCCACCTGCAACGAGAAACGCCGACGACGCGCAGGAAGTACAAAAACACGTAACCTTCGAGATCTGCCAACATGGCGGACGGTGAGGAGGACTTCTCGCAATTGCCGCTGCCTGATCGATTCGCGCATAAGAACTGGAAAGCGCGCAAGAATGGCTACGAAGCCGCAACGAAAGAGTTCAAGACCGCACAACCCTCAGATCCAATCGTACGCGAATTCACGTTGGACAGCTCATTATGGAAGGCTGCAGTGGGCGATTCGAACGTCGCAGCGCAACAAGAGGCCCTGAACGCATACAATGCCTTTCTTGACGCAGCAGGACTTGAGGGTGCTCGCAGGACGAGAGGCTCGACAGTATCGCCCATCGTCGAGAAAGGTCTGACTGGACGACCGGCCGCGAAAGCGTCAGCACTAGAAGCTCTTCTACTACTCATCGAATTGGACAAGGCCGATCCCATCGTTGAGGATCTTCTACCGTACCTGTCGCACAAGATGCCCAAGCTGATCGCTGCCACGCTCGAAGCGCTGAGCAACATCGTTCACGCCTACGGATGCAAGGTTGTGGAACCAAAGCCTGTCATCAAGCTCCTTCCAAAAGTCTATGCGCACGCAGACAAGAACGTCCGAGCACAAGGTCAGAACTTGACTGTAGAGCTGTACAGATGGCTGCGAGAAGCTATGAAGCCACTGTTCTGGGGTGAACTGAAAGAGGTGCAACAGAAGGATCTGGACAAGCTATTCGAGCCTGTGAAGGCGGAGCCAACCCCGAAGCAAGAGAGATTATTACGATCACAACAGGCCGCTCAAGAACAGGCCGCAGCGACCACAGGTGGCGAGGAGGTCGAGGGAGAGGAAGATGGAGAAGAAGGCGTCGAGATTGACCTGGAGCCAGAGTTCGAAGCTGTTGATGTCTTCGCCAAGATACCTAAAGATTTGAACGACAGACTGGGCAGCTCGAAATGGAAGGACAGGAAAGAGGTGCTGGATGAAGTCTTCACTGCTGTCAACGTACCTGCCATACAAGAGGGTCCATTCGACGACATTATCAGAGGTTGCGCCAAGAGCATGAAAGACGCCAACATTGCTGTTGTTACTGTCGCTGCGAATGTTGTAGAGTGCCTGGCGAAGGGTTTACGAAAGTCGTTCAGCAGGTATCGAAGCACGATACTCGGACCTATGTTAGAGCGGTTCAAGGAAAAGAAAGCATCAGTGACTGATGCGATCGGGGCCGCTTGCGATGCTCTGTTCGCATCTACCGGCTTGGCCGACATTCAAACCGAAGTTCTCGAGGCACTCAAGAACAAGAATCCACAAGTCAAGGAGAACTCTGCCAAGTTCCTCAACCGAAGCTTGAAGTCAACCAGGGAAGCACCTACTATGGAGCAGACTAAAGAGCTGTCAGAAGCTGGAAAGAAGCTGCTCACCGAAAGCGCGGCGCCATTGCGAGACGCAGGATGTGAGATCTTGGGAGTACTATGGAAGATCATGGGCGATCGAAATATGTTGAATCATCTCGAAGGCTTGGACGACATCAAGAAAGCCAAGGTCAAGGAGTTCTCAGATGCCGCCGAAGTCAAGGCAAAGTGGAAGCCGAAAGCAGCACCTCCACCCAAAGCAGCAGCACCGGCAGGCAAGAAGCCAGCTTTGGGCACGAGGCGGCCTGCAGCTGGAGGCGTGAAGAAGCCCGCTCCTAGAGCCGCCTCTCCACCCCTAGCAGAAGAAGCACCATTACAACCCAGACCGACCAGCAGACCCGGCGTCAAGCCTCCAGGAGGGCTTCGACCGCCGGGCGCTGGTCTCAAAGCACCAGGAAGCGGGTTGGCGAAACCAGGTACTGGCTTGAAGGCACCCTCAGCCAACGGGGTGGCATCTTCGCCCAAGCGGCAAGGCATGATCTTGGACGACCCGCCACCACCCACCACACCGAAGCAGCCCGCTGCAGGCAGAGGGCTTGCTGGTCGACCACTCGGCAAGCCATCTGCGGCGCAAACGTCACCCCAACCTACACAAAAGGCAGAGCCTGCAGCAAGCGCGTTGAGTTCGATCGAACGTCAAGAGCTACAAGATCTCCGTAAGGAGGTCGACATGGTGCGACAGCAATCATCCGATCTTCGTAATGAGAAGTTGAAGTACAGCTCACAAGTCGCTGAGCTGCAAGTCCAAAATGCCCAACTAATCGAAGACCATACCCGGGACGTCTTGCAGATCAAAGCGAAGGAGACGCAGCTTGTTCGCGCGCGTTCAGACGCCGAGGCAGCTGAAGAGCGCGCCAATTCGTTGTCAAAGGAGATCGACAGACTGAAGCGCGAGATCAGTCGTCTTGGTCGCTCTCAGGCCGG
The DNA here is from genome assembly GCA_002786045.1 of Zasmidium angulare. Classification (NCBI taxonomy): domain Eukaryota; kingdom Fungi; phylum Ascomycota; class Dothideomycetes; order Mycosphaerellales; family Mycosphaerellaceae; genus Zasmidium; species Zasmidium angulare. The sequence goes on from NHNX01000001.1 coordinate 2,385,294, forward strand.
CAGAGATAGCCCCATTGACCAGCTCAACGGCCCTGCATCGCCTCGACCAGCATATGGCAGTGCCAGGAGCTATAACGTGCCTTCTGCACGAGCATACGGCTCGCTCGAGGGCTATGGCGAAGGTAAGGAGAATCAGGATCTGCACTCTCACGACGGCAAGCTGAGAGGTGTAGATGGACGACCGCAGAGCAACTCTTCTCGACCGACTAGTAATGGATCTGGACGAGTTACGCCGGCGAATGGTGAGCGAGATGTCAGCGATGGCTCGCTGAACCGGAGTACGAGCGACGGCGTGGAGAGTTGGAGGAGAGCGGCGGAGGTGACGCAGAATTTGAAGGCGAGGATTGAGATGATGAAGGTTTGTCGTTCGCATGTGGTCATGCGAAGGCGATTGTGATGCTGACTTTGTTCTCCAGGCGCGCCAGAATATTGGCCGAGGTCAATAATGCGAGCATTCGTCAGCTCTTCGACTTTTTGACGCGCTCAACGACCGGCATGGGATTTAATGGCTTCAGACAGCTGCAGGACAAAATGGCTGCAGACCATTGGGAACACGGAGTTACGAATGATGGGAAGCGGTATACAGCGAGAGGAGATGGGCGGCATTGTTGGTACGATTGCTTTCCTTTCTTGTTGGTCCTCGCTCGATACCAAGTGTTTCTGTTCTCATTCACAAGCACGGTATGAAAGATGCCGTTGATATCAGCATCGATTCTCTTTACGCCACAACAAAACAAGTCCGACCATCGTACGTCCCATCGGACATTGCCCAAGCAGAGACGTCAACGAGGACGTGCGGTTGAAATCTAGCCTTTCGACTCCGCGAATGAGGAGGAGGAAGGAGAAGAGATCGAAGCGGGGCGAGTTAGGGCTTCGCATCTAGATTTGCCGACGAGAACTACCACGAGCAGTCGAAGCGCAGTGGCTGGCGGGTACACTTTCGAGGTGCGGATCAAGGCGAGGAATTGGGCGCTGTGATTTGTGAGAGGTGGTGCAGAGGACGTGTCGCTTAGAGGCTTTGGTGGACGTTTTATGGAAGTCCATGCCATCCGGTGGGGTTTTACCCCGTGGGGACTAAGACGGTGGCGTCTGGTCCGTTCGAGGAGATGGATGCGTTGAATGATATATGGAGGACATGGCACGGACTGGCGCGTGAGAGACTCTGGGGACCTTTGTCGGACCATTTCTCTCGTGTCTTCTCGTCCCATACCTGATCCACTGCTCTCGTTGTGCATCCGACGATGTCGGGTCTTCGATATGCCTTCTCGCTCTCGAAAGCACAGGTCGCAGAGGCGGAACCACCAGGGACTGTTTGTCTGATCGGTGAGTTCCACAATACCTTTTCCTACTGATCCTGGTGACTGACAAAACGAAATCTAGAACACGACACAAACAACACAACCCACATCCACCTCTCGCCAACCCCCTCCTCCTCCCCAGCCGACCCCCTCAACTGGCCCCAATGGCGCAAACAAACCATCCTCCTCCTAATGTCCCTCTACTGCGGCGGCGTCAACTTCGGCGCCGCAGCCCTCGCTCCCGCCCTCCAACTCCTCATCCCCGTCTACCGCGGCCAACAGACCTTCTCGACGCTCTCGCATCTCGTCGCCGTCAACGTCCTGCTCATCGGCGTGAGCAATATCTTCTGGGTGCCTTTGGCGAATACATTTGGGCGACGAGGGGTGCTGATTGTGGCGATGGCGATTAGTGTGGGTGCGAGTGCTTGGTGTGGTGCTGCGACGACGTATAGTAGTTTGTTGGCGGCGAGGGCGGTGCAGGGGTTGGGGTTTGGGCCGGCGGATAGTTTGGCGGCGAATGTTGTGGGGGAGATTTTTTTTGTGCATGAGAGGGGTCGGGCGATGGTACGTTGCTATCACTCACGATATTGCTGATATATTGGCGATGCTGATATTTGTGTGCTAAACAGACGATCTATACCATCTTCCTCGCCGGCGGCTCCTTCATCGGTGGACTCGGCGGTGGCTACATTGCGGGCATCCAAGGCTATCAGTACATCTTCTGGATCACGACTGCGATACTTGCTTTCGTTCTGGTCGGTCAGATTCTGTTTGTGCCGGAGACGAGTTTCGATCGTGAAGCGCAGTTCCTTGCTGAGCAGGAATCAATCACTCGGACTGGCGACTACATCAGTGATGAGAAAGCGGCGAATGTAGAGATGTTGGAACGTACGAACACCTCGCAGCCAATTCCTCGTCAGGGGTACAACGGAGAGACATTCACATTTGCCCGGAGTTTGAAGATTGGCGTCTATCGTGGACATCTGATGAGGAACTTCCTTGCTCCTTGGCTCTCGCTGGCGTTCCCTGGGACTTGGGTCGTCATGTTACAGTAAGTTCCCAGCATTCGATCCGTACCCACCCTTTCGTGCGCCTATCTAACAAGTTTGATCATCACAGCTACGGCGGCCTCCTCGGCGGCCTCGTAACAATCTCCATCGTCGGCCCCCAATTCCTCGCCATGCCTCCTTACCTCTGGGGCAACAACGTCGGCCTCATCAACATCGGCGGCCTCATCGGCTGCGTCATCGGTGGAGCCATGAACTACATCCTCTCCGACCGCCTAACAAAACGACACGCTCGAAAATCGACCAACGCCCACGGCCTCGCGGAGCCGGAGTCCCGTCTACCGGTCATGTTCCCGGCGTTGTTCCTCGCGACGACGGGTATCTGGACGTTTGGCTTCTGTGCGGCGCATCCGAGTGAGCATGCTTGGGTGGGACTTTGTGTGGGCTATGGAATGGTGGGAGCGGGGATTACGCAGATTCCTAGTGTTGGGTTTAACTATGTGAGTATTGAGCTTTTCTCCCCGAGTCCTCCTCATGCATGGGGGTAAATGATGGCGGTAGCTGACACGATGGTGCTTAGCTGATCGACGCCTATCACCCCATCGCGGCCGACTGCTTCGTCATGACGACCATCGCGCGAGCCGTCGTGTCCTTTGCCTGGACGTTCTTCGTTGGAAACTGGGTCGCCAAAGCCGGGCCTGCGCTGCCCTTTGGCATCTTTGGGATGATCATGGGGGTATTTTCGTTGATTACGATTCCGTTTTGGATCTTTGGGAAGAGGTTGAGGATTGCTACGGCGGGGTTTTTGCCTAAGGAGGAATGAAATGGGTAGGAAGCTGGACCGGGTTCTCGCATTTATCCCTGCCAACCAGGTTCTCGCTTCCTTGCAATCTCTCTCTCTTGATTTCCCAGTCGCTGAGCCCTGCCCAACGCAATCCGAACATCCTGAGCATTCAGCGACTCCTTCCCATAATACCGCTCGTTATAAACGACGTGAATGAGATCATCAGCCTTGTCCCAATCCACAATCTTCGCCAGCTTCCCGAGCTCCTTCAACAACGCTTCTGGCCAGTCTGTGAAGTCCTCGAGCCTCTCGCCATGCTGGTCTTGAGGTTGCATATGTCGGGAGATGAACTGATCTGGGAGGGTGGTCCAAAACTCGTGAATAGCCTCAACGGCATCTTGGACTTGCTGATCCTCAAGAGAAAGACTGGCGTAGGTACTGTGCGGCATCGTGTAGGCTGGTATCGTAAACTCGTCCTCTTCTTGCTCCGACTCGTCCTCACTGTTTTCGTTGTCTGCACAGTCGAACTCTCCCTCATATAGTCCCTCCCAATCACGCTCGCTGGCTTTCTTATCCGGAACGACAACTTCGTCCAGATCCGCATCGTCTTGTTGCTGGGATAGGCTGGGATCGCCTTCATCCCAATCCTCCGCATCTTCTCCTGCAGCTATGCTAGTATTGGCTTCAGCGACAGCTGTCTTTGGTCGCTTGTTTGGGTGCGGCGAATCGAGGGCGGGAGCTAGAGACTCATCGTCCTGGTTTGTGTCAGTGTATGGTAACCCGGGGGAAAGCTGTCAATCCTACCGAGAAGCCTTCAAACTCGTCACCTTCATCTTTGAACTGATCAACGGGTGATGGAGTTCGATACCGTGATGGAGACGGGTCATGACGGCGCTTTCTGCCAATGGGGACAATGCCGTTACGCTGAGAGCGGGATTGATGCGCCGACATGTTGCTTTGGCGCAACGGGACGCAAGTGGCGGTGGTGTGGTGGTAGTATGGTGGTGGCAGTGGAGGAGACAAAGAGGCAGTGGCGGGGTTGGAGGTCGGTGACGAGCTTGCAAACAAACGGAGACTTCTAGGTCAACATACTAGTGCGGCGCGTGAGGTGGTCCGAGCTTCTGGGCTAGTTGAGTGAATGTTAACATTCACGTGTGAGGTAGTTTCTCATGACACTCCCCTGTGCACTGCCAATCATGCACTCAAGCTGCATGCGCCACCATTCAGCCATCTTTCGGTCCAGACCATACACCCGGAACCCATTCATATCCGTCGATGGATGATAGTCTTGTGACGCAATGCCAACTTTGCGATTCAGCCTCTCCAACATCGTTGGTTGAGTACCACCCGCTGAAAGCATGGATTGGAATTCTTCGCTACAGCAGTAGGTGAGGAGGAGTTTCGCAGTCTCTTGTGTGATGGCCTACGATTCGCCATGCTCGACGGGCATCAAGACTTTCTCTACGATAATGTTTCCAGTCGCCTCACTGTTGCTGCCAAAAGTACACGACGGGTGGATGAGTGAGTGAGGAGGTAGAAGAAGGCAGCGTCTCGTTACTCAACCGTCATCCTCCTCCTCCCTCCTCATCGCCGGCTCAATGACCTCCTCCCAATACCTCCTCCTCTTCTCCAGAAACTCCTCCCTACGAAACCCACTCTGATCTACCCCGTCCACGTTCCATCCACAAGCCAAATAGATCTCCTTCAATCCCTTCACCGCCTTCCAAACTTCATACGACGCCCTCCACTTCCTCGCCGCGATTCCGTCCCAACCACGTGGCGGGACACCGTTCGATTTGGAGAAGATCTCGTGGTTGTGGTCGATGCCGTCCGTTGCGTTGCCTATGTAGTGAAGTGTACGATAGGCGTTGATGATGGGACCTAGAACTTCCTGTGGTGATGCGGCTGGGACGTGGGAGTATCCTGGGACGTCGTCGGGGTTGTCGAGGGGTGTCCAGGGGGTTAGGAGTTCTATATGTTCACGAGATAAGACCAGTAGGTGAACGATATCTATGTTCGTTGATCAAATACTCACTAGTCGCGGTATCGTAAACAAAAACCACCCCATAGCCCCCCTCACTCCACGTCAATCTTAACGCACTCGTAGGCATCATCTCCTCCTCCAACATCTCCCTCTGCGACTCAAAGTCCCCTTCGTCCAGATCCCGGCCGTAATATGTCGTAACATACGTGCTGGGAAGGAGCTGCACGGCAAAGTCGTGCACGTCGACGTCGAGGTAGGGAAGTGCGTACATCAGCGCTATGGCTTCTTCATCATAGCCAGCGGCTCTGGCGGCCGCGGCGTTGATCTTGTGCTCAGGATGGAGGCCATTTTGGGCATCTGGGAGGATGGGGGAATGGTGTTCGGGAATGGCGGCGAGCGTGTGGAGGAGGGTGTACAGCTCTGTGAGGGTTGTGATGAGGGCTTCGTGGGCTGAGGCGGGCATGTTCACTTTGGCGATTTCTGGGTTCCGATCTAGCTCTGATAAGTCAAAATGCGTTGATGAAGCGGTGGAGAATTGCCAGGGAAGGCGAGCTAGACAGTTGGGACATAGCGGGTGCGATGGCAGACAGGAGACTGCGATAGCTAGATCGGACCCTGGCGATTGCAAAGTGTGAGAAGTCCCCGCTAACTGTTGGCTGTTTATACGCCTGTTACTGTGACTGTAAGCGTGGTCGCTCATAAGGGAGACAGAGGGAAGAAGAACTTTAGGCATTCCGGAAGGTATCAACACGCTATGGATCGTCGATAATGCACAAAACTTCTCAATCGTTGTCCGAGTCTTCAAGTGGGTCATCATCGGCGTCATTGTCGTCAAATTCCTCATCCTCAAGTATGCTACCAGAAAGATCTTGCAGGCGAGATTTCCACCGCACCCGTCGGCGAGCTGAAGGGATTGTTATTGAGACGCTGAACCATTACCCGTGGTTCCATACATCCATTATGCAAGTCTTGACCAATGAGGAACATGAGATCCGCGGTGGTGAGTTTCAGCGTCAATTTATTCCTAGTGGCGGGCACAGTGATTTCTCCTGGAAGCGATGCGTTAAAGGAATAAGGATCGTATCCCTCAAGCCAGAAGTGTGGCAAAAGGATCCCTTGTCCAATTACGTCGAAAAAGCTGCCGGTACCTGGGCGTACAACCAATAGGAACATCGGGGCAAATGGTCGTTCCATCTGGAGAAGAATGTCGCCAGGGACAGTGTCGTGACAGACAAATCCCACTGGACCTTCAGTGCCCATCAATGGTTTCGGATGCTGGTCGAGACTGGTTGATGGTGACTTCCGAGACATGGTCTCTACATAGCTAGACAATTCCTCGGCCGTGAACTGGTGGCCATCAAAGTGACGACGATACTCGATACTGGCTTCCAAGTGGCCTTCTTTACCGGTACTGATTATGGCAGATGTTGAATTGAATTCTAGCTTGGTCATCTTTTCCTGTTCTCGCCGCCATGCTAGTCGCAGAGCTTGCATCTCTGGTTGATAGTAACTTAGTCGTAAGTCATAAAACAGACAAACGGCGCTTTGGAGTAGGCGCAGATGCTTGAAGGTGTCAAGAGCGACCTCAAAACAAGATTTACTGTAATCTGGGGCTATGGCTGGTTGACCCGGCTGCCAGTCGATTAGAGGCAAGATTGCAAAGATAGTGTCACGAGGATCAGCGCACTGACTAGATCTCGTCCAAATCAATGCCTCGTCAAGGTCCAAGTCGGACTGGCGAGCATGCTCCAAAGCTCCCAAGTGTTGAGTCTCCGGCATAGTCGAAGACAGTGCTGCTCTCCATAGGTCTGTCGGAGCGTTCCATAGGGCTGACGGAGCGTTCCATAGGATTGACGGAGCTACACCGCCATTCCCGTAGTAACCTAAGAGGTGAAGGATGATCCAGAAGTCGTTCCACGGAAATACATCCGGTCCACACATAAATTGAACTTTTCCGTCCGCGGCGGCTATCTCTTGCAAGATCCATAGCCTGAGCCAATATGGCCGGTCCACGATGGCACACAGAGCAGTGCGGAGTTTTTCGAGATCCTCGTGGGTGAAGTCGACGTGAAGAAACCAAGAGTCTACGTACGATTCCGGCGTTTCCCGCATCAATGTTGGCTTAGAATCACAACCACGAGCCAGTGACTCTATGAGGAACTCGCTGTGGTTCTCATGCGGCCCGATACAAGCCTGGACAAAGCTTGCTCGGGAATAGATGTCTTTCATCATAGATACCAGGTGAGACTTTTCTTGCGCGTGGCCTTGGTTGATGCAGATGGAATCCAACCAGATATACTGGTCAGGGTAGTGTGTCCGTACTTGCCACAGAACGTAGTGACAGTTCTGTCGAACCCAAAACGGAAGGCGATTCACAGAGATAACGCGCTGTCGATCGTCGCCCCAGGTGTACGAGATGGCGAGGTACCTCGGAGCATCTTGGAAGTCCCATGTGCTAAGCTCAATCTCGATGTTATCGTCCTGCCGTCCTGGGCAAACTCGTAGCAAGCGGATTTGCGTAACGAAGTTCGAGAGGGGTTCGTGGTGGAAGGTCGGTGTGGCATCTGGTAAGGGGACCAGGCTTCTCGACTTCTGCGCAGGCATAGAGGGGTCGTGGCCATCAGCATCCATGGCGCAGACATGGATATCAAGTGGTGATGAAGCTGAGAGAATCTCGGTATATCGATGCGGTCATTTGAAGGTCGTCAAAGGTTGCACCAAAGCTCAGCCCCGCTGCAGCATTGCCTGACGAGGTGGCAAAGCGAGGCCCTGTGCGCATTTTCAATTGCTACACAGCCCGAGGCGTGCCACAGACCTGAAGGAAATGGTGCGACGTTCAGATGGAGCGGGGATCGTGAACGTGAAGAAAGCCCGATGTGATCTGTCACGAAGGCCCTGAATGATGGTTGTGGGGCGTAAGAGGTGGAGAGCCATGAAATGCTGAAGCTGCCATATTGACGGGCTCACCACCAAGTTGCAGATACTTGGTGCGGCTCTTGATATCTTCTTGCCTGGACTGGTCACAGTTCTCTTGTCATCGAAGACGAAACTCGCAACGCTGATGGCTGAGTTGTTGTCGTGGATGTCGAGATGGAATTGAAGAGTGCTCTGTCAGGTGCAGCCGTGGCTATCGGGGCTACTATCAACAGAGTACCACATCGAGCGTGTTCGCGAGATCTTCCATGTGATGTTGATGAAAGATGCAGAGTCGAGGTGAGGTCTTGGGTCGGGACCGTCGGCATTTCACTCCGACTCGGGCCGGGATGTCGAAGCGCACTTCACATCGTCTGCCGGGAGAATGCCTGCTTGCATTCCTGTCACCGCCGCGTCACTGGTGGTACAACGACGCAGCAGGCTCGAGCCGCCACATGCTCATGACTGGAACATTCGTGATGCCACAATGCGCGAATCAGCGTCACAGTCATCCGCTACGCGGAGGTGTGGCGAGTGGTTGAGGCAGAATCCCCAACACTCGGCGTTCACCACTGCTGCATGCCACGAGCTCGAGCCCAACCGACATGTGCAACACACGCCGTGCCATGGTTGAGGAGGGGGAACTCATATGCACCGAGCAGGGATCCTTTCCTGCGGGAAGCCACAACTCGACCTTGCTCCTGCTGACCTTGTAGACTCGACCCTGGGCTCCTGCTCTCACAACCGTCACCTCACCATCACCTGCTGGCTGGCTCTTGCCTCGCAAGTCATGCAATCGTGACATCCTCGCCGTCCAGCACCCATCTGCTCGCGTGGTCAACAGGTAAGACAGCCAGTCCATTCGCTCTTCTCCTCCAATGCGCCTGCACCGCACTACTTCAACCACCTACCCGACTGTGCATTGAATCAACTTTTCCTATGCACCCTTACCACCGTGCTGCTTCCAGCGTATCCGACATCAAGGCCAAGTTTGAAGCAAACCACAACACCACCGCCAGCAATCCTAGACAGCGACCCCAAACTCCTCCACAGCCAAACGAGGTCGCTGACATGTCTTCTGCCCCGAAGCGAGCTACTCGAGCTCAGCAGCAAGCTCTCACGCCCTCGATCGATTCCATTATTGACAGCGTGCCGGCCAACGCTGTCTCTCCTGCTGCTACTCGACCTCACACCAAGAAGTCCCCTTCCTGGGTTGGACCCAAGCCTCCAGGCAGGAAGACGCCCAGCATCGCCGCTATGAAGCAACCCATCACAATCACCTTCTCCTCCCCAGGCCTACGCCCGCCTGTCTACATCGGCACCGACCTGACCGACCCGCAATGGGACCCTATCGAGATGGACAGCGAGCAGACCGACAGAGGAGAATGGACATTTTGCAAGTCGTTCACGGCTGAGGAGGGTGAATACCAGTACAAGCTTCGTCTGGGCCCGGGGGATTGGTGGATTTGTGATGATAGCAAGCCCAAGATCGATGACGGCGCTGGGAACGAGAACAACTTGATCGTCGTTGTGGAAGAGCGGGCTCCAACTCCGGCTCCCGGCAAAGAGCCTGAACAGCAGGCATTGAACAAGGTCGACTCAGCTCTTGCGCCTGGACCTCTTTTGCGACACGAGACCCTCGCACCGCCAGCGCCACCCCACGAAGACGAGGACAAGGACGATGACAATCATGAAGGCGGACCGCTCCTGCGACATGAGTCTATTGCACCATCGTCACATGAGCAAAGCCACTCGCCGCTGTTCCGTCACGAAAGCATGGCAATCGATGACAAGCGACACGACGACATTCCTCAGCGAGCCAGAAGTGTGAGCAAGTCAAGCAGTAGCGATTCGATACCACAAGAGGCCGATCCCAACGATCCGACCCTGGAGGCCTTTCCAACCGACCACAGGGGCATTCTGGAGCACCTGGACCGCACTCGCAGATCCATTCAGGAGGATGAAACTTCGATTGACCCCGGTAGTCCAGCGCCATCGAACACCAATTCAGCGATTGCAAGTGTATCACCATCTCTGCCTAGTGTTCGCGAGGACGAAGATGGTGAAGGGGAACAGCAGCGTGAAGAGGCTGGAGCAGTCGCCCAAGCAGAGTCTGACAATACACTCACGCCCAATGCGGATGTCCCGATCCTGCGCATTGTCGAGGTGGATGTGGACAGACCTGCCGCTCCCATGACTCCACCAGAGACGCCCAAGGAAGACGACAACGACAAGGAGCTCGTCGACAGCCCGATGAGCTCACGGTTGACAGTAGGGCAGTTAAAGGACGTCGTTCGTGAAAAGGCCGCCAAGGCGCATCATGGAATCCAAAAAGGAACCGAGCAGGCGAAGAAGTCTGCGATCCCTGGAATGTAAGTCCACCATTTACGACATTTGCCATGTTGCAGCTACTGACGAGAGATAGGTTTCTGGTTCTATCGCTCGGCGTCGCACTTCTCTCAGCTGGCATTGTCTATTGGCATTTCAAGACGGGTGGTGATAAGGTCATCTCAGATGCCTAGAGATATTGCATACAGAAAGCATCAAAAAGCGCTGTTTCGAAGGGTAGCACATTCGAGAGCATGGCATGAATGATTCTCACGACGCATGATTTTACGACATACCAGGCTGGTCCTGCGTACCTAACTCACCTTTGGCGCTTGTTCTCCAGTGGAGTGGATAGCTGTATAGTATGGAAAATTGAAATGATCCTCATCAGGTATTGAGATTGATCCATTGATCCTTCGTCGTACAAGCGCATGTCCTCTCCAGAGTCTCCACATTTTGACGCACGTGAGAGAGACGCCACAGCCGCGTTTCTACACTAGTGAGCGGCAGGATTGGCGGGCATCGACACCTCCATCGACTAAGTCCTCGAGGGTCGTCTATTACACCTTCACTTTGCACTGCTTGCCAGTTTGCGCAAACTTCCAGCACAAACCACCATCACCCTGTCCGGCTTGTAGCCAATAAGTTTCAGCAATCCTTGTACCCCTTCCACGTCGCAGTGCGCACCCTTTCGCGACTGCCCTGGCACATACCGCCAACTCCGCCGAGTCAACGCCATCAGCGAGTCTTCGACATCGTCGCACTATTGTGTACACGAGATCGATACATTCTGGAAGAGAGTCACCACCCCAAGCCAATCCTCTGCCTGTTGCCCGACGTCCGAATACAACTCTACATCACCGGGCAAGCACCAAACCAGCGTCTCATCGCCCAAATACATCCACCGCGCCGTTCGAGCATAGACGAGTACACACCACGACCACCGAAAGAGATAGGAAGAGATACAGTAGCCGTGGCGTGAGGCATTCAACCAGCCTCGCGGCGCACGCCGTCCCCGCGGTCAGGGAGGAACGAGAGGGGGAAGAAGAGGACTTTGGACCGGCAGGACAAGTAATAGCCTCATCGGACTTGTTCGCGGCCTCCGAACACCGATCAAGGTCGTCATATACCTGGCGACCCCTTCGCATGGTTCCTCCAAGCGATGGACCCGCAAAGCCAATCCTTCACTCCATCTTTTAGCCAACCCGCCACCACCGACAATTGGCGCTTACAAACGGACGTAACGAGGATTTCGCAGATACAGGCTGAACACGCCGATCGTATTGCTAGACTGGAACGACGGCAGGACGAGGATGCGCGCGTGAAGAGCGTATGGGGCAATAGTTCGCCGTTTCCTAGTGTGCTCAGTGGGACGCCGCAGCAAGGTGAGTCCTCCTGATTGATGGGATCGTGATATGTACATGTGTTGACCTTCTTTCAGCACCTCTCCAGCACCCTCCTGGTGATCAGTTCCGCAGCTTCGACGACGATACATCCAACCTGATGAGCAGCCTTCACCTCGACGCCGATGACGAGCCTCGCCGAGGCACAGGCGCGAACTCCAGGGCTAACAGCGTGCGCTTCGATGAATCGGCAAATCAGAACCACTTCACGCATTCGACGCGGCCTTCGGTCGACTTCCTCTCTCGCACGAGCAGTGGCTTGGGTGGTCTGCAGATGAATGAGCGCACCTCATCGCACAAGTCAGAAGGGCGCGCGAGCTCTGCGCATTCGATGCGTTCTGCTGCTTCGGGTCGCGCGAATAGTCTAAATCTGGACACGGCGGCTTATGGACTCAGCGACTCGCAGGAGATGCCTGGTCTTGCCCCTGGATTGATGCTGCTGGGTGCGGTACCTGCTATTATCCGATGCTGGATGAACACCAACTTCAAGCACGATGCTTTGCTTTACGCGGCTGTGTGCACAGGCTCGTACAAGTCATTCTTGGATTTGAGATTGATCCAGAAGCTTGGCTTCGAGCAGGTTGTTCGCACAGAAGACGATGGCACGCGGGCGGTGAAGCTGCCAATCTTCTTTCCCGAGGCAGTGCCACATCCAGCTTCGTCGAGGTCTAGCAGTCCGGCTCCATCACTACCGTCGTTGGTTGTGGAGTTTCGTGTCTACGAGGGTACTGCTGAGAGCGAGGAGAGTAAAGCTATTCAGATCTTTCTGGGCAGCGACACATTACGGATGCACAACGCCGATGTTCTGTTGTCATCGAATAGCTTGACCTTGTTCGACAACGAGCGGAACAAGCTGAGCATACCACTTGCCCGGCCTGAGAATGAGTCGGCTTTCAACTCCCTGACGATCACAACCGGTGGCAGCACCGTGGATCGGCAACCTGAAAAGGTTACACAACCCGTCAAGGAGCAACCATACCTGAATGGGCTCGGACAGAGCAGTTCAGCTGCGTCGGTATCATCCACTGCAACAAGTCCGCAACCAGGCACCGGCAAGTATCGGCCTCCAGGCGCCATCGCCGCCGAGAGCAGTGCCCAAGAACCATCGAAACCCGGCGCCCCGAGCTCCGACAAAGAGTCCCGCCCACCAAGCCGCCAGTCCAACACCTCCCGCCCATCTCTCACCCAACTCAACACCCGATCCGAACGCGAGGAAACTCCAACGGACTCGGGCTCACAAACCGCCTCACAGCGCTCCCCAGCGATCTGGAGCAACTGGCGCGCCTCGGCGGCCACCACCACCGCACAACCCGACTGGGCTAGTGCGACCAGAAACCGAGAGCAATCCTACCAACGCAAGGACACTGGGATCAAAGTCTTGAAGCCCAAGACTGCGACGAGGACGTTTTCGTCGACGGCTGCGAGCACGATGGCGAGTCCGGCCGAGGGGAATGCGAATGCCAATGGGAACTCGAACGGGAAAAGTAGGTTCTTCGACGAGGGGAGACGGAGGAGTGTCAATGAAAGCTCGACGTCAAAGGTTGGGGTCAGTGGCTCCAAGGAGAATACTGCGCCGGCTGCTGCTACCGGTGGGACGACGCCGAAGACGAAGGCGAATCCAATTGGCGGGGCTTCGGCTTTCTCTTGGTTGAATTCTGGTGGCGCTGGTGGTGGAGGAGGGCTGAAATGAGACAGTGGGAGCGTTTGACTGTTGAACAGAAGATGCATGGTGGGAGTGTATGTGCCGACGTCCATGCATGCAGATGTCTGAAAGAAGTCTTGTAGCCGACTTGCCCTGAGATAAAGGGGCTGTCACGTTGTTAGTATGCCTCGTTGTAGGCTGTCTATTGGACATTCCAAAGATTTCCTTGGGATCGGTCAACTGTCTATCTGTGCAGCCGTTGCTGTATTCGTGAAGGTAGTCGTCTGTGGAAGGAGAGAGGAAGAGCGAAAAGGTCTAGGGTTTTAAAATAAGTGTCCTAGATTCATCGCTAGCCAGCCTGGTGGGGTTTAAGGGGTCGGTCGGTCCCTGCATGTGCAAACGAAAAGACCCACAAAATGTACCTAGCTATGACATAAGCTTCCAAGGTTTCGATGTTGCAGGACTTCACGTCTTTGAAGACTTGTTAATTCTCATCACGACTTGTCTTCTTTTCCTTGAACGACACAAGACAAAATCGATAGGAGTTTTCATGATTTACGAGAAATCATGTCGAATTCGAAGACCATGACAACAACCGACCCACTCACACTCCTCCCTTCAGAACTCATCCTTAGAATCTTGGAATTCACGCCGACTTCCAGCCTCGCGAGCCTGACACGTTTGAACCGTGCATGGAATGGCTTCATCGACGAGACGCACCAGGAGGCCATTTATTCAACATCGGGAAGGTGCAGACGACAGCCACACTCCTTCCTGGAAGACAACGGGGCGAGAGACTATGCCTGCGTCGAAAAGACAACACCGACGTTTTCGAGATTCTTCGAAGGTGTGAATTCAAGCAAAGATCTCTGCCGGCGCGAAACGCTACTCTCGAAGAACTGGAACAGCGACGAGCCTGTAACGAGAGAGACGGTGATAAGAGTTGGAAGCAATCCGATCTGGCGTTTTCGGCCCGATTTCACTCGTCGCTTCATTTTGAGTACGACGCAGAATGCGCCGGGCTTAAATGTCACGGATATGGACTCTGGAGAATTGCTTTGGCGGGAAGAAGATGTGAGGCCGTTTGCGCATTTGGAGTATTGCGAGAAGGGTGGGACGGCGGTGTGGGATTGTGGGGATGGGATTGAGGTTTGGAGGGTGAAGAAAGATGGAAAGCGGGGAGAGTTTGAGAGGGTCGAGGTTCTGGAACAGAGATATCAGGGGAGGAGTGTGCAGATTCGGGGGTTCCAGTTGAGGAGTTTCGGGGAGGATAAGGGGACGTTGTGTGTGGTGAGTAATGAGGGGGTTGGGTTTGTTTATGGGAATGTCTGTGAGGGGGAGGTGCGATTGCAGAGGGTCATTGAGATTGAGACTGGGGCTGTGGGACATTTGGATCAGGGGGAGGAGGTTGTGGTTTATTCGATGGGGAATGAGGGGTTTCATTTTTATGAGAAGGAGAGTGGGAGGAGTCTTGGGGTTTTGGATCCTAGTGAGGAGTCTGGAGAAGAGGTCTTCCACATCAAGCATCCGGATGCTCTTCCGAGACGGAGAAGTCGTGGGCTCTCGAGACAACGCACTGTACCGCTGACAGTCGAGACTGGACCTTTCATCGCCCTGGATGCATGGACCGGTTTCGTCCAGGACGACGACGCGCGGCTCATTCCCATAGAGGAAGACGAATGGGGCGCGGGCATGCTCTGCGGCAAGCTCTTCGTTGGCATTTCGCGAGGCGGACGTGTGCTCGTCTGCCCGGACTGGCGCGAGTATTTACAATGTGGAGCTCGCAAGAAGATTGATAAAGGATTTCAGTTGATCGAGTGCGATTCGCGTGGGCTCGACGAGACGCACTTTGATCTAGGCGGTTGGTTGTCCGTCACTAGCGAGAGAGTGATGTTTGAGGTGGAGGATTTGGTTTATGTTGTTGGGTTGACGGAGCAAGGACGGGTGGCCGAGACCTCTTCACCTGTGCCAGAGGAGCATGGGCGCGCACGAGCATCGTTCGCCTTGTCAACCAGTCCGTCGAAAAACGTCTCGGCGAAACCTGTGAGTTTCATGGGTTTGTATCAGGATTGTCTGATGTTGACGTATAGCGTGAGTCCTTCCCCCCTCTTCTCTCTTTCGAGACTTGTCTCGCTAACCTGATTCGCAACTGCCAGGTCCGCATGCGCGACAATGAGCTGATGCGAAGACTTGTTCCTGAACATCTCGATCATTTCCGAACGGTTGCGATTCGGGCGTTGAGTTTTGCGCCGGATCTGACTGGTGAGGAGGAGGAGGATGGCCGTGTTGATCAGCTTGATAGCGACGAGGAATGGGACGAGGTGGAAGAGTCTGAAGAGTCCGATGCGGATAGGGCGATGCAAAGAGCTCTACTGCTGGGAACAGAAGTCACACCGGATGATGTTGTTCTGTTTCTTGCTGGGTTTCGGCGAGAGGCGCTGTGATGGTTTTACTAGATGACAGGGCTTAGCTGCAGGCTGAGGCTGGATGGTTTGAACAGCGGGAATAAGCGGGAGGCTTTGACGACTCGAAAGATCCGAACAGATCAGCAAGTAGACATACAGATCGATATATATGTCCAGACGCCCTGCAGTACGAGTCTGTCCTAGAGCAGCGACTCGTAATTGGATCTGTTGCTGTGCCGAATACTGAAGTAGCATTGCTCTATAGCACTCATGTCAGAAGTTGCGCTCGCGACCGAACTCCACTTCTGACGCGATCTTGCCCATGAAAGGTTGTGAATGGAAAGTGGAAGCGCTTGTCGTTGCTCAAACACCCTGGTGAAGAGTTAGTGAGTTCCAGAGATCTTCGTACTTGTACTTGCCCATTGTCGTGACCCTAATGCTGTGCATTACGAAGCAAGTGACTTCCACTGCCATCACACAAGATGTATTGTCATCATATTGTAGGCCCCAACGTCAAAAGTCATGACTAGCTGAATGCTCTTGCCCATACGGTGTCGGCATTGGACATTGGCATGATTGCCCCCACCTGCATCCCAAGTTGACCCCCAACCCCCAAAGTAGCGGCCCGATGCTGTATTGCCAACACTGGCTGACTCCCAGGCTGGAGTGAGACAGTTTGGCCACTGGGATTTGAACACCGGTAGGTCCAGGCTGTGACGATCCAATTGGACTCATTCCTGGGCTGGCGTCTCATCAATGATGCTGTCACTCTCCAATTTATGCACTCTCCCGCTCGAGTACCGATCTAAAGTGCAAGACATCTCCGCGACTCGTTACCTGTCCATGTGCTTGTCACTATGATTGTGAGCATAGTCGCCTGATGCAGGAAACAGAGATGTGGTCATTTGTGGCAACGGTGTCGCACTTTCATTGCTCGCAGCCTCGTCCTGGTCAAGATATAAATCCGACTAGCTGCGTATCGGCATGCAGCGGCTCTCTAGTTTCCTTCGATTCAGCCCGGCTGTCTGAGACTCGAGTATCTTGTGCGGCTGTGACGGCGACCGTCGTCCTAACAGGGTGAAGTCGGGCCATCTTGTTGCATCATGATCTGGAAGCTATGTTAGTTGATGCGCTAGTAAACGGAGCACAGCTATTCGCCATCCTGCATGCATAAGCTTTGGTTGTTCTGACATATAAATGAACTGCTCACTTCTGTTGGACTTTGGGCCACGCGTTTTTGTTTGACTCTGGTGTTGCAGAGGACGTCTTTGGCCTCTCGAGATAGAAGTCATCAACATCCGCTCTTCGCTGACGTTCCTTCACTTTTGCGACGTCACGCACTTGACAGGTCTCGATACCACCAAAGACTGTATTAGCCATGGCTCAGGGGCTGGAGCACGACCAGTTGCTGGTAGTCTTGGGCGCGACTGGAAGCCAAGGCAAAGCCGTATTGCGCGGGTTCGTGGACAATACAATGATGAGGTTGCGAGGAGTCACACGCAACACAGACTCAACAGCAGCAAAGGAGTTGCAAAACCTGGGAATCGAAATGGTCCGCGCTGATCTCGACGACCTATCGTCCCTCAAGGCTGCGTTCGCTGGTGCATCTCACATCTTCGCAACCACCGATTCGAATCGCCAGATCTTCGACGCCGTCCAACGACCGGAAGTGCTCGAAGAGGGAGAAACGCCACGCGCATATGCTCGAAAGATCGAATTGAGGCAGGGTGCTAACATTGCCGAAGCCGCTGCCTCGGTTCCTGGACTGCAGAGGATCGTGTGGAGCAGTCTGCCCAGCCCGAAGAAGTGGAGTCAAGGACGATTTACCAAAGTCTCCATGTTTGACACCAAGGACGATATTGCAGAGCTTTTGAAGTCGACTCCTGGGATCCGGGATAAGATCAGCATACTCATGATAGGGTTTTATGCTACCAATGCCATCAGTGTGCCCGAACTATACGGCCCCAAGCGGGTAAGAGCTCTTGCAAAATGAGCAGTCTCCGTACGTTCGTGGCTGACTTCGTTCCAGCAAGACGACGGCACGTACGAACTCGCGCTGCCCATGTCTGGGGACAAGCCTGTGCCGATTGCAGATCTGGAAGCAGATATGGGACATTGGGTTCGTGCGTTGTTCCAGACAGAGCCAGGAACCGTCCTGGTCGGGGCAACCGAGATCCTCACGTGGAAACAGTGGCTTGAGTTATGGGCTGGAGCAAACCAAGTCAAGGCTTACTACCGTCGCGCCGAACCGTCTGAGTATGCAGCAAAGATCGAAGGCTTTAGTGATGCTGTATCGGAGGAGTTCCAGTTTGTGGAGGAGTACGGATTTGAAGGAGGAGATCCTCAGGCCTTGTATCCGGACGAGGTATGCGGTTTCCTTCCTCGAATGCAAACACCTCGGATGCGTGCTGATTTGTATCTAGCTTCGAAAGCGAGGTATATCCATTCCGACATCATCGATTGAAGAGCAGATTCGAAAGTGCGACTGGTCGAGCATTCTATGAGTGCATTTGACTGCGTTTCAGCAGACATGAGCTCGATGGATTGGTCGTCCGTCAATGGAACACGAACGTCCACCCCAGTCGCTAGGCAGGGTAGCGTCAGAAGTGAGACACCTGCGTTGTCCTTTTCTCCCTCTTTGCTTACTATTAGGCGATCACGCTCATGATTGCAGTAATAGCTGCCTAGACACTTGAACAGTTGGGAGGGATATCTTGTACTTTGATTCGAGAAAGTCTGATTTGTTCGCTGCTATCCAGGCATGCCAACGGTTCGGTACCCAAAGTGTCTCCTTTCTTTTGCTGACCTGCCGCCACTGGAACTCACACGTCGGCATGGCTAGTCTGCGACTAGGATGAGCTGACCGGGTCCTCGTGGACTTAAAGTGCAATGGGTCCCCGCGACTTAAGAGATGTCCATGTGGCGTTTACTATACTCGTGCATCTTCTGGGATAGGCCCAGAACCATCCTCTTCCTGGGGTAGCACGAGCCGTGGCGGCTCATATCTGTACGAACTCTGCATGTGCGTATGCAAGATGGGATTGGGTTGATCGTAAGACAGATATGCCGTTTCAAATTACATGCATCGCGAGGCCGGCGAGACGGAAAGCGGTCAAGGTGTCCAGGTATGCATTTGCATGTAGCGGCTCTCTTTCTCCCGACTATCTGCGATTGAGCATGTCGTGCCGCTCTGGGAGCGACAATGACTTCGCAAGCTTGTCAAGTCGTTATCAAAGATCATCGGGGGCGACGCAGCTAGTAGATGAGTAGTGCTGGCTTGGAGATCTTACAAACCTGAGGCCAATCCCTAGTGCTCCTACACGGAGCTGCATACCTGCATGCTCGGCACTCGACAGCAGCAGCTTGACGAAGGGCAGCTATTCGCCGTGTGACGCTATCCCGCATGCTTACAGCACATGCACATGCAGGGTCTCTTTAAGGTGTGAAGGAGGGGCTTAGTGCATGGTGGGTGATACACCGTGGCTATTGGCGCGGCTGTTTCGAAACACGCTGCACGATGCGATCGTCACAAGGCCGCTTCGTAACTACAGGCGCTGGTGCTCTTCTTGGTGCTTGCTGCTTTCTGTAGTGGGTGGACGTGTTTGAGGTGGAGGGATGATCGCGTTGGTGAGTGGAAGGGAGCTGGATGATGCCCCGCCTCGTGTTGCTGGCTCGCATCACGATGTCCGCCTCCGCCGATGCCCAGTGCGCCAGGGTGTGGGAAGGGGATGCAGAGGTACATGTATTGGTCGTGTGGTTGTTTTTGCGAGGAGGAAGAAAGGTGAGCGAGTGCCACACCAACAACAACGTTGCCAAGCAACCAGCTGCATCCATCAGGTCACGCTTTGGGCGCTGACCGAAGCCTTCGTCGCTTCTTCCACCAGTGCTGGTGAGTCAACCATACTCTTAAGCCTTCTGCATCGTACAGACATATCCCATGCGCGACTCACCAGCCGAAACCCATCACGATCATACCCGCTGTTGACTGTGCCGGGTTGTTTCTCGTCCGGATCGCGCCTGAATCACGGGGCCTCCCAAGGATACGCCTGTGACCAGCATGACAAGCATCCTCTCCTTACAGTCATGAGACAGACCTCCTCCAAACATTCAAGCACACAATACACCGCTATTCTCGAACTTCTGCTTCAACTTTCCTCTTTGTTCCGCGCTCATTATACAGCATAGAGACGTCTGAAAGCAGCCTTATCATGGTGCCTACGCCTACCCCGCCGCGACCATGCCCAAGTCTGTAGCTTCCTATCACAGCATAGCCTCGAACCAACACAACGACGACGATGACGACGAATACGGTATGAACGAGCAGGAGGCCGAAGCTATTCGAAATGCCTATCGAAATGCCTCTAACACATCTGGACGAGGTCTCTCGCCTGTCAACACACGTGGGGACTTCGACACTGCTAGGCGGCGGTTGGGCTCTTCAAGAACGTCAGACGGAGACTTGAGACTTCGCATCAACTCGAGAGGGCGGCCTGCCGACGAGCGTACTGGTCTGCTGGCGACTCCAGACCTGGCTCGAAGCGGCTACAGGACAGCCAGCGTTCCTGGCACTCCAAGATATGGCTTTTCCCGGAAACACAGCTACATCAATGCGACTCGAGGAGGTAGTCGGCGTGGCTCCTTTGCGAGGACGCTCATGAGCGCGCTGGGCAGCAGTACAAACAGAGACGCCCGCCCAGATCCTGTACCGGGAAAGAGACCGCTATACTGGGACGATCGAGTGTGGTACGATCAGTTCACCTCGACAGACTGGGTGCACGATAGCATCGCAGATTCGCATCGCGTGAAAGAGCTGAGGAGCAGGCAAGACTTTTGGGGAAGGACGAAAGCGTTCTTTGACGGAGCACAGGGATGGCTACTGGTCTTCATCATCGGGTGCGTGACGGCAGCTTTTGCGTACGTGATCGACATCACTGAATCTGCTATCTTCGACCTCAAGACGGGATACTGCACAGAACACTGGTGGTATAGCAAGAGAAGGTGTTGTGTTGGGGCCAGCGTCTGCGACAATTGGCATCGATGGTCGATGCTCATATACCACGACGAGAAGCAGCAGCTACGGACAGACTATGGAGCTTACGTGCTTTGGTGCGTGGTCCTGTCACTGATATCGTGCATTGTCACGCTCAGGACTAAGACGACAATCTCTTCTGCCATATCGCTCTCGACACTCGACGAGAATCTCGGTGCGGATCACCACGCGAAGAACAACACGGAAGGCGGCAAAGGCTCGGTCAGTCCGACTAGTCGTTTTCACGAGGCTGCTCAAAGACCACCCGTGACTTACTATCCGGCTGCTGGGAGTGGTGTGGCCGAAGTGCGTGTGATCCTCTCTGGCTTCGTGCTGCATGGTTATCTTGGCGTCCGGACGCTGGTGTGCAAGACCATTGGCCTCATCCTGAGCGTGGCGTCAGGCCTCTCAATGTGAGTGTTTACTGTCTTGCCAACAGTCTGACTGATTGATGCTGACGATATGACTAGCGGGAAAGAAGGTCCATACGTCCATATTGCTACCTGCATCGGCAATATTGCCACTCGTCTATCCTCCAAGTACCGCAACAACGATGCCAAACGCCGTGAGGTGCTCTCCGCATCTGCAGCAGCTGGCGTTGCCGTGGCCTTTGGTGCTCCGATTGGGGGTGTATTGTTTAGCCTTGAAGAGGTCAGCTACTACTTTCCTCCCAAAACGCTCTTCAGGACGTTCTTCTGTTGCATTGCAGCGGCGCTGTCGTTGAAGGCCTTCAATCCTTACGGCACCAACAAGATCGTCTTGTTCGAAGTCAGATATCTCGTTGACTGGAAGTTCTTCGAGATCATTGCCTTTGCTTGTTTAGGGATCTTGGGAGGTGCACTTGGTGCCCTTTTCATCAAGGCCTCGAAGCTGTGGGCGAAGACTTTCCGACGGATTGGCGTGATCAAGAAGTACCCGCTTTTCGAGGTCTTCCTGGTCGCTGTCCTTACTGGACTTGTCAGCTTCTGGAATCGATACACTCGACTGCCAGTCGCCGAACTTCTGTACGAAATGTCCGCCCCTTGTTCGTCGTTCTCTGGAGAAGGAGATGGTGCTGCACTTTGCCCAACGGAAGAGATGATCCCGCATACAATTTGGTATTTGACCTGGGCATTCGTTGTCAAGGCGTTTCTCACCACAGTCACGTTCGGCATTAAGGTTCCGGCTGGTATCTACGTGCCTTCCATGGTGGTTGGCGGTCTTCTGGGCCGGATTGTCGGGCATGTGGTTCAGCTCTTGACGCTAAGATACCCAGAGCTCGCCTTCTTCGCCCACTGTCCCAACGACGGCAACCCGGAGTCTTGCGTCGTGCCTGGCGTGTATGCGCTCGTAGCAGCTGGCGCTACGATGTGCGGCGTGACGAGACTTTCAGTCACTCTTGCGGTCATCCTGTTCGAACTGACAGGAAGTCTGGAGCATGTACTACCTTTCTCGTTGGGCGTTCTGATAGCCAAATGGACGGCTGACGCCATAGAACCTTTGAGCATCTATGACCTACTCACAGACATGAACGCCTACCCTTACCTTGACCACAAGGTGCGACCAGTCTTCACCACGGATCTCGGCGACATCACGGCAGAGCCTACACCAAACCGATACATCGACATTAGTGCTTCGCCTTTGGTACCAGCGAAGCAGCTGCGGTTCAAGCTGGAATACCTTCACATGTCTGGCGAGCTTGATGGAGGATTGCCGATCTTGAAAGACGGAGTGCTGGTTGGGCTCATACCCGGCCCTGATCTCGAATATGCGCTGGATCGCCTGCCAATCGAAGAGGACACGATGTGCCTCATGAACGCACATGATCAGATCCTGCACCCTGACGAGCCACGCCCAACAGCGAGTGCCGTTGAAGATGACGACGACGATGATGCGACTGCTCGGGATGGGGATACTGAAGCAGCAGAAGCGCAACGACGGACGAGCGATGGCCCAGGCACGGACGATCCTACCGACTTCACGGCATACATTGACCCCTCGCCTGTTGCGCTCGACATCACCAGCCCGATGGACCTGGTATATGAGTGCTTTGTCAAGCTTGGCTTGAGATATATCTGCGTCTTGTATGATGGCAAATACGCTGGGATGGTGCATAAGAAGAGTTTTGTACGATATGTGAAGCATGTGCACGACGAAGAGAGGAGGCAGGGAGGTGTGATCCAGCGAGGATTTTGAACGAGGACGATATCATGTCAGCGGAGTTGATGGGGATCTTATTGCTTCGGAGACTAGCATTTCAGATGGTTGTGTTGCGTTCAAGCGACTTATCGTTTATCGACCAACGGAGGGTGAGATGGTGGAGAGTGTTTCGGCATTTTTGGTGGTCGCTATGTAGGATGTCTTTGAGGCAGATTATCACATGCAAAGTGGTTAACTTGTGCCTATGACTATCGGGTGGCGAAGTGAATGAAGAAGGCTCCCCGCGATAATGGTGGCCGCACCTCATCCTTGCTGACAATCCCCTTGTGATTCTGTGGCGTCTAGGTCTTCTGGCCGCTTCGATGGTGACTGCCGGGCCGGTGCGACAGGTTGAACAACGTGTTTGTGTAACTAGATGTGCAGAAAGTCAGAGGCGCTGTTTGATGGTACTGTTGACTGCGTTTGTTCCTGTCGCTGGCGCCAATCACGAAACTTCAGGCCTGCAGGAGCGGAACCAGCAGCAGCAGCACTGAAGCAGCAGCAGGAGCAATACACCAACTCGCTGCCCGCATCTCCCTCTCTTTCACCGGCCTCAACAACTCCCATTCCACCACCGCGCGTCTCATCCTATTCATCCTTGTACGCGGGCAGAGAGACAGGCGGCCACATTTGCGCGGCCTCCCTCCCACCTCCAACCCCGGCTGCACAAACATCGCCAGCAAGCCAGCCCGTCCGTCACTGCTGCAGGATCTTTTCTGGGGGCTGTCAATCACCGACGGCCTCACGCCCTCCACCACCGCGCAATCTGGCTTCGTCGCAGAAAAAGCGCAAGCTCGCTCCCTTCGCCAGTAGCAATACCGATCCACTCCACTCGCTGCACCCGCAATCGCCGCTGGGGACCGCAACAAACGCTCGCTCCACCACCCCTTCCTCCTCCTCGCCGTTGCATCCCTCTAGCCAGCCTCCCTCGCCCTCGAGCAGTAATACCACCACCACACGGAACACTCCCCCGCCGCAGCTACGCTTCATCCCACCACACCTGCACGACGAGGTCCTGCCGTCCAAGGAGGAAGGAGCAAGTAGCCCCAGTGCTGCTCTCGCCGACGTCTCCATCGATAGCATGTCCGGCAGCGAGAATGGCGCCAACCATACAGCTGGTGATAGAGCTATGGTGAGCCCGGACAGGACGATTAGTGCTAGGAGCGCGTCGCCGGCGAAGAGAAGTGCGGCGGACATGGAGGGTCAGAAGCAGCACGTGCCTGGAAGCTTCACGAACGAGAATGAGCAAGGACCTACGGATTTCGATGTTGCTATGGCGGGCATGACACCGGCGAGCCAGAGTTTGGAGACGCAAGAGACGGCGAATAGCTTTGCGATGTCGGATGGGGGAGCTATGTCGGTGGATACCCAGGCGACGAGTACACAGCAGGATGGAGAGTCAAATGGGGATAGCACATCTGCCGAGAGCAAGTCTGTTCACCAGGAGCCTTACAGCTCAGCACAAGCGGAAGAGCAGGTTCGGCATGTTGAGATGTTGGCTGGGAAGCCACTTGGCGAGGGCGACAGAGGTGTCGTTGTCTCGAAAAGGTGGCTCGCACGAGTTCAGTCACGGACACCGGAAGGCCTGAAGAACGGGGAGTATCCCAAGGATGCTCGAGAGGGCAACGTGGGGCCTCTTGACAACTCAGATATTGTTCCCGAAGGTGCTTTCAAAGGCCCATTCCTACCCGACCCTGCAGGTCAAGACTTTATCCCACTCAAGCCAGGACTCACCACCTCCGCAGAGATCGAGGTGCTTCCTTTCGAGGCTCACGGCTACATCATCGGCGCATATGGCTACAAGGAGCCCAAACCCATCGTACGCTTCGCCCACGATACTGCTCCAGAAGAGGCAACACAGACGAATATCATTTACGAGCTTTACCCACCCACCATCACGGTCCGCAAGGTGCCGCAGTCGACGCAGGATGAAGCTCCCAAGAAGAAGGGTGCCTTGGCTGCTCTTCAAGTGAGGAAAGAGGCATCAAATCGAGGCCAACGCACACCTGACGACGCTGTCAAACTAGTTTCATCCCGGACCGAGAACTTCCAAAAATTCTTGCGACGAGCGAAGGAGGCTGCTGGTATTGCGACGAAGACAAAGGTCAAGATCTGGCGGTTACCGAATCCTACTGACGTTACCGTCGACAAGCCTGAGAATCAACCACCTCTATCGCCGCCAGCATCTCGTGATCCTTCTCCTGCCAAAGCTCCTCCTGGCTCAACACCGCGGCTGGTCATCGATCAAGCGACGTTCAACAAGATGGAAGTTGGTCGAGATCTCGAGGCAGTTGATGCTAAGGACTTGACTGGGGACGAGAAGTACAACGGCGGGGGCAAAGTGACGATGGAAACGATCGGCTTTTTCGCGGACCAGACGATCCTGTTAGAAGAGCAAATCGGCGGTCCAGCGGGCGGTGAGTTCCACTCAGATCTCAAGAAGGGCGCCAAGAGCTTCCTGAAAAAGAATGGCGGTTCAAAAC
Organism: Zasmidium angulare; assembly: GCA_002786045.1. NCBI lineage: Eukaryota > Fungi > Ascomycota > Dothideomycetes > Mycosphaerellales > Mycosphaerellaceae > Zasmidium > Zasmidium angulare. The sequence continues at coordinate 2,410,748 of NHNX01000001.1, forward strand.
CTGGCTCTACAACGGCGTCTGGACGTACGAGCCCTGCACCTGGTGGAGTCATGACACGAGGACGAATGCGCAAGGATGGCCGCACACGAGGCACTGTCGGTTTGATCAATCTCGGAAACACTTGCTACATGAACTCGGCGTTGCAGTGCATTCGAAGCGTCGAGGAGCTAGCGGTGTACTTCTTATCGAACAAGTACAAGCCTGAGATCAACAACGACAATCCGCTTGGTCACCATGGTGCCATGGCAAACGCGTACGCTGGTGTTCTGAGGGGCATCTACGAGCAGAACTCTGGTGGCGCCTTCTCGCCAACCAATTTCAAGAAGACTCTTGGAGGCCTGCAGCCACTATTCTCAGGTTATGGCCAACAAGATTCGCAAGAGTTCCTGAGTTTCCTCGTTGACGCCCTCCACGAGGACTTGAATCGGATCCAGAAGAAGCCATACATTGAGAACCCTGACTCTGAGGACGACAAGGTCAGAGACGCAGACTATGTTCGGGAACTGGGCCAGATCTATCGAGAGAACCACGCCAAGCGCAATGCCTCTGTTGCGATGGACCTCTTCAGCGGCTTTTACAAGAACACGATGGAATGTCCCGACTGCGACAAGGTCAGCGTCACCTTTGATCCGTATTCTCTACTCACTGTACAGCTACCAATGGATCATGCCTTCCAGCATCTCGTCACCTTCGTGCCGCTGCGTGGTAGACCTGTCATGCATCAGATTGACATTGACAAAAACTCGTCGATCAAGACGCTGAAAGAGCACATCGCCAAGAAACATCCCAGTGTTGATGCAAATCGTCTGTGGATGGTTGAGATATACAGCAACAAGGTCTACAAGGTATTCGACGACCCGACAGCGCTGGCGGAATCTTCGATCCAAAATAACGACTACCTTTTCATCTACGAGCTCGATGCTGTACCGAAGAACCCTGCGACCGCGAAGAAGCCGACGTTCTCCTATGGCTATACCCTGGGCAGCACCAAGGGCGATGAGGTGCCGTCGGAGGGTATGGAATCGCCCAAGGCGGATGTTTTTGCTGTCCCTGTCTTCCAGCGATTCGTTGAGCGCGGCGATAAGCACCATCTGGGAATGCACCCTCTGTACATTACACTCACGCGAGAGGAGGCCAAGGATTACGACATCGTACTGAAGAAAGTCCTTCTTGCAGTGCAAAACATCACAAGCCGGCCGATACTGCGAGAATTCGAGGAGAAGCACGGGCCTACGGGGACTGTTGAAGAGGTCGATGACGAGGCGGGCAAAGAGGCGAATGGAGTTGAAGATGCTGCAGGCATCAGTGATCACTCCACGCAGTCTGAGGACGGCTACGTCAATGTGTCATTTGAGAAGCCTGCACATGCAGAGACGGGAACGAATGGCATCAGCCCCATGCAAATCGATGAAGACGAAGGCCTTATCCCACCGGGCTTCATGGACGCGCAATACTTCCTCTCACCTGCACTGCGCAATCAGCTTTTCGATCTGAAGTACGGAACGGGTGAAAACATGCACTGCGCCTCGATGAGTGGTCTTAAGGAGGCGAGTATCAGGACGATGCATGATCGAGTGCAGCCCGCTCGACGTGCATCCATGCAGTCGTCGAACTCGGACGAATCTACGACCAGCACGAACAACAGTGAGGAGAACGAGAGCGACGCGGACGATCCTGACAAGCCTGACATTGTCCTTGGAGGAGAAGAATCCACCTTGTCGACACCGACTGTGGGTGATAGCGATGAGGAGGACTCTGGAATCATGCCTCCTTCCGCGCAAGAGCCCAACCATTCTCGAGCTGGTCGTAGGCGGAACAACAAGAATAAGAAGAGAGGCAAGAAGGGCAAACGTGGTCAGATCACCTACAGCAAGAGAGATCGCGCTGCTGCTCAAAATCGCAATGCTGGAAACTCGGCAGCCAAGTCCCCACCGCAGCAGCTGGACGACAGCCCGTATTACGTCCAGATTGGCGAATGTATCGTCCTCGATTGGAGACCCGAAGCTGCCGACAGCCTGTTCAACGGCGACAAGAACGATCCAAACGAGATGCGCGGATGTCGCTTCATGGATGACAACGGACGAGGCGCTGAGCTCTTCCACGATGCGGAACTCGAAGCCCGACGAACAAAGCGCGCTGAGCGCAAGAAGCACGGCATCGATCTTGAGGATTGCTTCGTCGAGACTGGCAAGCGCGAGGTCCTTTCAGAAGACAACGCCTGGTACTGCAATCGCTGCAAGGAGTTGCGTCGAGCGACGAAAACCCTCGAGATCTGGACTCTACCGGATATCCTGGTGGTGCATCTGAAGCGCTTTGGAGGTAATCGCTCTTTCCGCGACAAGATCGATGTCACTATCGACTACCCTATTGAAGGCCTGGATCTGAACGAGAGGGTTGGGATGAAGGAGGACGGCAAAGATTATACGTATGATCTGTTTGCTGTGGACAACCACTATGGAGGTCTTGGCGGTGGGCATTACACAGCCATGGCCAAGAACTTCTACGATGGGGAGTGGTATGACTATAACGGTGAGTCGTCTTCGATCATCCTTCGTCTCGAATTGTGCTGACTTTAACAGATTCAATCACCTCCAAGATCAGTTCAGGTTCGAGATCACTCGTATCGTCGGCCGCGTACCTCCTGTTCTACCGACGCCGCTCTGATAAACCGCTCGGACCTCAATACCTCCAAGACCTCGTCAACGAATTCCGCAGCCCACCCGCCGAGACCACTGTCGAAGACGCCACTGCTGATGATGAGTCGGGGGAAGACAGGCTCGGCGGCCCAGCGCCCTCCTCACAACATGGGTCGTCGAGCGCCTTAGTCGGAGCAGGTACATATTTTCTTCGATTAATGAGATTGGAATTCGTATACTGACATGCCACAGGAGTCGGGGCGACGAACAACCAGATGGGCAGCGCAGGAAATGGTGGAGCTGGGGCAGCCGGCCGCCTTCTGACGCAGGGCTCGATGACGAACAGTGAAGATAGAATGTTCGGTGCTGCGGGCAACGACAGCTGGGGCTTCGACGGCATCGACGAATCGGATGGCGCCGGCAACTCACTGCTGGATGCCGTTGGCGACAACGACGACGCGGACAGCATCAAGGCGCAGTACGACAACGACAAGGACAACGACTCGGGCTTCGGAGACGACATGATGGACGTGGACACGAGTCATAACTCTCCCCTCGGACACTTCGACGGATACGACGACGATTCGAATGTCTTTCACGTGGAGCATGCACCGGAGATGCCAGGTCTGACGCGGGAAGTTGATGAAGAGGACCCTCCAGCTGCGGAAATTGTGTTGAACGATGATGAACACGAGGAGCCGCCGACGATTCCTGAGCGGCAAGGACACGGCAAGATGGATTAGAAGGTTGTTTTGACTTGGTGTGTCACTGCTGCTAAGGTTGTGGGGTGGTTGAGGTTGAGACAGTAAGCTAGGGTGATGATGCATGATTTCATTGATAGACGCATGGAAGATTGGGTGGGTCACGGCGTTTTTTTAGGGTGCTGCTGAGCTGGTCGGCGTGTCGAGCGAGGAGTGAGAAGAGTGTGGCGTATGGGATGTGTGGTGTGCGCATAGGGTTTAAGTTGAGGAAGGAGTCTTCGCTGCATATAGACATCGAGGTGTATTGTCGAGGTGTTGTTACGCTTTGCACTGGCCGTGGCCTTAGACGGCCGCGAATACCGCTGGCTGCCATCAATTCGAGGCCGTGTTCTCAAGCTTCTCGATACACTCCGCTTTTTTGGGGTCTGTGGAAGCGTTGGCCCCCTCAACTTCTTTGTCTACGGTGCTGCAGACCGCGTCTTGTCTTTTGTATCGACGGAAGTCCCAAGTAACCCAGTATCGGTGGTCTGCGGAGGCGAAAATATTATCAAGTTGCTCGAGCGACCGCTCTTTCGTCGTTGGAGATCCGAGCACCACAAACGGAGCCTTAGCAGCTGCTATGACTGCGAAGATAATGTACGTCTTGTAGCCAAAGTTCGCGAAACAGACAGGGATGATCTCGGCGGCGACGACGAAGTTGAAGAGCCACAGTAGATCACTTTGCCGGTCTCTTGAAATCAGGATATCGGTTATGACAAGGGAAGACGAAAGTCGATTGCATCATGCTAGTTGGAGGTTTCGAACTATTCGATGTCGACATAAAGGTCATTCTAGCCGGCTCCAGAGAATTGTGATCAATCAGACTCAGCCTTGATTAAAATGACCAAAAACGAAGTTCGAGTTAGCAGTCACCTGGTAGGCTGCGGTATCGTCGCGGTACAACGTGCACGCCTGGTTGTCGAACTCAAAGGTGAAGCTTGTACAAAGACTGTTGGCGTCGGCGGCCGAGAGACACTGATAGAAAGTTCCAGTGCTGGTTGCGAGAACTGACCCCGGGCTGGCAGCGGTATCGCCGCACTCGATGGTAATCGCGTAGCCATCAGACGGACCCGCCACATTCTGACCGCATGCGTTGAGAGTCGCCGTGGCTGCAACGCTACTCGTTGTGGTCGATGTGACGGTGCTAGTCGTGACCGTGGTGGCGCTTGCTGTGGCTGTGGATGTTGCTGTCAACGTATCTGTAGTCGTGGTCGTCGTAGAAACGACGCTGGTGGAGGTGGCCAGGAACGTCGTTGTGGTCGAAACCGTGGTAAGGATGGTCGACGTGGTGGTGCTCTATATGACGACTCGTAGGTCAGATCTCGAGCAAGACAAATATCTCGATGGTGGGGATGTCGTACCGTTGTGGTTTTGGGGGTCTCTATGCAAGAGCAGGCTGTGGAAAGGATACTAGATCCGATTACTTTGATAGCGTTCAGGCCATCCTGGAACTTTTTGCGCTGCTGAACAACAGCAGGGCTATTGCGCAGAGATTTGATCGTGTCCGCGAGGTGGTTATCGTTTGGGAGCGCAGCTGTTGGACAATCATATCAGCACTTCATTGTATGTGCAGGAACCACTTTTTGCTCGTATGCGTGACCTACCAAGAGCAGCTACTGATGGCGTAGTCGGCGAGGGCGCCGCTGAGCGCTTGTAAGGGCTCGCGTTGCCGGCGCTTGTGACGATTGTCGTTGTACTTGTACTCGTTGTTGAGGTCACGGTCGCAATGGCTGTAATCGTTGCCGTATCTGTTTCGGTGCTAGTCGTAGTTGTGATCGAGGTAGTTGTCTCCGTTGCGTCCTCAGTAAGGGTGGTGGTCGAAGAGACGACTTGGGTGCTGGTTGTAGAAAGAGTCGTCGTGATGGTCGAAGTCGAATAAGCGGTCTGCACAGCCGTAACTGGCACAACTGGAAATTGAGAGGAACAGAAGGACTGGACGATGGGGTTCTGGGATTGCGGAAGGATGATGTTGTAGGGCAACTTGGAGCAGGCTGAGCCGGGAGCAGCAAAAGCCAGCCTGCCAGCGGCGAGAAGGAAGACGTAAGAGGTAAGCATGTTTACAGTAGAACGCGCTTTTTTCGCGTCGTGAAGGTGGCACTGTTCGTGGCAATGGGCGTGGGGCCTCTTAAGTACCTTATATGAAGTACAGGGCAGGTTAAAAGACTTGGATGCAGACCATAGGAGACAGCAGTATTGCTTGAGACGAACGGCAGGTAGAATTCGACCATTCTGAGCATGTGAAGTCCAGAACAGGACCTCTCCCGCGCCACACGTGTACTAAACACGTCTGCGTACGTCTGCGCGGAATTGATGGGTACTGGTTTGGTCGACTAACCCCTAAATAAGCTGTTATGCGAGTGAGCGCAAGCCACGAACAACACATCAATCATCGAACGCAAGCCACGAAAGACATGGAGTTTATATACAGGTAGGCTTGGTTCCTAGCGTGTAGATTCGACGGCAACCTGGTCTAGATCTGTAACCGCGTGGCATTAAGAATTTGACAAGCTCGTGCGGTCCTTGCTAGTTCGAAGCTTCTATGGCTCCGGTGCAGACTAGGGAAGTTCGCGTCTTACCAATGCCCGAGCCTAGTACGGACCCATGACCGTGTGCCATACCGTGAAGCTTGTCATGAGTAGGATGCGCGAACCACGGATATTCGGCAAGTCTTCTGCGGAGAGAGAAGTCTATAGATGGACTGTCATCTCCACAGGCTTCTAAACAGAGGATTCGTGTTTCAGCCGCGCCACCCAGCTAAACCAGACGGCCGCATGCCAGCAACTCACGAGGCGAAGAGCCGCGGTGGTAGACTCGCAGCGGGTGGAAAAAGGGGCGGTTGCCGCGCTGTGCACGCTCTATTCCGCCGGATGGAAGTTCCTTCATCTTGGAACATCTACAAGGTGCGAAGAAAGGCCAATAAGCCTCGATCAGCAAATCTACATACTCGAGCACTGTCTTGGTCTCGCGACATCGAATTCAACGGAGCTTTGGCATGGTTACCCGGCGCCGGAAAGAGGGCAGAGAGATCCCGCTCGATGACTTAGCACCAGTGGGCGTTGGTTAAGAGAGGGTAGACGAGGCCTGACCCCTGCCAGCGTTGCACAGAGCTCCGCCACATTGTGAACGACTTCAGCTGTTGTAACCGGACCGGGAATCAACATTGCTCTTTTCACGACCACGACGTCCGGATTTGTAATCGTCAGGCGCTGGGTGAATACAGCTACAGCATGAGGGCAGCACCCTCGTTTGCTAGACGCATGTCGCTTCCAACACCATCGCATCGCCAACATCAGGCTGTAGAATATACAGTCTGGAGCGTCCTTGAATGACACCAGAAACACATCGAATCTCAACGGTCTAAGGACGCTTGGGGCAAAGATGCTGACACTAGTTAGAAGCCGGCTCAAACGATCTGGGAATGAACGATATGGTGAAAGAGCTAGCGGCGCGTCGGGATACATCACAGCAGATTGATCGCAATGGTGCTGTTCAAAGATGCTAGGATGTTTGCTATGCCGATGGCAGCACGCTGGCGTACTCGCGAGGAATAGTTGAATAGCGTATCATACCAAGGTCAGATCTCATACTGTCCGCTACTAGCTGCCTACACTCCCGCTGTTGCTAAGCATTGGCGGAAGCATGCGCAAGAGTAGCAGTGTTGTCGATATGTACATCACCGAATCCGGATGTGTCACGCCTCTGTCACCGGAAATGAAGTAGTGACCGAAGATTAGGAAAGTCCTGCGCCTCTGGGCCATCTCAATTCGTGATCAAGTTTCCTGCCGTCGTCAAAGTCTCGGAAATATTGTAGATAACCACAAAACCATTGACTCCGATAATCAACCTGTTCTCTGCCAAAGCAAAGTTCGCAATAACAGGAGAATCGACCGGGTGGAACGGGTGGTAATTGAATGACCCAAGTGTCACCCCTGTTGGTGAGCGGACAATAATGCCGTCGTCTTCAGCCGTCCAGACTCTGCCACCAAGGTCGATGTGTAGGCCTGCAACGAGCATCAGCATGACAGCTCGTATCATTACATTGTATTGTGCTTACCATTTGCAATTCCAGTCCGAGTCAGAGCGAAAAGCCGTCCATTGATGGGAGTCCCGTCATCTGTCAGGTCGTATACATAGATCGAATTCGCCTTTGTGGTATTGGTTGGCAGCTCGAGCAACTGGTCCGCATCGATTAGAGGCGTGTTCGTTACGTACAACTTGCGTTGATCTGGAGACTGTTGGAGAAAGAACACCATCAGCAAGACCATGCGGAACGGAAGATGGTATACGAACCACTCTGATACCGTTCGGAGCGAACTGATCGTTAGGTCCGAGAACAGGAAGCAAGATCTTGTCGTCCATGTTGAACCTCCATACCGCCGTATCGTAGCGCTGCTGCGGCACAGTCGGGATGTTGGAGTGAACTGAGAAAGTCGTTGCGTAAATGTAATCCTTCTCCTGGATCCGAGCAAGTACGATGTCGTCGCAAGGGGCCAACGGCAGCTAGAGTCACGAGCTTAGCTCTCATTCATTGGGTAGGCAGAAAAAGAATAGAATCTTACTCCCTGATAGGAGTTGAAGACGGGCGTGACCTTCAACGAGATAGGATCGATTGCAACCACAGAGGCCGGGTCAGTTGGAGTATTGATCTCCGTGACGTAAACCAGACCATCACGAGGCCAATAGTACATTCCATAAGGATACCGAATCGGGGGATCGGTGACAATCTGTCTTGATGTTCCATGCCGCAAATTGAACGATGTAATGGTCTGGTTGTACGGATAGAAGAAACCGTTGTACCCGAACCATATCTCATCTGTTTCAGGGATCCACGCACCGCCCTCGTAGGCTCCGTAAGGATCGTTCGGCGGAGACTGAATGGTGGCCCACATCGGATTCGGTCCGACAAGATCGGTGAAATTATCCGAGTAGGATACAATGCGAGCCTCGTTTGCGTGGGCGAGGACATTGTTGATGGTGGAGTTGCCTGTTGTCGTGCTGTTCAACCAGCCGTATTGAATCACGCTGTTAAATGGTTGAGGCAGTAGGTACAGCCATTCGGAGGGTACGCGAGCCGTCGAGGCGTTCTGCCAGACAAGGCTGGCGTGTACGAAGCTAAGGGGAAGCGTATAGGTGCAAAGTACTGCAGACTTCATGCTGATGACTTGGAATGATGAAACATGTGCACTCTATTGGCGACGAGGCCACTGCTGATAAGTAATATTTGTTTATCTGGGGAAGCGAAGAAGTTGTGACTTCATGTCAACAATCGGCACTTGTCCGTTCCCACAGCCTGGAATCCGGTGTCTTGCCGGTCGACAGCTCGTGATGACCTCTTTACTTGCCTCTTTTTCACCTTCGTCAGAGTGTACTGCCGTCACCGTCACCTGACGTATACTGAGAAAGTGGAGCTGTGCGTGTCATGGGACGCGTTGCCAGGACCAGCACTAGAGACTACTGTACGACTGTAAGCTCGACCGCGCGTTCCAATGCCTGCAACCTCGTCTCGGCCCATTCTATGACGAACCGTAGTCAACTATGCGATGCGTCATAGAAGTCGCCGAACGTAGTATCACATCACAGAATCTTTCCGGGAATCAATAGAGCGACTTGAGGACGATCTCCGTTAGAGCCGGTGCAAGCTTTGAGTCCTTTCGGGTCTTCTTCCAAGCCTTGTGCTGAAGCCAAGACTGAAGCATATGAGTTCCTCTAGTCGAAGGTGAAGAGCCTGACGAAGGTTTGGGGGAGATGTGTCGTGCTTACAGCGATTGACGAAGCACTCTTTGGGCGTCGTTGCATGCTCAGCTGCGTCCCGTCTACAGCTCAAGAGTTTCAAGCTCTCAAATACGTATTCAAACAGCAAATCAGTGGGTCTCACACGACTGAATACATGGGCAGACATCAAGGGCTCGGCAGGCTGATTACAGGTCCTTAATCATGCCATGTCAAAGTGTCCCTGGAAGCCGAAGCGATTAGTGCGGCTCTAGTGCGATTGGCGTGCAGCCTGGTGATGACATGATTACAGATTGCCGATGTGGTCCATGCGCATGCGGCCAAGACGCCGGCACTCTTTCCATCCACTGCTTCGCCGCCCGTCGACTGCGCTCACCGCACTACTCGAGCCGGCCAGGCTGAGCCGAACTGACTACCGATGCCACTGAATGGGAAGCGATGCCGTGCCGCTTTGGCTTTTGGACCTGCGCAGGCTGCGGTTCGGGATCCCTTGTGTCGCCGCATGCTAGAACGCTAGAGCACCATCGCGCTCTGTTCTTTCGTGCGATTAATAGCGCTGGACACGACTACGACTCGTCGTCTGTACACACTGGCTTCGAGGCTCCGGATACGTCGTCGTCGTCCGCATACACTCGCCGCTGCAGGAATCCGCTGCGTGTAACCTCTTCGTGCACTGCGGGCCACGACTCTCCGCCGCTCGAAGGCGATCATAGCGACGGCGATACACACCCAGAGACCGCGAACAACAGTCCACCGCCGTTAGAGCTGTCATCCGCCTCCCGCTCTGCTTTGTCCTCAGCATCCTATCGCACCCACCTCCGATACCTCTTTTGCGATCTCTTCTTTCCTTTCGATCGTGGCCAAAGCTACAGCCTCTTCCAAGATGTCCAGAGCCCCGACTGGGCACGAGGCTTCACCCTCGACGCCAGCGACGCGCTCTGTGTCTTGCAAATTGCCGCAAGTGGCAGAGATTCACGACTCTTGATCGAGTCGGTCAAGCTCCACGGGAGAGCAATACAACGGATCCAGCGTATCATCACTCAGGCGACTGACGGCCACATTCGTGAGAGTCTGATAGGTGCCGTGTACTACCTCATGAAGTGGGAGAGCCTCTTCGGCACATCCTGGTCATCTCCTACTTGGCCACACCACGCCGATGCATTGTTGCATATGTTGAACAGCATCACCTCTTCCAAACACAGGGGCCAAGCGACACTGCCAACCTACCTGCAGTACTTCTTCTGCTACGCGCTTGGGCGAGGATTGTTGTCGAGGAAAGCAATCTCATGGAAGACAGCGGCCAGGCCAAGGCTCTCGCCTTTGATCACGGCATGTCTGCGAGTGCCTTCCTGCCTCGAAGCGCTCGATTATGAAATGAGATCAGCACCACTCCCGGATACGTATGTTCAGCAAGACTTCCAAAAAGCAGTGGGTTCGGCGTTGACCGCTAGGGCTGCGCTCTTGAAGCATCTTGCTTTATGCACGCCAAGTCCCTGCAAGGTCGTCGCTGTATCGCGATATGCGCACTTTGCATCGTTATTTGATGACAAGCTGGTCGACCTCTACATGGCCGTGTACGACTTCGCCGAAAACCATACCGCCATTGCACTGAAATCAGCCTGGACTTGCTTGCTTGTTCTGGACGAGACACTTCTCAATGCTCGGCGGTCCCATTGGTACTACTTCAGCGAAAGCGAACTGAGAGAAATAGATGGTATCGAAGTGGAAATGGAGCGCTGCGTCGACGATATTTGCAGGAGCTTTGCGTATCTGAGCCGGCCCGTAGCAAAGTCTTCAGGGGCTCTAGTCATCATGGAGCCTCTCCACTTCGTCTCGACCTACTTCTCCAAAAGGAATCGGACGGAGCACCTCAGATGGTGCAAAAGCGTCGAAGATGGCCTCGTCATCGGCGCGAAGCTGGCGCGTTTGGTGGGACAGCAATGATCAAAGACTGCTCCGCGACTCGTTGACCATACTGTAGCCGACCTCTTGCTTCTTCGTTGCTTATCAGTCTCGGCGGCAAATGTACGAATGATGAAGTGTTTAAAGACGGCAGAATAGTTCCTGGAAGCATACCAAGCACGTGATAGCAAGATGAAGGCAACAAGGCAGACGTGGCGGCGCCCTGCATAGCGGCGCAGTGCATGAGCTTCAGCAGCTCAGCCACCTGTGACCTGGTGAAATCCAGATGCAAATGACATTTCTCAGCTTGCTACATCTTTTCTGCTGCGCTGCGGGACGTTCATATCCATCTTTGAAACGCTTGAGTTCGGTTGGACGGCTCAAGGACAACATGGAGGACAGCGAGTGGATAGACTGGCTACCCGAGCTGGATGTTGCGGCTGCGACCTGCATCGTATCCCGTATTCCTCAAGAGCAATACCGTTACGGCCAGATCGACAAGACATCGCACTCGATCCGTCTCGTGCAAATGTTTCCGGGCGATCAACCCGGCGACATACGTTGCCGACTCCACGTCTGCAGCCTCGCCGATGCACCGGCTTACACAGCGCTATCATACACTTGGGGCAATCCAGACGATTCCTGCTACGTCTTACTCAGTGGAAAACGGCATCCAATCCGTAAGAACTTGTATCGCTTCCTCCTCCAGGCCTCTAAGCAACGATCATGGACAAACCGTTTATTCTGGATCGATGCTCTATGTATAGATCAGACAAACGCCGACGAGCGCCTACATCAGGTCTCGCAGATGGCTCACATCTACAGCCAAGCAGAAACAGTCCTCGTTTGGTTAGGACCGTCTTACAGGGACAGCGGCCTCGCGATACGAACGATCAATAACGAAAGCATGCCCAAGCATCCGTGGCGAGCGCCAGTGGAGCAAGCACTGCGGTCACTCTGTCAAAGACCTTATTGGAGCCGTCTGTGGGTTGTCCAGGAGCTGACATTGGCCAAGTCAGTGAAGTTCCTATGTGGTTCGCGCATAATGACATGGAGAAGATTCGAAAAGTTCGTCTCTTACGCATCTGCTGCACCCTCCCCTCGAAATGCCGACGGACTTGGGCCCTCGTTCTTCGACACTGGAGCTTGTCGGATGATGGAGCAGGTCCGTTTGTCCCGGGACCGCACAGAGCTGTACGAAGGCGCCCTGAGGTTTCAATCCCTTCATTGCTCAGAGCCAAGAGACAGGATCTATGCTATTTTAGGCATCGCCACGCAAGGCCGTGGGACCATCGTACCAGACTATCGAAGGTCTCTTGAAGGACTGCTGCACGATGTGCTGCGCGAGCATCATCAGATACAGCCGCCAAAGACGCTGGAATCAGTCGTAAGGCAATGTCGGTCACTCGCCACGCTAATGAGGTTGGGGCCTAATGCCTTGTTGAACTTCTCAAGTTGTCGCCGGACCCTGGGTGTACCTTCCCTCGACCAGCTGCAGCCTGGTTCTGTACAAGAGGATGGCGAATTGAGGTTTCCCGACGGCATCATCTTCATGTACTGGTGGGCCCTCGCGCATAATCACCAACCTGTACTGAACCTTTGGAATGCTCGCTTTGGTTACAGATGCTGCAATCCAGAGGTAATGTCATTTCTGGAGCACGCCATGAAAGGCAAGACCATCGAGCTGCAGCAGGCTCTGGAACATAATCGAGGCTGTCCGTGCCAGTATGCGTGCTGCGGCACGACGCCTCGTTTCTCTCGGAAGCCCGTAAACTTCGTCGACGACCTGGGCTATCGTGCGACAGCATTATTGCTAGCCAGCAAATGTGCTCATCTCGAAAGCGTGGAGATTCTTGTTGAAGACGATGTCTTGGTACGTGAGGACAATTTCGATCACGATGTTCTGCAATTCCTTCGAAGACGTCCCCGCGATATTCAGTCGTGTGAGCATTGCTTACCATATATGCGCAACGACCCGCGCATTCATGCTACACCTTTGTACAGATCCTCTCCGAGTTGGTACAGACTCTTGTTAGAGGCCGACGAGGTCGAATTATCAGGTGAGGCGTCAGCTGTCACCCTGAAACACTTCGCAGAAGATGTAGTCTGGCTTCGAAAGTTCATCCAGCGCATTCGCTTAGAAGTGCTGTACAAGTTTTTCGCATCTTGGCTTGATGAACAAAGGGACCCGTACCCCTGGCACAGATTTCCCTGGTACACGGTTTTACTGATGTCAAGAAACCCTCCATGCAGTCTGCAGGTTTTCGCGAGGGCCATCACATTGAAACTACAGCAGCGCGAGGTGCAAATTCGGCCAAGCTACAAGAAGTGGCCAGAGTCAGCAGCCAGTACCATCTTCCAAATCACACGGACAGACATAGTCGGACTTGGATTGGAGATCGAAGAGATATGGCCAACAATTACTTTTTGAGGCATCAGACAAACCCACGACATAATACCCGCAGGACGGGAGCTGGAGATAGAACGAGGGGTTGAATAGTCAAGAGATAGATCAGCAGAACGGCTGCTGGTGGAAAGTGCATCTCCTACAAAGGCTTTCGGCCAAAGACTAGGAACAGCCTCGCGATACGTCAATACGCAAAGCAGCATCCGGGTTGCAGTCTGCGACTCAGAGACCTCTAGGATCACCAAAACCGTACACATTCAAGGGGCCGATCCATATTGCATTTATTCGAGCGTCGCCGATGTGACATCACAGCGGCAGCCATGTGTTCCTAAGCTGCCGTGGACATCCTGACTTTTGTATTCTCGCGATGTAGAGTGCAAATCATGCCGTTGATCCGACAGCCTTGTTTGTACTTGCCATAGCCGTACAAAACAGTGAAACTTGCAACACCCCGTCTGGAATGAGGGAAGAAAGCTGCAGCATGCGGAACGCAGATAAAGATAAATCTATTATTTGGGACATAAGCTATATAGGATGTCGACTTGCAAGTTGGGGGTTTGGGGTCAGCTTTGGGATCGAGTTGGGGGTGTTCATGCCAACGTCCAATGCTGAACAATTGGGGCCCGGGAGAGTGGACTAGATCGATTTGTTGGACGGTCTAGGCGACCTGTTGGTAAGCCAATCCTGACTCCTGACATTGAGTCTCACAATACTGATGGTAACCTACCTTCTGAGATCGTAGTCCAGCATGCAATGTCGTCTTGATCCGAAGTTTGAATTCGTTTGCTTCGTAATAAACGGCCAAGCCCCTTGATGCCGTGCAATTATAAGTACCTAACTCACTCACCCTTCAGCAGGATGTCTGAACAGCAAAGGGTCATTCGCGTTACCGTCCAACTTCGTCATGGCCAACATCCTCAAAAACATCGCCATCATCGGTGCCTCTGGCTCTGTAGGCAAGCCAACGCTCAACGAGTTGCTCAAGGTAAACAAACACAGCGTCACTGTGATTACAAGGCCATCATCACAAGCAGTCTTTCCAAACGGTGTCAAGGTCGAAAGAGGAAGCTACGACAACGACAAGTTTATGCAAGCTGCGCTTGCCGGCCAGGATGTCTTGATCATCATGCTTGCGTTTCCGGCCTTGCCTCAACAGGACTTGATCTTGCAGCAGGCGGCTAAAGCGGGCGTGGAGTATGTGCTGCCGTCGGAATATGGGTACGTTTCGAAGCTGTTTCGCTCTCTGTATTGAAGTCGTGTTGCTCACACTGTACCAGGATGGACAGCAAGAACGACAAGGCCTGTCAGATCAGCTCAATGAACCAAGACAAACGAGATATCCAATCCAGGATCAACGAACTGGGAATGAAGTTCATCGCCGTGGTGACAAACTTCTGGACCGACTACGTAAGTCCTTTGTTCAACACTGAATCTCTGCCGACTCCTTAACGTCTACTTCCAGATGATTTCCCACCGTGGCGCCGGCGGCTTCGACCTCGTCTCCAAAAGAGCCACCGTACATCCCGACAACTACCGCTGGCACACAACCACCCAAGGTCAAGTCGGCCGCGGCATCGCCGCCATGCTCTCCCTGCCGGCCACCACTATCGAAGACGAATTTGCAAACGGCTGGCTGTACCTCACGTCCTTCTACGTCACCCACGAAGAGATGTTTCGAGCTATCCTTCGAGCGACTAATAGTGCAGAGACTGACTGGCAGGTTGAGCGCAAACCTGCCAGGCAACTTCTCGAGGAAGGGCAGTCGAAGCTGAAGAATGGTGATCTTTCGGGAACGTGGGATGTTCTGCATGGAGCGATCTTTGCGGAAGGCTTTGGAGGGGAGTATTCGAGGAAGCCGCATAATGAGATGTTGGGCTTGCCGGAGGAGAATTTAGTGGAGGTTGTGAGGGAGGCGGCGATGTGTTAAGGGGTAGGGGCGCGGTTCTTGCACCTTTCTCTCAGATACCGGTAGCGGCTATGCGGTGGAGCAGTGGCAACGTGTAGTGGTCTTGAAGCCAATGCTGGAGAAACTGGTGCAAATAAGTAGCAGATGTCTCAATTCAGACTCTGTATCATGCTCAGCCTCCATGTTGAAGCTACAGTAATGGCCGATGAAGGGGCGTATTGTATTCCTGCGACTTCGTGCTTCATGTGACACGTCGCGTTCGTTTCACTCCCTCTCTGCTCCTACGTATCCCAAAGCATCACCAGCCAGAACATCCCACTCGAAACCCTTGCCCACTCCCTCCAACTTGTGCAGAAGTACCCACTTCACGTCTGATGGGAGGCAGAATCTAAGTCGTGTGCTCTCGTTGCGCTTATCTTCCCTGTCCTCCCGACGGCTCATTATGCGATCGATAAGATGCTGCGAGGCATCGTTGAGTGACATCCAGAAGCTCATTATGGCGAAATGCTTGATGAGAGTGAGCGAGGGGCCGGATTCTGGACGTGGAAGGGTGCCTTTGCACGAGTCTCTGTCGACGCGCTTGAGGACGATGCCCACATCGGTCAGGCGAGAGACCCAAGTCTCTTTTCTGAAGCGGCTTATCACATGCTCTGGCCATTGCGCATTGATGAAGTCCATGTAGGTGTTTCGGCGCTTGTCTTCCGACATGTACTGCTCGAAGTTTAGCGAATGTCCCGATAACAGCCAGCCACGTGGATCAGAATACCTTTTGGACATCGTCGGGCTGCTGTTCTTGTACTTCTTTGTCATCCAGATCAGCCAGGAAGGCCTGGGTCTTCCGAACGACGGCCGCGCGCCGCCTTTCCCGACCCTTTTTTGGTTCGTCGGGGTCATATGCCGTGCTCGCCGACATTCTGCGATACTGTGGCGAGTTGGACGGTGCGACTCAGCTAGGAACTGCTTGCGTTGGCGGTTGCAGAGAGGTGTGCGGTGTTGAGACAGGCCGTGCGGCGGAAGACAGCTTTTTGCGCCTCCCCCGCAGCATGTGAAAGCTGATGAGTGAATGAGCGGAACTTGCCGCTAGCCGTTTGTGGCCGCTGCAAGCAAACAATGCAAAGGCCGCTGCTGCCTGCGCATGACGTAGAAGATCATTTAGTCTTTATAGTGCAAAAGAAGTTTGTGCCTGTTGGATTCGGACCACGTTGGCGACGTGGCCGAATGGAATTAGGCGTTGGAATTTGTCCGAAAACGGCAAGAGGTTGAGAGTTCGAATCTTGATTCAACACTCCGAGCCTCCTGCAAAGAACCTCAATCGGAGACGTCCGATTGCGACCCCACCTGGTGCTAATTACACCGGCAAAAAACCTAGCCAGTTTCTGATATGCAACCGCCGCGAAAATTCAGTTTTGCCATTCGTCTTGCGATGAATTAAAATCTTTTTGGAATACAAGCCTGTCAACAGTCGACGTGTTTGTTCTTGTTACAATCTCTGACTCATTCATACATGGTACGTCAAGGACGGATAATTGACTTGTCGCTGAAATGCTCGTAGCAAGTCCTTACTAGGATGGAATTCCGTGTTGCTGAGCTCGAGGCCAACCATGAGCGTACATAAAAGTTGCGTCTCATGCTCGATATCTGTACCTCTGTACCAATTGTCTTGACGAAGTGACAGTATCAGCTTGTCCAAGACCACGATGCTGACGAGACAGAGGCCAAGGACGTCGCAGCCTATCGAGCAAGCAGACGTCTTGCGGACTTCCAGAAACCGTTCTTTGTGGTCAACGACAAGAAGCATGAACTGCTCTCGTAGTTCATGGGCGCGAGAGAGGAGCTGAAATCGAGTCGACCAGTCCGCATCTTTGCGAGCAGCCGCATGCGAATCTGCGAAGATGCATCGGAGGGTCGTGAAGCACGAGATAGTCTCGGCCCTCATTCCAGGATCGGAGTATTGCTTGGTCGTGATAGCTTGGAGCAATGTTCTCCAGTGCTGTCCATCGAAGAACGCCTCATCATTGTTCAGGAGAGCCTCCACAAAGATTGGAGCAGCTTGCATGCCATCTCCACTAGTCGACTCGAGTACTTTCGCCATCGCGGCAGCACCAGCGACATGTTGCGTCCAAAATGCATTCTGTGGGAAGTCCATCATCTCATAGATAGCAAGTAGCTGAGTGGCAGCTAACATGTCAGCCTTGTCCTGGAGCTTCGGCTGTAGTACTGCTGCTCGCAAGAGATGCAACGCCTGCGTGTAGCAATAAAGCATCTTCTGCTGAGATGTAGATCCAGATATGACCTGTTGCACCTTCGAGACCAGGCATGCAATAGCGCTATCCAGATATGGACTTCGGCCAAGCGATGCGGATGTCGAGGACACCGAGCACCACTGTCGGCAACGTAATGCTTCCAGCGTTCGATGAGGGTACGTTTGGACTATCTGGGCAGCTTGTCGCCGGATGTGGAACGATGCAACCTTGAGGACATCTTCAAAATTGACGTTTGGTGGCAGAGGAGGGCTTCTTTGGTCGAAGTGAGTTGCCAAGATGCGAATCGATGTATTGGGATAAGCCACTTGCTTCTCACGGACATCTTCTGGCTTAGTCTCTTCATTGCTACGATCGATCTTCTGCCGCTTATGTATATGGCGGTCGTTCACATTGGTGATTTTGCCGACCGAGTTCAAGTCAACGCTGAAGGAGCCAAAAGATCCATGTTGTGCAGTAGCAGGATTCGTGCGTCGGGCACTTTCTGATCGAGCCTGTGCACGAGCATTTCGTCCCGTCGGAGCGGAGGCATTGTAAGTGGTCAAAAAAAGCAGAGGTGCTTCTCGGTACCCCATCAACATTTCGCCGTCTTTAACACGTTGCGTTTCCATTGGCGTTCAGCCGACTTTGAGAAGGTCCAGTCGAGTATCCTGCTTCGTGATCTGCTGAACATCGAAAGCCGGAGACTACATGATGGGCAGCGTGCTCGATGACTGTTCTCGTGGTGACGAGGAGGCTGGTTGAAGGTCTTCTGGACTCTCCATGGAAAGCGTTTCCAGCTTACGTGAGGAGTAAGGACGAAAGCGGCATGGTCAAGTTCCCTAACTGGCAGCTGTAGTCCACTTTCACGTGACGATGGGATATGGCAGTATGCTGCTATGATCTTGCTCTCGGAGTATGAAGAGATGTGCCATGAGGTGTTGCGACTCAGTCTAAAGTCAAGAGGGCTGCGGTCCTACTCACGGGTCTCAGCAAGGACGACTTTGTCTTTGCATTAGATGCCTAGGTACTTCTTAGATCGATCCCTCATTCTTGACACACAAGCAACGTATTAATGACATCTATGCTGGCCTGGACGGGGAAACATTCTCTGAGACACGGTGCGTAGTTCGTAAATGAGATTCTCGGGCTTGTAGTTCGTGAGCCAGGCTTCGGGGTCCAAGCTGTCACAGGCAGGTGAATCTTCAACGCACACTCAGCGGAAGACCGACTGTAGGACTGACGCGTCAATGGGAAAAGTCGTAAATCATTCATTGATCTCATCACGCACTGCTCAAGACCTCCAGTTCTGCGTGAAGCCATGCAACTTATCAATCAGGACCGGTCCCCAAGCACCCATCTCCTTATCAATCATCTGCGCGAAGAACCTCACAGCATCCTCCTCACCAACATCCAGCTTGAAACGTTCCTCCACTTTCCTAACAGCAGCATCGCCGCCGAAGATGGCTAAGCCTGGAATGCCCGCATCCTGCATCAGCGAGAACAAGTTCAGGATCAAAGAGCTGCTTCGGCGGAGTGTGGTGTAAGCAGTGAAGCAGTACTGTCTGAACGTCTCGAACTGAGACTCGCTTGGGTTGTTGCTTGCGCCGCCCATCCCCTCGATCATCTCGCGAGAGAGCTTCATTAGCGGTGCCATAGGTTTGGGGTCTCGACCGAGGATGTAGCCAAAGTCGATGTGAAGAAAGTGGCCATCCTCCTGGATGAGGAGATTGTCCAGGTGACGGTCGCCCACGCCAAGAAGGTAGGTCACAACGCAATAGCCTGCAACAGACTTGACATAGTTGTCCATGGCGTCTTTCCGCACTCCAAGGATAGACGGCGCACCTGGCGTTGCCGGATTGTGTGCACGCAGATATCCAAGGATGGACGCCTTGTATTTGGGATCTTGGAGGATGTTCGACACTGGTGCCGTTGCTGGCACGAACTGCACAGCGCCAGTGAGAGTGGATGTCGCCAGGATCCGATATGGCGTAAGTTTGAGGTCGAGATTCTCATTAAGGAGCAAACGATCCATCAAAGCGATGATCTGTATGACAAGCTGGTCCTGCCGCAAGTCATCGCCAGTCTTGAAGAGTAACGAGTACTTCTCCCCGCCCTCGGTCTTGAAATTGATGAGCAGTGGCAGCAGTGACGACTTGAAAACGTTGCATTCTTCAGGGATGACACCGGTTGCCTTGATCTCTGGATCGAGTGGCAGCGCCAGCGGTGGGTCGAAGACAAGCAAGTCACTCTTGGGATCTGCGAGCATCTTCTTGAGTTGCTCGATCTTCCGAAGGCGGTCGCCTTTGCCGTTTCGAATGTCTTTGCTGATCTTGCTGAGAACAGTGACCAGCTCGCCTTGGCGAAGTAAGGTCTTCCGCCTGACTTGGCCTTCAGGCGTATTCTCAAGCTCTTTCA
The DNA here is from genome assembly GCA_002786045.1 of Zasmidium angulare. Classification (NCBI taxonomy): domain Eukaryota; kingdom Fungi; phylum Ascomycota; class Dothideomycetes; order Mycosphaerellales; family Mycosphaerellaceae; genus Zasmidium; species Zasmidium angulare. Next base: position 2,430,727 of record NHNX01000001.1, read on the forward strand.
TGAAGTCGTAGCTGATCCGAGCGAAAAGCTTCTTGTTGGCAGGAGACTGTGATGGTACATCCTCGTCCAACTGTAGTTCAACCATGAGGTACCAATAGAGGAAGTTGCCAAGCTTAAGGTTCGCTGCTGACCGCACAATCAAGAACGATGCCAAAGATGAGTCGGTCTCATCCTCTTCTTTAGAAGTCTTTGGCTCAAACTTCAACGCTTGAACGAGTTGCAGCAGGTAGAGAAGCAGCTCATCGTCGTCAGCTTTCCGTAGTCGATCAACAGCATATGCTCGAACGCCTGGGTTGCGTATGCTGGGACCAAGCAGCTCCAGAGCATCATCAACATCGATTTCGACCCATTTTGGTAGTAGTGCCAGAGCTTGCCGGCTTTCAGCCTGTTCGTGCCAATTTACTGACTTGACCAGCTTGGTGAGCGCATGTTTGTCGCGGGTAAGATGATGCCTGAATCGCCATATTTCATCCTTCTCCTTGTCATTGAGTTCTGCGGTGGGACCGCGAGCCATGATCTTGTTCAACAAGTCGCGCGTCTTGAGATTCGGCTTCAAATCTCGATCAAGAGCACTTCTCTGGCCGCGAACCAATCTTCGATGCTTAGCTTCAGCAGGGTTATCGGCATAGCCAATTTCAGGATCATATATGGTTATCAAAGGCGCGCCTCCATCAGTATCGCTGCCGCCGTCTGCGTGAATGCCTGGCCCAAGCTGTACTTCTGGCGGCGGTTTGAAGTTGACTCCAGCGATCGTCTGCGGCGCAATATGCACGCCTGATATTGGAGGCGGCGGATACTCGTGGTCTGTGAAGACAATCGGATGGTCGAAACGTGGGAATTCGACGTATAAGAAGAAAGTGCCGTCGATGTGGTCTGGGTCGCCTTCGGCACATCGTGGACCATCGTGATCTCCGTTGGTCTCGGCTGCCGATCTCCTCGCCAACTGAGGCTTTGTGGTGTCCTTGATCTGCTGCCGCTCCAGCTTCTCCACCTGGCGAAAGACCATCTGATCCAACCATCGATTCTCTTGTATTTCGCCCATTTCGTGCTTCTTCATGAGACCAACCAAGCGTTCGAGCTCAGCGTCTCTGCGACTCTGCTTCTCGTCCACGACATCAGGCTCTTCTGGCTGCCCGCGTCTACCACGCTTGCTTGACTCCTGCCATGGAGTAGTGGTGTCCGAGTAGCCATCAGCAGCCTTGTGCCTCCAGATCTTACATTTTTGCCTTCCCGTTCGTAGGGTAAAGTCTTCGTCGAATAAAGGTATCGTCGTGCCACCAAATGGTACATGATGACCCCGATCTCCTCCTCTTGGATTCACAGGGGACAAGTCCCAAACAGTGATCGCGAGCTGAGTATTGGCAGGCAAGCTGCTATACCATACAGGCAGCATGAGCCACTGATTCCATATTCGACCATTCTTGAAGTGTTTGTATGGAGTTTGGGAGGGAACCGTAAGTGGCTTCGAATCGGTGAATGGCTGGACTGTAACATAGAGCTCGGAGTTCGGGCTAAGATTGCTGCCTCTGTGCCGTAGATCAGGTCGTTTGAGGAGTGTTGAGTAAGGAAGAGGCTTTTCATATCCTTCAAGGCGATTGCTACTAGCTGTCAGCGCTGATCTGTAACCCAGGCTGTTGTTAGGCAAACCCACACCTTCACGGCGAGCTGTAGATTGAGCTCCGACGAGCTGGCGAATGTGAACGGCTCCATCGTGCGTTCCGTCTGTCCTCTTACATGTCAGGTTAGACTGTACGGTCGTTACCGAAGGCGTTCTTGCGTCGGCATCATGCTCGTACCAAACAACGAGATCTCATCGCGATAGAGTGAGCTTCATGTGATGATCCCACCATGACTTGTGGCTGCGACAGAAGTCGCGGCTGGCGGCCGAGAAACACGAAACCTCACCTCACCTCCTTCTGGGCATGCAGACTCCATTGATGCTAACAATTGATGCTAACAGGAGATATCCATGTCCCGGCTACAATATCGCTGAGAATGTCTGAAAACTCTCAATCTCGGCCACATCAATCATGTCAGAGGTTGCACTCGTGACCGACCTTCTCCTCGGACACGATCTTGCCTGCTTCTGGCTCCCGTCATACACTACAATTACCTCCGAAGTGGACTTTGTAACTGCTAAGTTGCAGGCTTATTCACATAGCGGACAAGGATCTACGACCCTGCCGCTTGCAAGACTTTTGTACCGTACTGCACGACTCGAGGCCGATGAGGACAATAGCTTTCTGCAGCACCATGCAGCTAGACATGTTGACTAACCGGATACGGCGACAGGTTCATCTGCATGATACTAAACCTTGTTTCAATACCTGACAGCCTTCTCGGCCCCAGCAGCTGTTGAAAATCTACGACTGCCGCTCCGCACATCATATCCGCCGAGTATACCACCTTGACACTATTGCAGATAGCAGCAGCATACCGGAGTCATGACAACTCAGAAAGGATTCCTGTTCCTTGAGTGCGAGGGCAGTTCGGGTCGCTCGTCACGTTCACAAAACCAAGTTAAGAACCGACATGCTCAAGTCGCGAAACATAGAGAGCCTCGAGCTGCCAGCGAGGTGGATTCATGTCGTGCCCCATTAGCAGTGCAGATCAGGTTCAAAGCATATGAGGGATCACACCAGCCCGAGACATATTTCGGACGATGTGGTTCTTGCAGGAAACGCCGTAAGGTATGATGCAGGACCCTCTGCTGACTGTCCAATCTGTGGCTGACGCCCTCCTGGCTTTTTCGTCTGTCAAATAGGTGCACGCAATGCGATCAGGATGGAGCGAGATTCCACCACGGCGGTGCGAGTGAGACAATGGCGCTAAACAAGTATGGCAATGGGAGTCGACCGGCAGGGGCATATCAGTCATCATCGCCACTTCCGCTTGTGTCCTGTGACATCTCGTGCGGGATGCAGGATTGCCCAGCAGATCGGAAAGCAATGCATTACTTCCTGAGTTTTGCTGCTCTTGACCTATCAGGCTACCTACCTGGTCGGTTCTGGGACGGCCTCGTCCTGCAGGGCAGTCAGTCAGAGCCAATGGTACGGCAAGCAGTATTGGCGGTATCAAGCGCCCACTTGGAGCACTGCAGCGAAGGTGTGACATCTGCAGCATCTCTGGCTTCGTATCAGGCCTCTGTCAGCAAGCTTCGAACCTACATGATCCGGACACCTGCTCCATCGCCCGAATTGGTCTTACTCTGTTGTATCCTGCTGTTCACTTTCGACCGTCTCCGAGGCGACATCGCAGCAGCGGCCATTCATCTCAAAAGTGCTATGGCCATTTTGAGTGGCACTGTCAAGACCTTGACTACAGGAAACCACCAGAACAGCGAAGCTGAGCGCAGGCAAGACGTTATCAGCGACATCACCAACACCCTCTTGCAGATGGACATTGAAGACACGATGCCGGCGCTGGATCGTGGCCCATTGCTGAACACAATTGTCGATGCCCCGGAGTATATCGCCGAGGAACCTCCCTCGATGAGCTTCTTCTCTCCTCACGACTTCATGACCTCTTGGATGCGCATCTGTCACGCGGTGTGGGCCTTCATTGGCAAGAACTCATGTTACAGACAAGCTCCGATTGAAGGCATACCATCATCGGTGTGGAATCATCGCAGCAATCTACAACGCTGGGTGAAAGCCTGGCGATCAGCACATAAGAAGTACATGCTCCTCGCTGGCACCCCCGAGGTGTCGCAGCTGCCCACGACACCGCCTGCTCCAGCTCTCAATCGCTGCATCATCGACGCCATCAACGCCCTCATTATCGAGTCACACTACTTCGTCATCAAATCCGTCCTCATCGAGTCTCTGCCGACCCCATCCAATCCTCGACCATGGGACCTCATCGCCGAAAAGATGCTCCAATGCGGCGAGAAGGCACTCGCATTACGACAGGCATATCGCAAGATGCATAGCTTGCCCGTCCGCAAGACGTTCTCGACTCATGTCGGCATTGCTGAATCGCTGTTGTGCTTGTCACACAGGACGACTTCGCCAGATGTCAGGAATCGAGCTCAGACGCTCATACGCGGGTTCAGGGATGTCTCTGGAGATTTGACTGGCGTAACGGCTTTCTTTGCTGGCTATGGGGCACCTCCAAGTGATATGGTGTTGATATATGAGAAACCTGGGCATTGATCTTGGTGTCGTTTGTGCTACATGCACCCGAGACATGACTATATTCAGCTGTGTGCTGACTCACGAAGAGAATGCAACGACAGATATGAGCAACGCCCTTGCTGACAGTTTTGGGCTGCAATGATAGTCGGATATTCCGCTCTCACTCGGCATCTCTCTCTACCTTATACCACCAAGCTCACAAGTACAGTAACAGCTGTATAGTCACCTGGCGAATCAACGGGATATTTTGCACTTTACATCACGATAATCCAGGTTGTTCGTTGCGACGTAGGTATATCGGCGTCCCAGTGCTGGTAGCAAGAGTGACACACTTTCATTGCTACCCAGCCTGCTGAGCATCATTTGGCTCATTTGCATGTGAAAGCGGCCGATCGTCCCGAGACTATTCGCCCGCTCCTTCCCGCGTGTCGGCACTTTCGCGTGACGTCGCGCGCTGGAAGTCGCGACCGGGTCTAGTCCGAGTTCAGGGTTCAACAACACACCTTCACCAACTTCCACTTTCGCTGTTGATATATCGCGACACTCGCTGCACTGTCGCTGCGTGTGCTCCATCTTGAGAACTGGTCGCCTTCTCCTCATCATTATTGTCGCAAGTGGGCGGCCTCAGCGGCACAGTCAGGCGCGCGTGAGACAGGCAAGCGCACTCCAAGACCAACAAGGCGGCACCACAACAACTGTTATGCGAGATGGCGCGACTGAATACTAGGAGGACGCTCACCACTGCACGCAATTCCTCGCAAGTTCCTTCACCCTCGCCAGCACCCAGCGACGTCAGCGACACCACTCAACAAGAGAATCGCGACCCACGCGCCATGACCCGTGACAAGGGCAAAGGCCGAGCAATAGACCCTCCACGACGCGATTCCCTCCCAACGCCGGTATCTGACGAGAACGAGACTGCAAGAGGTCAGAAGAGAAAGCATGCGCAGCAAGCGACACAAGAGATGGATGATGTAGACGAGGAAGACGCAAAGTTTACGCGATACTTCGATCCAAACCAAGATCCGGAGATACGGAGACAAGTGAAGCGCAAATCGCGAGCTTTAGAGCGAGAGTTCAATGGTAAGTGCATCGGGAACTACACTTTGAAAGTCTAGTAACAACTATATCCAGAGAATCGCGACGCACTGCTGCGAGGAGATGCAAATGGACTGGAAGAGACTATCACTCGTGCAAACCACGTCTTCAAGAACGTGAAACAGACCAACGATGCCACTCTCGACTCGCGGCTCATGGTCAATGTCTCGGACCTGGCATACAAAAAGTCGGCGCAGCTTGTGCTTGGCGACAAGAGCAGCGGCATTGATGTTGATGAGTTCCTCTCGAAGTGCATATACTTCATGCGGAACGGAGGACCAGCAAATGCTGAAGAGGCGGTAGCTCCCACGCAGACGCAACGTCGAAGGACCCAACGCCGTAATGACGACGAGGATGAGGAAGATGAGGACGACTTTGGTGGTGCTCTGGACTGGGCAGTCTTGGGAAGACACGTCTGTTTTCCTTACAACTCACGGCCGCCCTGTCCGTCATTCCTGCTTGGGCCCTTGTCGGTGGAGAAGAAGCAACGAAAACAAACGCAACGCACCGCAAGACAAACGAAGGACACCAGCAGGGAGACCAGGCCCGAAGCACTCACAAGAGCAGACCTATCGCAATCGGACGAGAACGGACTCACAGCCATCTGCACTCGCATTCGAAAACATCTCATGAAGCACATCAACGACAAGGGGAAACTTCTCGAGCAGACGTTTGAGTCACCTGAAGATCTGAATACTCCACGTGGAAAGGCCTTCACTCGGAAACACAAAATCACCCCAGAAGGCGGACCTGTCCTGTTCGATTACGCACTGCATCCTACGGACTTTGGGCAGACGGTCGAGAACCTTTTCTATCTATCCTTTCTGATCAAAGAGGGGCACGTTGGCCTCGTTTCAGACTCGGACGGACTGCCAGTGTTGAGTAAGTTCGCGCAAACAAAGTCTGCAGTGACTGTCCACTAATTGATCATCTAGGACTCGTCAATCTCACAGACGATCAGCGGAATGCACACTCTAAATCGAGTAACGTGAAGCGGCATCAAGCTGTGTTCTCCCTAGACATGGCTACGTGGCAGAAACTTGTCGAGGTGTTCGACATTCGCGAGCCTATGATTCCGCATCGAGATGCTGATCAAGCATCTCAGGTGGGGGCAAGAGGATGGTATACATAAAAGGTGTTTGTCCGATGGAAGTTTTATAGATGATACCCCTTCACCGCTTGTATTCAAACAGCTCATGCTCGAAGACTCGATATGTTCACATTGCTTCCGTTCGACTCGATTGACTGACTGCCTTCAGAAAAGGCTGCAGCACGCACCTTTACTCGTTACCCCACAGGCAGGGTAGCAATAGAAGTGACACGATCTTCTTCTTCTCTTTCTCTCTCTTTTCTGAGGCGACCACGCTTACGATTGCCGTGACAGCCACACAGACACTTGACGACTTACGGGGATATCTTGCACATCTAGTCGATCTGTTCGCCGCAGTACAGGCACATTTACGGTTCTGCAGCCAGAGTATCTCTCAGAGCGTCTCGCTTCTTCTGCTACCCTGCCTGCCCAGCAATCCCCTGATCCACCGCATCGATCATACTCCAAATCGCCCTCAAGACCGGCACACTCTCCTCCAAACCCAACTCCTTTGCCCTCTGCATCGGCACCCCCAAAATCACTTCCTTCTCCAGCGCTCTTCCCTCTTTCCGATCTTGATACATACTACTAAACACCTCCCCAGGCATATTCAACACTCTCTCCACCAACTCATCAGGCAAAGAATCCGATAGCGGTACCCCAAGCTTCTGCGCCACGAGCAGCACTTCGCGCATCAGAGCTTTGGCTGTCGCTGGCGCGGCAGCTGACGAGCGAAGGTAGGCTTGGACAGAAGTTCCGGTCAGGGTCGTCAGGGGATTCCAGGCCGCGTTCCAGATCACTTTCTCCCAACGTTTGATCTGGATGTTAGATTCGATGTTGAACTTTGTACCACCCGTCTTCAACAAATCTGCAAAGACGTCAAGGCGTTTTTGCTCGAGCGCAGCTGGTAGATCCGGATTCGGAAACAACCCAATCTGCATATCCTCATTCGCGCCATGTTCGATGACGCCGGGGGAGGTCTGCACGGCGCCTGTCCAGGTTACGCAAGAGATGATGGTGTTGGAGGGGAAGTTTGAGCGGAAAGGGTCTTCGTTTCCAACACCGTTTTGGATGATGACGAAAGTCGTTCTGTCGGATGTGCAGGGTCTGAAGAGGGGTGGGATGGACGAAGGGTTGATGGCTTTGTGGGCGCAGACGATGTAGTCAAATTTGAGGTTGGTGGCTTCGGATGGGGATTTGAAGATGTTGGTGGGTTTTATGGTGTGGGTGCCGTGGAGTTGGGAGGTGATGTGGAGGCCCTGGGGTGGCGTTAGATGGGTTGGGAAGGGGATTGGTGTAAGGCGGCGGGCGTACATTCTGTTTTATGGCATCGTGATTTGAGCGAGCTGTTACGGAGAGCGAGACCTTGGGATTCTTGGATAGAATGAAGGCGTAGAAGCCGCCAATCCTATACCTCGAAGTGGTAAGTGAATGTTACGGTAGTGTTGGACGTTTTGATCGGGAGGCTTACGCGCCTAGTCCAAACAGCAGGACATTGATCGTTCCCTCGGAGTTGGAAGTTGCCATTCCGTTTCCTTCTGTTCCCCTTGACTTGTTGTATAAGTAGATGTTTGCCAAGCGGCGCAAGTGTCGCCAAACAGACAGTGAGTAGGTTCAAGCTGGAATTTGTTCTCGTCGCCGATGATAGGCAGAGGAAAAGTCTTGAGGCGAATGCTATGCTGCTTTGCCCGAGCAGATCTTAGCTAGGGTCCAATAGCCTGTTCTTGTCACACAGACTTCACGTGCCGGATACCCAAAATGGTGCAGGTGAGGTCGAGCTCGTTCAATTGCCGACAGAGCTGTAGCTGATATTGCTCGGCAGGATGAAGACCGAAAGACCCCCAACTTGACCCCCACTTCCTCCAACTTGACCTTTATCCGTCCTGTCGCTGTCGTCGGCCCCTGCAGGTGGCTGTAATAGACACTCTCTCGATGTTGTACTTGGCGGAGAATCTCTGTGATACTGACAGGGGTTAGAGCCACTGTCGGCATTGCCCTCAGCGGCCGCCTTGGACACGAGCACACAGTCTTGAACTCCACAATCTCAGCAACCTCGACACTTCCCATGGAAATATGTCGACTATTTCTGGCGACGAGCTAGCGAGCCATAACACCCGAGACTCATGCTGGATCGCCATCAAGGGGACGATCTGGGATGTGACCTCCTTCGTCGACCAGCATCCAGGAGGAGCTGGTCTCATTCTCAAAGTTGGTGGGAAAGATGCAACAGAGCAATATGAAACGTTCCATGACCTGGAGCTCGTAGAGAAGACCCTCGGCGATGGAGCAAGGCGAGGTGTCGTCGATGCAAGTTCGATGCCGAAGATCAGGCCTGAGAAGAAAGCCGAGGAACAGCGCAGGAAAGCGCCATCGTTAAGCAGCATGATCAGTTCGAAGGATTTCGAGGTCGTGGCAGAGAAGTTCATGACACCCGTGGCGTGGGCGTACGTCTCTTCTGGTGCCGATAATGAAGTCAGTCTTCGAGAGAACGGGCGAGCGTATGAGAAAGTCTTCCTCAGGGGCAGGATCTTGCGAAAGGTGGCAACGGTGGATTTGGGCACGACTATTCTTGGCCACAGCTCATCGCTACCGATCTACACATCGCCGGTAGGGCTGGGCAAGCTGGTACATCCTGATGGCGAATGTGCCATTGCACAGGCGGATGGGAAAGAGGGTGTTATACAGGTTGTGAATACCGTCTCCAGCATGCCGATTGAAGCCATCATGAAAGCCCGAGTGAGCGAGGAGCAGCCGGTCTTCTGGCAGCTATACCTGAATCAAGATCTGAAAGTCTCCAAGGCGTTCGTTGAGAGGGTAGAGCGAACAGGAGTCAAGGCGATATGGTTGACGGTCGACTCTCCGGTAACAGGGAATCGGGAAAGAGACGAGCGGTCGAAGTCGATCGAGGAGGTGAGCAGAATGGAGCTCGGGATTGAATGGTTTTTGCTGACCACGACCAGATCGAAGACAGCTTGGAGTCGATTGTCGAAACGCCGCAAAGTAAAGGTGTCGCGGCGTCGATGAATTCGTATATCAACGCTGATGTTGATTGGGGAATCATCGACTGGCTGCGTTCGGCGACGAAGCTGCCTATCGTCGTCAAAGGCATCCAGTGCGTCGAAGATGCTGTGCTGGCATATGAGCATGGTGTGAATGGCATAGTGCTATCGAACCATGGCGGTAGATCGCAGGACACGTAAGCCTTGACATCCGTCACCTAACAGACATCGCTGACTTTGAGCGTAGGTCTCAGCCTCCTCTCTTGACTCTCCTCGAAATTCGCAAGTTTGCGCCACACATCATTGGCGGTAAGATGCAGATATTCGTAGATGGCGGCGTTAGACGAGGCACAGACATCCTCAAAGCGCTGTGCTTGGGCGCCAATGCTGTCGGTATTGGACGTCCAACGCTGTTCAGCATGTCGGCAGGCTATGGGCATTTTGGTATACGTCGAATGATCCAGCTCTTGCGCAAGGAGCTGCAGACCAACATGGCGTTTCTGGGCGCAAGGACGCTGTCAGATCTCAGGCCTGAGATGGTGAACACGAAAAGGCTAGAGCGAATGCTCTTTAGCGATGTCAAATTATAAGCGCCAGGCAGGACAGCAGTAGAAGTGGGACACTTTGCACGATTCAGATGCCAGTATATTCCCGCGACTCGTCATGTATCCATGTAGCTGTTCCGGTGATCTTGAGCGTAGTCGCCTAATGGAAAGCAGGGAGAAGCTTTGTTGGACGATAGTAAGAGTGTGCCACTTTCACCACTCCTCAGCCTGGCGATGGCGCCACGGGTCGCTCAGGGCTCGGTGGGAGCGGTCTGTCAATCCGTATTTATCTCGGCTTTTGATAGAGTTTGTATAATGGGGTATTGTTGTTGGGTGTCGTGCTTGGTATTTGCCCAACTGGAAAGGACGTTGAATTGCGAGTGAATGTCAATTTTCGTACGTGTCAGACCCAGGGCTGCACTTTTCCCGACTCTCGCGATCGAACACTGTCGTTGGCCCAGTATTCCCCAGTGACACCGTCCAGATCATCGAATGCCAGTCGGACAGGAATTCGTGCGCCTTCCTCTGGCTTCTTCGGTGGTCGACCAACGAGTTTGCCCATGTCGGTACTGACCCAGCCAGGACAGCAGCTGTTGATGAGAATTTGAGAGCCCGCATTGGCCTCGCGGTCTCCTCGAGCCAGGATCGCGGTCGCTGCACGGAGTAGTGCTTTGGAGAATGAATAGGCTCTCCCAGGTTGGCCGAAGCCAGCATCGCTTTCCGTCTTTGCTTTGACAGCAGCCTCGTACTCTTGAGCCAGCTCGTCGAGCTCTGACAATCGCCTTGCATTGCGAAGTCGGTCTTGGATAGGTGTGCTATACAGCTTCAGTGTTGAAGCCACTGATGACAAGTTCACTATTCGTCCGGTCTTGGCAAGTTGAGGCATGAAGGTTTTGCACATCTGTGTTGACTATCAGCAAGTCTCCTAGAACCTCAAGAGAGGCGAACATGCGTACTTCGACAGTCCCTCGATAATTGATATCGAGAGTCTGTTTGGCAGTTTCAGGACTGTAGTGGTCATCAAGATTGACGCCAGCGTTGTTGATGAGCACATTGACGTCTCCGTGCTGCTCGACCTCGTCTCCAAAGGCGCGAATGCTGTCCAGACTCGAAATGTCGAGACGTGGGTAGACTATCTCGCCTTGTCCAGACTTGGGCGAAAGGCCTAGATCTTCACCTTTGCGAGTGGTTGCGAAAAGCTTGATGGCGGATGATTCTGGTCTTGAGAGGATGTTTTCGCAAATGGCGCGTCCAATGCCACGATTCTTCAACAGAGTCAGTCTCATGGAAGCCATACAGTGATACTTGAGTATTGCTTACGGCGCCAGTGACGATGACAAGTACGGGTGTAGACATGGTGTGTTCGGTGAAGGTTGATGGAAGATGTTCAGGATATAGTTGAGATACATGTACTTGATGGAGGTGGGCTTCGAATCGAGGCGTCATTATCCATCGGAATTGGGTGGAAGTTTCATTAAAGCCAATCAAATATTCAGGTTGGAAGTCAATATTGTCAATGTAGGGTATCATAAGGTCAATGGTAGTACAATGCAGGCACTTCAGTATCCTGGTAGCCGTTTTCAAGGCCAATGTGTATCTCTTTACTTCTTCGCCCGTTTGCTCTTCCTGGCTCCCTCCACAGCATCGCCAGTATTCTTCCTGTTCGCCGCGAAAGCCTCCTCAGGTGGCTCGTCCGTCGGTGCCGCCTTCTTGCCCTTCTTGCTCTTCGGAGCATACTTCTCTTCCAGTCTGTCGAAGAAGTTCTCCGCTCTGCCCTGCTGTCTCTGCTGGATCAACGCGGCCAGGTCGCCCATACCGCCTGCGTCGCCATTCGCCTTCTTGCCCTTCTTCTTGGACTTGTCCTCTTCAATCTCCTTCGAGGCCTTGTCAGCCTCTTTCGCATCATTCTCTTTCCTCTTCCTGGCTCTCTCCATCCGCTTCTCTCGTGTGGACTCCTTCTCACCGCTGTAGTTCTTGAAGTCTTCCACTTCGCCATCAGCAATGGCCTTGTCGATGATAGCGCGGAAGCGCTCCTCGTCATCGACCATGTCGCTAAGCATGACGATTGTGTAAAGTCTCTCCATGCGGCCTTCTGACCGTGTGTACGCATCAAGAACGGCTTGCCTCTCCTCATCGCTGCCTTTGTACTCATTGGAGAATCTGTTGATCGTCTCTTCCGTTACCACGCCTCGGAATTGCTCTCTGAAGAAAGTAGTCCAGTCGAAGTCATCGTCGTCGAGATCCAGACTCTCCTCAGTGCGACCTGTTGTGTCATAGCGCTTCCGTCGGCGCTCGTCTGATAGAATTGCAAAAGCAAAGGCGACTTCTTGGAACTTGGCGTGTGCTGCCTCCTTGTCCTCGGGTGACGCCTTGTCGGGATGGTGCCTCAGTGCTGCCTTGCGATATGCTTTCTTGACGTCGTCTTGCGCTGCATCGATCTCGAGTCCGAGGACTTCGTAGGGGTTGATGTCGGTAGGTGCCTCGCCCGCGTCGAGCTCTTCTTCGTCTCGCTCACGTTTCGGCATGGTGGTGAAGTTGAATCGAAGATGTGTAGATGGCTCGTCTTCGTCAGGTCGAGAGGTCGAGTCTGTCTTTGTGCTTTGAAGCTTGACGCGTGAGACGCGACCGACGAAGCTCAAGGCGGGGGTGGCGTCATCATCACATGCAACTTTCATTCACTCTCTCTCTTCCAATTGTTTACAAATCACAACAATGACCAACACAAGATGAGATGCACGAGATCTACCCCAGGCGCTACTTCGATGAGTCGAAGACGTGGTTTGCCTGGAACAAGCTGACCGCTGCCGACGTCTACACCTTGCGAGAAGAACCCGGATTTGAAGGTAGTACAGGCGTCACAACGAACGGACATGGGTTGATCTCGGGTGATCGCAGGGCAACATGTCTTCTTCCATCTTAACAATCCCATCCGCCTCGTGAGGATCGTCGGCCTCATCGTGCAGATCAGCTCTGTGGCAGCGGGCAAGTACACCTTGCTCACAATCGACGACGGCAGTGGAGCGAACATCGAGGTGAAACTTGAGCGGCGGGACAGAAAACCTGGAGACGATGCCCAGTATCCCTCGAATACACTGGTCGATAACGTGGACGTGAAGATCAGTCTTGGAGACATAACGATTCAGGTGGACAAGAAGCCAGTCTCAATAGGCTCAGTTGTCCGGGCACAAGGCGAACTTACGACTTTCAATAATCAACGCCAAGTCAATCTGAAGAAGCTATTCCTCGTCAAAGATACTAATGAAGAGGTGGTGCATTGGTCAAAGGCAGCAGAGTGGAAGCGAACGGTACTCAGCAAGCCCTGGGTACTGACGCAAGAGCAGCGAGATGCTGTGGACGAGAAGCTCCGCATTCAAGAACGTAAGGACCACGAAAGAAGGAAGAAGAGACGTAAGATGCAGAACGACCACGATGAGAAGCATGTGCAGAGAGAAGCCAGGCGTGAGGCGCGGAGATTGGCGGAACAAGAGAAGATGGACGCTGGTGCCCTTGCAGGGAGTGAGAGGTTACCGCAGCCGTGGGATTGAGCACCATGGAAATCTTCTTTGCGCGGAAGAGTCCAGGCATATATACGACCCTCGATTCGATGGGCAGCTGTTGCGCCTTCCCTCACACAAGCTGAGTGCCACCGTCAACGCTGAAATGACATGGACCTTTCCCGATGACGGTGTGCTTGGGAGTGTCTGCCAGCGGCACCTGGAATGCCACAGTCGAGGAGTCGGTTGGGAAGTCAGTGATATGACCTGGCCCCTCCACATCAAGCGACAATATCGTTCCTCGTCCACCCCCGACCAGCCAAAACTCGTCCAGGCTACGATTACCGTGGACAGGCACTGGGAGCGAGTAATGCGCAAAGCCAGAGAGATATATCGAGAGCCTGCACGTCACAAAGTCAGCAGAATCGCAGAAGGATATGACGTCTACAGGCTCACACTTTGCCTGGCGCGTTGTGAGCACCGCTGTTCAGCCTCGGTGGATAGACAGTATACGTGGCGTTGACTGTCTGGAAGCTGACAGTGTCGACTATTCCTCCGATAGATGTAATTGGAGCCGTAAGTTGCCAGCACTGGAACTCGGAGTGGTTGTTTGCGTTGGTGACGATGGCCGTGGCCTGGAAATGGCGCTGATCTGCGTGCACCTGTCGAAAAGGAGCCAAACATACGCCCAGCACTATCGCCAGGACAAAACTAGAGAACAGCATCATGACACTTGAGGCTTGAGATGCTTCAAGGGTAGTCAGCAGTTCGATATGGAGCTCTTGACTTATTAATGAGAGGCAACAAATTGACAAGAGCACTTTGCCCTAGCACGAGGGAGAAGACTACGGGACAGATTTCCAGGCGGATGCGAATTTTTTCCTGGACAGGTAAAATGTGCGGATCCTTCAGCCAGGAGCCAGCCTCTATCCGATTGACTCGCTCGCAACGAGCTCCACACCCGACAAAGACATACAATGGGCATTAAGACATAAACAGTCGACGATCCGAAGCACAGCCAACGCAGAGGAAGATGGGACAACAAGGCCCCAAAAAGGAGCTTGACGACTTTACTACGCATCCAGAACTCGAACATGACCAGAGATCCTAAAGGCCAGGAGGCGCACCTCGGGGATTGAGGTTTTACACGATCATTACATCCCTCTGCGTGTCGAGTTGTCTGGTTGCGCTAGAAGGTACGGTTGTCTCGACAGCACTACCTTCCATATCTCGCGACCTGGGTGGAGGAGAGGGGTTCCTATGGGTACCGAATGCCTACTTCCTTGCAGCGTTCGTCTTCCATGGAACATTCACAGACAGAGACCTTCTTGCTAACAAGAAAGAGCACTGCATTCCAGCCACTTTACGGTCAATCAGCACACATCTTCGGCCGTCGATGGCTGATGATCTCGGCGTTGGCGTTCTTCATGCTTGGCAGCGGTATCAGTGGCGGCGCATCTTCAATGGACATGCTGATCGCTGGCCGCACGATACAAGGTATGGGTGGAGGCGGGTGCTCGATGCTGATTGATCTCATCATCTCCGATATGGTGCCCGTTCGCCGACGGGGAGCTGTCATGGGCTATATCTTCGGGGCGGCGACCGTCTGTACGGCGCTTGGACCTTGTGCGTACACGACGACATGGCCCTTTGTCACAGGCATTTGCTGACCTCTTGCTAATCGTTCAGTCATTGGAACCAGGCACGGCAAGAACAGTAAAAAGATCTCTTCCACCGGCGCTCTCGCTCACAGCAGCGGAGAACCATTGTGTTTCCGGTATGCTGGCTAAGGGTCACGACACATCCACGAAGGACCAAAGTTTCGGCTCCATCGCCCTCCGACAGCACGAAAGAGCGCAATTCGTGATAGTGGTACCGCCGGTCTCGGTCGATGCATGAGCGGTATTGGGGTACTTGGTATTCCCTGTCTAATAAGGGTATCGGAAGAGTGGATCAAAGACTGAGAGGGAAGATTCGTGCAGCTACCTTGGTTCATCATTATACGTGTTCACAGAAAACGCAACCACGTCGACGAAGCTACTCGAATGTCCTTGTTCGTGGCCTGGTAATGAAGAGATGCGATCAGGCGGGCCTGTTGAAAACCGACGAACGACTCCACGGCAATGCGACCGACGTGGCTCATGTAGCCCGAGAAGGGTGATGCTGGACAATGGAAGTTGTTGTTGGTCGTAACAGGGATGATTCGCCACGCCTAAAGTGCAACTGCGACGAAGACCGGACCTTGGAAATCCAGGATCGAAGTGGCTGTCCATATTGCTGTGGTTGTGATCGTGGTCGCTCTAAGGAAAGTGGGAGAAAAGAGAGTCGGATGACGGCGAAGGTCTAGCCTGGCCTGCGATCGAAGACCCCTGATGTCAGAGCGCGATCGCCCGTTGACATCTTCCGCGGCGCTAGCTTTGAGGCTGAACTCTAATCGAACATCCTCAAATTCTACGTCATCTCAATCAAGCAGTCTGTTAATGAAGGGCTTCAACGGCAAGTGAAAGATCTGTCCTGAGTGTTATGATAGTTTCAAGATGCTGAGCTTTACGCAGTGATCACCGGTAGTCTGCGCTCTCCGTTGAGCAGCTCGGAGGGCTGTCAAAGTCGTTCAAACACCGATAGACGACGGCACCGAAGTGCGAACTCTCTTCGCAAGTCGCTCGATCGGTCCACTGCCGCATGACGATAGGCTCAAAGATATCAAATGCACGACCAAAATCGGGGAAATACTAGGTATCCAACGGCATTTTGCTATTTGTCTAACGGTCACCTTATACACTGTATGGAGCTGTATTACATAACCCGACACACCGCTGCCGAGCTGCACAGAATCTCGCCTCTGCACATAAAGCTGGAGTGAGCGTGGCCTCACCTCCTCGCTGCGCGTCGTCAGGGCCACTCAATTTTCAAAACCATAGTATACTAGGAGGTCGCCGAGCACGCCTCTGCTCCCGAAACCCCTCTGCTGTTAGGGGATGGTCGTCGTACCTCCTCCTAAACCCCCATTCTAGGCCGCGAGGGGGGCCCCTCGCTCGCTGGAGTAAGTGAGATCTGGAGAGAGTCCGAGCTTACTGCCAGAGTCTTACAGTGTATTACGAACCGTTGGACAAATAGCAAACAGCTGTTGGATACCTAGCATTTCCCCCAAAATCGCTGCCTCGATTGGATGGACTTAAGGTGCAGTCCACGCCAGCCCTTTCCCGTGTGATGAGCCGTGGCCTCTACACCATAGCGTCTGCCGAAAAATACCTGCACATGTCGTCACTATTGGGTTTCATGCACCGCGGACGAGCGTGTCTTGTCTGCGTGCGATGCGTGTATGCAGACGTAATGTGCATGTACATAGCCCAGGCGTTCCCTGTGGCAGTTGAGTAAGTACACTCCAGTGTTCCACGGTATCGACCTGAACGCCTTCTGGTCATTAAGACCTTTACCAGCGTCGGGTACATCTGGCCTCGCCGACAAAGAGACCATGGCAACCTGGGTCGACCAACGACCAGACACGCAGCGAAGTTCACACCTTTCCGAGACGACCACATTGCATCGAAAGGAAAGCGAAGATGTTGAAAAGGATGTAGAGAAGGAGGGCGAGACGTCCGATGACAAGGAAAACAGCGACGTAGAGAAACAACAGAAGAAGGATGAATCCAACAATGAAGATGAGGAAGAGAAGGATCCCAACATCGTCGGCTGGGATGGGGACGATGATAGACAGGTACGATCTTTGCAAATCCAGCATATATCTTCGATGCGAGTCGACGCTAACATTCTCACAGAATCCCATGAACTGGAAGCCAGCTAGGAAATGGGGCATCGCAGTCTGCATGGGCTCGATGACACTCGTCGTTACCTTCGCCTCCTCAGTCCTCAGCTCAGCGGTCATGCCCATCTCCATGGAATTCGGTGTCGGTTCAGTCGTGGCTACCCTCTCCACATCGCTCTTCGTCCTTGGATTCGCTTTTGGACCAATAGTCTGGGGTCCCTTCAGTGAACTGTATGGCCGAAAAGCACCTCTGTTCTTGGGATACCTCATCTTCGCTATCTTCCAGATTCCGGTGGCAGTTGCTCAGAATTTGGAGACCATCATGGTCTGTCGATTCTTTGGGGGCTTCTTCGCCAGTGCGCCGTTGGCTGTTGTCGGTGGTGCCTTGGCAGATTTCTTTGGACCTATTGATCGTGGCGTGGCTATGAGCATCTTCGGTGCCTCGACGTTTTGTGGACCAGTGAGACGCCTTGCAATTTCTTCTCCCAGCTCATGCTGACAACACACAGGCTCTTGGCCCTATCCTCGGCGGTTTCATCACCATGAGCCATCTAGGCGTATGTTCCCGACAAGTGCCTTGTTCGTGTCTGGAATATGCTGACTTTCTACTGTCTAGTGGCGATGGACCCAATGGATTACCATGATCATGGCCGCCTTGGCCGGAACCATTGGTTTCTTCGTAATCCCAGAGACATTCGCACCAGTCATCCTGCAGAAGAAGGCCAAGAATCTACGCTATGAAACTCGCAATTGGGCCCTTCATGCCGAAGCCGACGAGAAGAAAGTCGATCTGAAGGAGATTGCCGAGAAGTACTTGCTCCGACCGTTCAAGATGCTTGCTATGGAGCCTATCCTTGTGCTCGTTACACTTTACATGTCTTTGATCTACGGTAAGCTGATCCCGACCACCGCTGTAACAATGGCCCCAACTAATTATTTTCCTATCAGGCATCATATACGGCTTCTTCGAGGCCTTCCCCGTCAGTTTCCAGGAAGAGCGAGGCTGGAACCTCGGCGTCGGCGCCCTTCCCTTCTTGAGCCTCCTCATCGGCGTCATCCTGGGCTGCTTTCTCATCTCCATCATCTCCAAGACTCGACTAAAGCGCGTAATGAAAGAAGTAGGCCACGTCGTCCCCGAAGAACGCCTCATCCCCATGATCATTGGTGGTGGGATCCTGCCTATCGGTCTCTTCTGGTTCGGTAAGCATCCATTCCACCCTTCGCTCCGTCATGACCAAGTATCTAACCGCAATGCAGGCTGGACATCATTCCCATCAATCACTCCTTGGCCACAGATCATCGCTGCCGCGCCTGTCGGCATGGGAATCATGATGATCTTCCTTCAGGGGTTGAACTACATCATCGACGTGTACAAGATGAATGCCAACAGCGCCATCGCGGCGAATACATTCTTCCGATCTTGGGTTGGAGCCGGTTTCCCACTATTTGCTACGCAGATGTTCAGAAACCTTGGCGTACCGTGGGCGTCAAGTCTGCTGGCTTTCCTCTGCGTGGCGCTTTTCCCTGTCCCGATTGTGTACTTCATCTACGGAGCCCGGATCAGGAAGCTCAGCAAGTTCTCGCCTGACTAGAGGGCGATGTTGGACGTTTGAGTATGGGTATGATGCGTTACGACTGAATTTGCATTGTACGATTAGAGACAAGATCGGGTCATGGGAAAGGAAAGAGATAGATGGGCATTAGATGTGTCATAGCAGTTGTAATGTGTACGACATGATGTTTAAAGCATGACCAAGTGGCATCCGTCCAACATACATTCGAACAATGTCTCTTACATCTTCAACGTCCTGACGGAGACTGCGATCCCGAACATGATACAGTGCCTTCGAGTACGTCGCTGGAACGGCAGTCTGGGTAGCAGAACAAGTGAGACACCTGCAATTATTTCCTCTCCCCCTCCTCTAGTAGGCGACTACGCTCACGATTGCAATAACAGCTCTATAGAGATTCGATGAGTCGCGGGGATGTTTGGCCGTTTGAGTCGGAAGAGTCTCGATCATTCGCCGCAGTCCAGAATACCTAGATGCCGGCGGTTCAGTACCGAAGTGTCTTACTTCTTCTGCTACCCAGCCTGACGGTCGGTCATCCAAATCGGTCGAATACTGTTGTCTTGAATGAGTAGAAAGCTAGACCCCTATGGCAGACGGCCCCAACGCCTCGCTTTGATTACAGCAATCGGTTGAAACATTCACCTGCCGCACTAATCACTACGCCGCCCGATCCAGAGCCTGCCCCTGACACATCTGATAGTACCTCCCTCTTTGTTGCAAAAGAGTACTGTGATTCCCCGCTTCCACAACCTTCCCAGCCTCGAAGACAAAGATACAATCCGCATCACGAATCGTGCTCAGTCGATGTGCCACTGCCACCGTCGTTCGACTGCCTTCTTGTGCCGCATCCATTAGCGCGGCCTGAACGATCTTCTCACTTTCAGTATCGAGGGCAGATGTGGCTTCGTCCAAGAGCAAGACGCTTGGGTTGCGGATGATGGCTCTTGCGATGGCAACGCGTTGTCGTTGGCCTCCTGAGAGCTGGGATCCACGCATACCAACAGATGTGTTCAAGCCTTCTGGTAGTGATTTGACGAAGTCTAGGATATTGGCTTGCGCACATGCTTTCTCGATCTCGGCTTCTGTTGCTTCGCGAGACTCGGCTATACCCAGAGCAACATTGTCTCGAATGCTTCCTTGGTACAGAACGGGCTCTTGCTGGACGAGAGCCAAACGACGACGGTGGTTTCGCGTTGTCACATCCGTGATGGGCTTGTCATTGAGCGAGATGGTACCCGACCTGGGGTCGTAGAATCGTGATAGCAACGATATCATCGTCGTCTTACCGCAGCCTGAAGGGCCCACGAACGCTGCAAATTTGCCTGGTGGAATTGTGACGTCGATGCCGTTCAAGATGGGGATGTTTGGGCGTGCGGGATATGCAAATGTGAGATCATCGTAAGCTATGGCGGCAGGACCGTGGTTGTCTTTGTCATCTGGAGACGAGGAAGATGGATCCATATCTTCCTTTGCAACCCGATCTTGAAGCCAGAACATGAAGTTTGCCGCAGTCTGTGCCTTGGTGATGCTGGTAGTGTACTGGAAGAAGGCCGCAGTCGCCTCGCCACCGAATATCACGGCGATGAAGACGGCGAAGAACTGGGTGTTGGTGTACTCTCCAGTGGACACAAGCTTACCACCGTACCAGAAGCCCAGAGCCATGGCCAGGAACGATATCGATTGGGTGAGAGCATACCAGAACATTGTATAGATCAACGCCTTGGTCGCTTTTGCTGCCACATTGGCCAGTCTTTCTTGGTAGATGTTGAGGATAGTCCTTTCCAAAGTGAGCGATGCGACTGTGCGAATGGCTGAGATCGCCTCAGCGGCTACCGCAGCACTGCTAGCAAATCTCTTCGAAGTGGCATCGTCGAGTGCAGTCTCAAGGCGAATCCTAAGGTATCCACAAAAGAGCAGCGGTGGAAGTGCCCCGAACACACAGACGAGGCCCAGCTTCCAGCCGACGATGATGCCGAAGATGGAGCTGGACGTGACGTTGACGACATTGATGAGGATCAAGCCAATGTTGAGACCCATGAGCTCCTGGATGTTGGTAGCACAATTTGATAGTTTCGAGGTCAGGCTGCCACTTGCGTGAGAGGCTTGATCGAAGAACTCCATATTCTGGTGAATCGTCGTCTTGAAGAGTCGTAGTCGATAACGACGGGTCAATCTCTGCGACGGAAGTCAATGTGTGCTCGTTCATAAGCATGGTCGCTTGATGCTTGCCTGAGAAATAATGGTGGTGACCCAGCCGACAACGAAGTAAATCACCAAGTTAGCCAGTGCCACTACGAAGAACATCAGAGCCCAGAAGTCGCCACGGCTTCGAATGCTGTTGGCGTCTTGAAGTTGGAAGACCTCAAATGTTCGGGAGAACAGAACTGCCTGAGCAGGGTACGTTCCACCTGTCAACTTCGTTAGCACAGTTCTCACAGACGGGGCAGAAGTAAGGAGTAATACATACCCCCCAATACACTGCAGACAGCAGATATGAAGAAGTGCGGCCACAAGTCTCGCTCATTCTTCAACAATAGCCAGACACACTTCAGCAGTCCATAATTCATGCCCTCTTTCTCTTCATCGGCGTCCTCAGAGCCCTCCTCTGGATCGACGTATACTCGCTCGGACTTGGTGCGTGCTAAGGAGGCGCTGCGTTCAATCTTGACATCGTCATCAGACTCCTCATCACTCTCGCTGTCATTCGATTCTGTGGACCCGCCCAGATTCTGAGCGTTGACCAGACGCGAGTAGGCTCCTCCCTGAGCCAGGAGCTCATCGTGGCTGCCTTGTTCGACTACAGCACCCTTTGATATTACCGCAATGCTGTCGGCATGGCGGATGGTGGAGAGCTTGTGTGCGATTGTGATTGTAGTCCGGTTCACAGACACGTTATTGAGTGCACGCTGCACGATTTGTTCCGCCTTGGGGTCGAGTGCACTTGTCGCTTCGTCAAGTAGGAGTATTGGTGGGTCTGAGATGATGCTACGTGCGATGGCTATGCGCTGCTTCTGGCCACCAGATAGCATACGTGCACGCTCGCCGATGCTGGTGTGATATTGCTGAGGCAGCTTCCTGATGAATTGATCGGCGAAGGCATCGAGGCAAGCCTGCTCGACTAGCTTCATCTTCTCTTCTCGAGGACTGTGTTCGTACGGTGTGCCAATGAGACCGTAAGCCACATTGTCGAAGATCGTGCCACTGAACAGGACTGGTTCTTGTTGTACCAGTCTGATGTTCTGCCGCAGCCATTGAATGTCAAGTTTGCGGATGTCAATACCATCGATGGTAATGGTACCCTCAGACTGGTCATACCAGCGCTCGAGCAGCCCAATTATCGTGCTCTTTCCCGAGCCAGATGCACCGACCAAGGCTGTGGTCTTTCCGGCAGGAATATCAAGATTCAGACCACGAAGTATTTCATCGTCTGGGCGAGACGGATAGGAGAAGCGAATGTCTCGGACTTCAATCGTTCCATGGCAATCCGACGGCCGTTGGCCTTGTGTTGATAGAGAGTCGATCTTGGAGCGACGGTCGATTGTCTTGAACAGATCCTTGGAGGCAGATATAGCTTTCGAAAGCGTCATGATCTGGGGTGCGATCTGAGTTAGGGTAGTCGCCGCCACGATGACAGCGAAGATGACACTGGAGTCCGGTTAGTAGACAGAATTGATGAGAAAGAAGGGCAGAACTCACGTAACAACTTTTCCAGGTTGCTCAATCTCACCACTTGCGTACATCCGACAGCCGCGCCAGAATGCAAGCCCAAACCCAGCAAACACTGCAAAGAACTCGAAGGAGTATAGGACACCCAAATTGGGACGCTTCTTCAGGCCCTCCTTCTCTGCATCAGCCACCAGCGCGTCGTATCGCTTTGTCATCTCTGGTTGCAGCCAGAAGGAGTGGACGGTTGCGATGCTAGAGAAGACCTCTTCTGCCAAGAGACCTGCTCGAGAGTAGATCGAAAGCAGCTTCGACTCGTTCTTCGAATCGATGGCTATGCAGACTGTAGTGACGATGATGATGGCCGGTACGATGCCAATGGTGATGAGAGTCAGTTTCCATTGCACCGCAAAGGCTATGATGAAGGCCGTCACAAAAGTTGATATGCCTTGAATGGTCAGAGAAAGCTTCTCCGAAATGCCCTGATTGATGAGGTTGGCTGTCGAGGTGACCTTGACCGATGGCGATCCAGCATCCTTGGAGTCGAAGTACGCAATCTCCTGGCGGAGGAGAGTAGTCAGGAAGTCCACCCGCAATGCTTTTGTAGTCCGGATAGCGGCCATCGAGATGCATACTGTGTGAATGTAGACCAGCACAAACTTGGCGACGAACAAGTAGATGAAGTACAATGTGTACTTGGTGACCTCGCTCATATATTGCGCCGGCGTGTATTCTCCAAGGCTGAACTCAACAAAGGCTGTGACGAACTGTCCGAAGATGATGTCCATCAAGGGTAGTGGTACACCAGCACCAATGGCTGCAACGAATGCAATGCCATTGAGTATCCAAGATTGACGATCAGCATAGCGGAAGACTCTCTGCGATGCACTTAGCGACTGAGGTATCGAGAATGATGGGGGTTCACTGAACTTACGAGATAACTGGAGAAGTCGCTGCCATCCTGCTCCTCGACAACTGTCTGCTTTGTCTCCTCAACTAGCGTCATTGTGAGTGAATGTTCCGTGAAAGGTTTGTTAGACGCAAAACATACAGTGGCTGACCTGCTTTTGACCATCGACCCGGACATCTTGGCCGCTTGATGTCGCGAGAACTCGCACTCGGATTCACAAGGCAGTGATGATGAGAGAGGGAAAGATTATACAAAGGCCGTAACGATAGGATGCATGCCTGGTTGTGATTGGCGGGCCCAGGGGCTTGGTGATGGCTTGGGATTCGGTCCCTCGCGTTCCGCGCGCCCGGACAGAAGAATGACACGCCTTCTGACGTCTGATCCACTTCCTCCGCCAC
Source organism: Zasmidium angulare (assembly GCA_002786045.1). NCBI lineage: Eukaryota > Fungi > Ascomycota > Dothideomycetes > Mycosphaerellales > Mycosphaerellaceae > Zasmidium > Zasmidium angulare. The sequence continues at coordinate 2,454,397 of NHNX01000001.1, forward strand.
ACACTCCAACATACTTATACGCGCGGAGGCCGAAGGTTTCACTAAGGTAGCCATGGACGACGAAAGCTCTGGTGGCATTTCCAAGCGACAGCCCTCAGCGGTGTCGTCGCTGAAAGCCGTAGGTTGGCTCATTGATGCTTCCAGCTCGAACGACAATGGACTACTGACACTATTGGTAGTGCGAAGAATGTAGGACCCGAAAGATTCGATGCGATAGGTCTCGCCCATGCGCTCATTGCCGAGCGGCAAACCTAGGTGTGTACATATGTTTCAGATGGTAGCCGAACGGATGGCACTGATAGCTGCATAACTAGTCTGTCGGAACAACACCCAGCCTACGGAGGCTCGAGCTAGGGTGACCATCTCCAAGCAATAGTATGCGCCATATCCTGGCCTATTGCAGCAGACCAATCAGTTGATGCGTGATTTAGCGAAAACAAGATCGACCGTATCGAGAATCGACTGGCCAACATAGAGCGTCTACTTCGCAATGGAGCCAGCACTTCTTCTTCACCAGCGGATGCAAACCAGACTCCTTCGTCGCTGGACTCCCAAGGCGGAAAGAAAGCCAAACGTGAGACTGCTACGGCCGAATATCTGGATGACGAGTCAGCTGCTGCGACGCCTTTCGCTGGCTTTTCCAGCATGCAGGCAGAGACCTTGGCGGCGAAGAATGCTCTAGAGCAGACTGTTGGGAGCAGTCCTAGCATCACTCAGGATCGTCAACTCAACGAAGCACTGTTGTCATTACGAAGCATAGTCGGGCGTCTGAAAGGTGAAAGCACTGGTCCTGGCGCGACCTCTGCCCCTTCGCCGGCTGCATCCATCTCAGAAGAAGCTGGCATCCCGCCCTGGGAACAGGCGAAGGTCTTGCTGGAAAGAGCGAAGCGTAAGTGGTATTGCAGTGTCAATGTGCTTTGTTGTCTGACATTGCCGTAGCGAGTCCACCAGCCGTATTCTCCATGTGTCTGCCATGCACACCCTTCGAGACATGGATTCAAAAGGTGGAGGAGCTATACGAGCGTCGGTCAGATGTATCGTTGCCGCATAAACTCGTCGTTTTCACTGGCTGCGTTTGTCTGAGTGGCGAATATAGTGCTTTGGAGAAGGACGAGACTGCTGAATGGTATGATAGTCTGTCGAAGAGCTATCAGCGAGCTACCCTCAAGGCCATTGGGGAGCTACCGCTGGTTGTGTCGCCTAACTGGGACAACATGGAGAGTATTCTGGCAGCGGTAAGATGTACGATAACATTTGAGCTTCGACATGAGTGCTGATGTGGACCACAGGCCACCGTCTGCATTGACATGTGCAAGCCTTCATTATCTTGGACCCTCACATCCGTCGCAGCGAGGCTGATCCAGGTCCTTGGCTACCATCGTGTATCCAGTCTATCGCAAGACGAGCCAAGAGAGCGGAACAGGAAGCTACTCATGTTCTGGATGACCTATATCATGGACAGAAACACCTCTCTTCGAGTTGGTCGCACACCCTCTGTGAGTACAGTCGCCGTGTCGCTGTTGACCAGTGCACGCTCCCAGCATGAAGCGACAATCAGGCCCGATGGCAGACTAACCCTCATCCAGATCCAAGACTACGATATCGATGTTCCGCGACCGCAGCCCTATCAAAGCATTGATGTTGGCCTGTTACACTTGCTGAACTTCTGGATCGATGTCTCTAGAGTCCAAGGCAAGATCTGTTGGCTGTACAGTCCGGGTGCATTGACACAGACTCTGGACGAGCGTAGCCGATTGGTAAACGAGCTTGCTATAGAGCTCAACCGCGCGTACGAAGCTAGAGTAAAGGTATGGCCGATCTCTTGACGAGTACTCACGGTAAGCTGACTCAGTGGACAAGGCGAACGATGTGATTCTGCCCATGTTCATGGACCCGAAGGCAGGCTTCTCCACAGCAGAGCCAATGCTGGAAGGAGACAGAATCGCGCATTACACTGCGCTGTAAGCTGCCTCACGATCAGGAACACTTACGTCCGACTGACGATATATAGAACACTTGTCCTGCAAGCGATCCCTGCCTCGAAGTCAGATCAATCACCCGCGCTTGAAGCCGCGAGAGTGTGTCTTGGGATCTGTAGAGATCTGCGTGGGAGTTTCGCAAGCAATGAGTACCTATGGGCTGGGTACTGCCACTGGTTCGTATGACCCGGGCATCTGCATCGTGATCAGCAGCTGATTGGGCCGACATATAGGGTGATCTTACACAACCCTCTCACGCCGTTCACGGTCGTATTCGGCAATGTCATAGCAAACCACGAAGCAGCGTTAGACGATCTCCAATTGCTAGAGGACTACTGCGTCTCGCTGCAGCCAGCTCGTCGAATCTCTGAGGGTGTAGAGAAGTCCGTCCACAAAAGCACACCAACCTCAACAAAACGCTAACCACTGCGTCCAGATTCTACCAACTCTGCTCAGTCTTCTACAAAGTCGCCGAAGCCTACGTCCGCGCCAAACAGCAAGAAAGCAAACGACGCATCTCGAGCAGCAAGACGCAGGTGGCTGCAAATCAGCAGTGGACCGGCGAGTTTGACGAATACCTGTCGGCTCTGGGATTTGCACCGCAGCAGACTCTTCCACTGGCGAATAATGATATGAACGCCATGGATACGGATATGTCTGCGTATGTGCAGCAGGATTGGTATACCGGGAATGTGTCGTTGTATGGGCTGGTTGAGCAGGATATTAATAATATGGGGAGTTGGGGGTTTGATAGTAGTCTGCCGACTGATACTTGGACGGCGGATGGGTCATTTAGGGGCTGATGGGTTGCTGTGAGGAGGAAGATCTTCAGTTGTCTTATTAGACTATATGGTTAAATTTCCGGAGGTTGAGAGGGTGGACCTACCTGTCAGGAATAGAGTCGTTTGATCGGGTGAACAGAATTGTCTACGGCACAGATCGTTCCCAATAGTCTACAGTTTCGACTTGTGAAGGAGCACGATGTGCGTGGTATGTGTGACACTCCAGATATAGGATGGTAAGTGACATGCCATAGATCATCGTTAGCAACGTGCGAGAGACGGAGCTGTACTGTCTACTCCATTTTACCCAAAGGCTCTGCAACGGCAAACTTGGCGCCCGTCTTCTGCTTAATCTCATCGACACCAACCCCTGGGGCAGTCTCGATCAAAGTGAGACCACCCCTGACTCTGTCAACATCAAATACAGCCTGCATTGGACGTCAGTCTCACAACCTCAAAGTACATTCACGATAACAAGGACTCACCAAATCCGTAATAATGGTGCTAACACACCTCGCCCCGGTCAAAGGCAAAGTGCAATGCTCCACAATCTTCGACACCCCATACTTATCCACATGATCCGTCAGAACCACAATCTTCGTCTCATCCGGGTTCGACACCAGATCCATCGCTCCGCCCATGCCCTTGAAGACCTTTCCAGGAATCATGTAGTTCGCCAGATCGCCGTTCGCGCCGACTTGCAGCGCACCCAGCATGCTGACATCGACGTGTCCGCCGCGGATCATGCCGAAAGACTCGCTGCTGTCGAATGTCGAGGCGCCCTTGACGAGCGTGACGGTCTCCTTGCCGGCGTTGATGATGTCTGCATCGAGTTCTTCTTCGGTTGGGTAGGGACCCATGCCGAGGATGCCGTTTTCAGACTGGATCCAGACTTTGCTGTCTGGAGGGAGGAAAGATGGGGCGAGCGTGGGCATGCCGACTCCGAGATTGACGTAGAAGCCTGGCTTGAGCTCTTTGGCAGCACGTTTGGCGATGCGATTCCTACGAGCAAGGGCGTCGGATTTGGCGCCTTCGGCTTCGATGTCGTTTTCCTCGCGGAGTTTCTTGATCTCAATGATCTTGTCTTCGGTGGATTGAATGATGCGGTCGACGAAGATACCTGGGACGTCGATTTCGTCTGGGCCGATCTCGCCGGTTTCGACAATGTGCTCGGCTTCGACGATGGTCACTTTGGCGGCTTTGGCCATGAGTGGTGCGAAGGACTTGGTGGTGTAGCGGAACTTGACGTTGCCGTCCTTGTCGACCTTGTGGGCTCGCAGGATGGCGACGTCGCCTTTGATGGCCGTTTCCATGTTGTAGACACGGCCGTCGAAGATGCGGGTCTCTCGTGCTTTGCCAGACTCCAAGACTTCGCCATTCTTTAGCCTTGCGGGGATCTGGCCAGATTGGATGAAAGTGTTGACACCGGTGGGAGTGAAGAAAGCTGGGATACCAGCACCGCCGCAGCGGATCTTCTCTGCGAGTGTTCCTTGGGGTGTGAGTTCGATGGCGATTTCGCCGGACAAGTACTTCTTCTCCAATGCTTTGTTGTTGCCCAAGAAACTGCAGATAGCTCGGCTGACTTGGCCAGATTGAATCAGAGGTGAAAGACCGCCACCGATGGCAGTTCCAGCATTGTTAGACACGGCGGTCAATGAGTGCAGCTTGTCCACACCTCTCCGGGTCATGGCAGCGATGATGGTCTCTGCAGTACCGCATAGTCCAAAGCCGGCGGAGAGAACAATCGATCCAGATTTGATATCCGCCACAGCTTCATCGGCTGAAGAGTAGAGCTTCGATTGGCCACGGATCTTCGCTGGAGCACCTCCAGTCACCTCCCGGGCGTTGAATGTGGTTGTCCTGAAGGATCTGGATTGCTGTTTTAACCGATGTGATGCTCGCTGGGCGTCCACGAAACGAATCTGAATCCGGGGCGCGGCAGCATGGCGAGATGCGAAGGAGGCGAGGAACTCCATAGTGGCGATGTCGACTTTACCTCATGCCTCGCGAGGCTTCCCAGAGATGAGTTTCCAGGAGTCGCGGGCTCCTTTCAATGGCACCTCCCAGCAGTAACAATGGTCAGTGGACGATGAAGATGACGGAACGACATCGGCGTGGTGTAATGCGCTTATGAACAGCCCGGATAATGCGGAGTGGTGGGAGTAAAAGTAGCCCCCGAGCCGTTCTGCTCAACCGAGAGCTTCGGGTGAGGCACCGGCTAAAGATTCTGCCAGGCTTTGGGACCCGTCCCTCTGGCAACGACCTCAACAAGATGCGCGTTTTCCCAACTTCAAAGTCATTCACTTACACATCTCATGTTAGCGAACAGACGAGTCTGCTCCTGCCATGATGGGAAGTCTTGCCGTGGCTGCCTTGCGCCAGCGAGCGTTTGGCTCGTGACTTCCTGTACTAGCGTGTCGTGCCAATCACGTCGCGTTGCTGCCTGAGGTAGGATCCGCTTTCACTCTTGCCACAAAAGTTATAAGCAACTTCAATGCTCGAGATGGCATTGAACAAGTCCATTCGATCCGCGATTATTTTGAATCACATTGTCTGCTTGACGATTCTCCAGAGAACAATGGCCACCTCCAACACCAACAAGACCGTCCCAGCTCCAGTCATCGGCAAGCGCAAGCGAAATGCTGTCTCATACGTTGCCGATGCGTACTTCGATGAGCTTGATCTGGACGAGGATGTCGAAGTGAAGGCGGACGCCGAGGACGATGGTGTTCAGAGCGAGGACGACGATACGTTCGGGCCAGCGAGGGTTTGCAACACCCAAGTCCCATACTGCAATGATCTTAACTGACATTCCACAGAAGCTAGGCAAGACTCCAGCCAAGAAGAAGGCGAGACTCACGCTCAGCAAGCCGAAGAAGGAGAAAGTTGTGAAGCCGTTCCGATTCCTCGATCTACCAGCTGAACTTCGCGATGAAATATACGACCTCGCTTTGACCGAACCGGACGGTATCACGCTGGTCCCAAAGACGAAGGACTACCGACGCATCGTGGTTCGCGGAGAGATCGCAACCGAGGAAGGAAACTACTACTACGGACGTCGTCTTCACCGTCGCTCGTGGATGAGCCGGCGAGAGAGAGACTCTCAGAAATCCGTGATTGGAGAGCCTACACGCCGACTCAGCCCAAATCTCCTGGCAGTCAACAAGCAGATTCGTGACGAAGCCAGCAGCGTCCTCTACAAACAAGACATCATCTTGGAGGATACCACGGCTCTCCACGTCTTCATCACTCAAATTGGCGACTATAATTGCCGCTTACTCTCCCACCTCACCGTCAAAGGCTGGGGTGCAGGTCGAGGTATATTGAACCAGTGTCTCGTTCCTTCAATCGTTTGCTGATATCGTTCCACAGGCGTCCACAAGGGCCATAACTTTGCCGCTTTATCCGCGCTCTCACACTGCATCAACCTCAAGTCCTTGTACATTGACTGCACCATCGGCTGGCTTCGTGCCCCAAAACAGCTCGCTCGTCAAATCTTCCGCGATGGTCACTACTTCCTTGAGCGGCTCGGTGCGGCGAATGGCAAATACGACGCGGCGGTCGATGTCCTGCAGTTCGACGATGACTGGCAGTTTAACAAACATGTCACGGGTCGTTACGCCTATCGTACAGGCGAGCAGGAACGCGAGGCTGATCCCGCCAAGAAGGCAGAATTCGACGAGGAGCTGCGAAGTTTGCTGAGCCGTAGGAAGTGAGCGGGGAGAACAACGGTAGTGAAGGATGCGTGTGGGGTACAGCATCGAGGTGGTCTTGGTCGGATGTGGTTCGCAACCCAAAACAGAATTCTTCGACAAGGATTGCATGTATACCCAATGACTCCAATGTTTTATATGGATGGAACGCGGGTTGGCCGGCAAATGATCAACGACGAGTCCCACGCGACCTAGAGGGTATATGTATACAACTATGATGCTGTACCTGCATGTGTACTGCTTATCGCTTCTGGTTGCGATTGAGTCACTGCCGCGTGCCAATGAATGTGCAGAGTGCGTCGGCGCTTGGCCGCTTCCGCGACAGGCCGTATGCAGCTGTTGAATGGCATCGATCCCCTTTCTGGGAGTCTGCTGTAGACGGGTCGGGGAACAGGGGTCAACTGGTCGACCATGGACCGCACGACTTTGTCACGCACAACTAGGTCAGGGTCTTGGTGTCTGTAGGTCGGACCATTGAAATCACCTTTGGACAACGGAGCTCTGCACTCGTATCCCAGCACGAAAAGCAATGGTGCTCGACCTGTCGCGAGCTCAATCGTCCTACAGTGCAAATTAGCAAACATTGGACTTGTTCAGAAGATGATGGGCGAAGCTCGGCGAAACATTGGGTAGCTGAACTGCCGTAGCTACTGTCCCGGACATCAATGTCCACAACTGATTACTTACAGCACGCAAAGCAATGGTCCTTGACCTCCTGCAAAGCTCATTCCTGCGACCGCGAGCATCAAACTCTTCAGGAGATAATGGGCGAAGCTCGGCGAAACATGTGGAGCTGAACTGCTGTAGCTATCCTCCCGGAACACTCATCTCCACGTTTCTCAAAGCACGCAAAGCAATGATTCTAGACCGGTTATGACCGCGGTCCTGATACGGTTTGGGTTGTGAATGGGCACCAAGCTCGTTGAGGATTACGGAGTGACGGGAAAAGCTCGGTGAAGCGCGTATACTGTGGTCTTGACGATGGTTGGCTGTCAAGCAAACGCCTTTTAGCGGCAATTGGAGAAGTGCTCTTACTTAACCTTGAATTAGGCACGTCGTTCCGATCTCTCCACTTCTTGCGTCCTGCCATTCAGTCAATAGCAATACTTCTCCTAGAGGGCAGCAGTTACAACATGGAAAAGAAGGTACCAAGCACAAAGGGAGAATCTCTGTTACATAAGGTAGTCAGGCGCGGACTGGAGGGTCCGAGGTATCCATTCTGCGGCTCTCAACCAACTCCGGACCCCATAATAGCTGTAGCAACAGCTATCTTCCTCCTAAGCATTCGTGTCCGCGACGAATACCACATCCCAAGACCAAGACTGCGGCAGTTGAAAACTTCACGGCAAAGAACAGGGCTACGAGAGCAGTTGGTTGATGGACCTCAACTTCCGCCTAGAAGCAGGAGTACGGCAGTGGTGGTTTCTGCGAAAAATAGGGCACGATGCAGGGGGAAACGCGGAGGATTCAGCCTGAGGTGTGGCAAACTCGGTACCTCCTACCCAGCCTAGCGAAGCAGCCCAGGAAGGCTCAATAAAGATGTGGCCACTAGCGCCGGAGATCTCGTTTGCAAAGTTGCAGCGTCAGGAACGAGTGCTCAATAGTCCGCCGCGAAACCTGAGGACGCTCGACGGTGCCGTGCCAATTCCGAAGGGCCTGCGTCGATGAAGCATTGCCTATGGCGCCAACTCCGCTATACAACCACCATATGCACATGCCTTACCAACGAAAGTCATAATAATCACTGATGCTGCTGCTACCTGCCCCTCGCATGCTGACAGCCATTGAGCAGCACACACCATGGACGACTTACTGGGCTCCAACGGATTAGTCCCTTCACCCCCCACAATGACTGGCGGCGCGTCGGGTGCAAGTAGCGTACATGTAGAAAAGGTGGGCAAGTCTCCTCGCTACCCCCACATCAAGTCTCCTGGAGCCGCTGGCCTACCCTTCACTCGAAGCAGCCGCGAAGAGCTAATAAGGATCAGAAGCGAAAGCCTTCGGACTCCACTGACTCCGACTCGTCCGAGTCAACAAGAGTACCGTCGAGGAAGATCATAGATGTGGCTTGTTGGCCTTGTCGAAGACGGAAAGCGAGAGTAAGTTTTGTAGCATGCTGGCGCTGAAACGTCGCACTGACGATGAGAAGTGCAGCGGGGAGCGGCCAGCTTGTGCGCATTGTAGACGACGGGGTACGCCATCCTTGTCCCGGGACACCTATTGAGCGCACCTCCTAACGACCCAACCAACACAGACAAAACATGTACCTACGAACATGAAGAGGGCTTGACCCGGCAAGGTTCTCTGCGGCTGAGACTCGACACGGCCACCTCGCGTGCTGAGAGCCTCGAATATCTGTTCACGCAATTGCAGTCCCGTCCCGACGATGAAGCCGCTCTGCTGCTGGCGGTGATTCGGCTTGGCGCTGACCTAGACCAGTTGGTTGAACGACTGAAGACCGAGGCCGATCTGGCGTGGGTAGCGTCTTTCACGGCTTACAAGGGTTTCCAGTGCGAGGGAATGGTGCACAGTTGGCATGCGGATAACATGAAGATACAGTGAGAATTGGTCGGGGCCGAAAAGGACCTGTATGGGAAGCATAAAGGACGCCTCATACCTTATGCGCGCTATTTCGGACGGGCTTTGCCAAGGAGTGATGATAGTGGGTATATCAAGCACGCGTCGTTCTGTCACTCACTTGTGATCCTTTCATGACTTGCTGTTGTAGAGACAGGCATTGCCAAGGAGTCAATGGTCCGCGGCAGCGGCACTAATGGTCGATCGACGATGGGGAACGTCACGATGAGAGGACCTGGCTTGTAGGCGCGGACGCGAAGTGCTTTTTTGGTCTTTTAGCGACTCTAGGAAGGGAACCGGGCAGGGAAACATACGCCCGCATTGTTATGCAGAGACATCGCTCAAGCAACGAAAGCAATACGCCAATGTCACCTCGAGCTCTGCCCACAACTCCCAATCATCCTCTCTCGACGCTTCCGTTCCCATGATCTCGATACGACTCACACAGTTCACCGCCGACGCCCAATTCGGTGAAGGGTCGCGAATTGCAGACACAGCGATGCTCCCCACCCAACGAGTGGACGGGCTGAGATACTATCAACATATTCAAGATCTTCACTACCTGCAAAGGGCTCAAGCGAGTTGAACATCGTACACGGGACTCGTCGACCCGAAAGTCCTCGAGAGCGTCATCGGAATCTTCCTTCTGACGAGGGTCAAATGTACTCACTCGCCGTGATGCACGATCTCCGTGCCACCCTACCTCACCCCGTAACGTGGCACTGTCGGTAGACTCGACAAATGACCGGCGCGCCAGCACCTGGGAAGCCTGAATGTCAACGCGGGCACGTGTTAGGGATGGAGCCACGTCGAACAGATGCAACAGAAGGAGCCATGCGACAGGGGTTGTAATAAATCACACACAAGCAGATGGCACGGCAGCAACGGGCATGCATCAGCAGTGGTTGAACGAGATCTCTACCTGGACCCACTCGGAGCATCGTCCGGTTGCTTGGTGAGATTTCGTCACATGAATAGGATGACGCGAAAACGGTGGGCAGTGATCAATCTCCAAGAGCCGCAAGGTCCCTTGAGACGCGTTTAGACAGTATTCGAAATCTATCGCTGGCTGCACCAACACCTCCTTTAGTGCCCATGTCCAAACTGCGTCAAGAGCGGCAGCAGCATGCCTGCAACCGTGACTAACGTGTCCACCAATGCCGGTCCTTGTGGCTTCGGCGCTGACGGAGCTTGTGATGAGTATGGATCGTCCATGGGAACGCCAGCGTAGCCGTTCATGGCGTGCCCCTCCCCATGTGAGTGTTCACCACTGCCGGTCTCCTGCATAGTGTGCATGGCCACATAGAGGAAAGTTCCGCCCGAGAAAAGAAGCAGGACACCAGTAGCAAATTCAGTACTGGCGTTGCCGCTGAGGGATTGCGATGAGAAGCCGAGCAGATGCACGGCGGCATATGTGAGAATCGCTCCGATAGGGGCGGCCAGCGAGAAGATGATGAGATGGGCTCTTGCCATTCGCTTGGAGAGGCCTTGCTTCAGTAGGACGGAAGTCAGGCCGAAAGCTGCTGGCGCTTTGTGTATCATCAAGGCGATGAAAATGACGAAACTGAGTCTGCTGCTCGAGTTGGTAGACGATGCGCCTAGGGCGATGCCGTCTGCTGCAGCGTGAATAACCAGGCCGACGGTGGTAGAATTGGGTCGCCCAGTATTGGAGCCGGTTGAGGAGGTGTCATTCGCTGCAAAGGTGTCTGCTGCAGGTCCTTCCGCATTCTCGTTTGACACAGATGGCGAGCGGTTGAGGCTGAATTGATTCAAGCTGATCTGAAATCGTTGCGGCTTAGAGGGGGAGGTCGCGTATTGGGGTATCGTGTCAATGAGGTACATCAGGATGAAGCCCAAGATCAAGGATATACCAATCCACGCGTGCGGGTCATGAGGTTCATTGTCATCTTCGTGGTCTCCTAAAGGCTCGTCGTCGAACTCGTCGTCTTCTGATGGTATGCTGTGTTCGTCGCCATCCAGCGTGTGTAACTCCTTTTCAGAGGGGTAGCCATCGTCTGGTCCCGTTCTAAACGCGTCGTCCGTATCATCATACTCGGATGCTGCACGCATTGTATGTAGTCCTTGGGCCGACGGGTATCCAAGCGCAAAAGGCACTGCCTCGCGCTGCAGTACTGGCGTCCTCGCTAATATTGAAAGTCCTCTCTTGTCGTGGCCATGTCCACTTCCGCTTGCAGTGTATAATGTCTCGACGCCCTCTGGTATTATAACAATTAACGATGTTCCTACAAGTACCCCTGTTCCCAATGCTGTTATGAGTCGTAGCTGTCGTGGCGAGAGCGAGAGTGATAGTGGGAGGATGCCGGCGAGGAATGAACTGAAGTTCGATTAGTATGGGTCTATTGACTTTCGATGCCCACGCAGTCTCACGCGGTGCCCATGACAAGGCAGAGCAATAGAAGAAGCCACATATTAGTGGTTCGCGCGGCCTGCGCCGGTCTGTTCTGGCGGTGTCAAGTCCAGTTTCTGCTATCGTTTCATCGCGACGGCCCTCTGTCTGTATCCGCGTCCTGTGTGGCCCGTGATCGAAGTTGTGGATAGAGGTAATGTTGCGATTCTCCTTCGCCAGCGAGAGACATTGATAGACCCTGACGTCAAATAAGCTTCGCGCTTCGCACCAGCCACACTTCCAGACGCCACTCAGGCGCGTCGCAGCTTCCTTGTCGCGTCACTCGGGCTTCACGTGAAGGCAACTTTAAACCACCTCTAACACAAAACCTCCATCACAGCTATCCACCACTACACCTTCGCCAGCATCCTCCACCTCTCTATCCATCACATCCGACACGGTCGCCAGCCACGATGCGCAACACATCCGACAGTGTCACCATCGAGGACGACGACGAGCTCGCTCAGGAGATCGAGGCGCAAGTCAACGAGTGGTCTAGCAACAGCAACGACTGCTTCAACGTCAAGCTTGTCCGCAGCGATGGCTCTGTCACTGCATCCTTCAAACCCGAATTCACATATGCCATGTTCGGCGACGAAGAGGCAATCTTCGGCTACCAAGACCTCTCCATCGACCTCACCTTCCGTTCCCACGATTTGGAGCCTAGGCTGGAGTACAGCTACGGCAAGATCTTTCAGGCACAAGGCGAGGTGCGGCCTACGGACATCAAGGAAGCTCTAAGAGACTTCCTCCCGAAATCTGCATTTCAAAAGAAGACACCAGACGATGGAGCGGGGTTCCAGCCACCTGGCCAAAAGATCCACACCTACAAAAGACAAGGGAAGACATATGAGATTTGGTGTGCAAGTTTGTCAGACGAGCGGGCGAAGAAGCTGCTGGAGAACATGCAGATATTTGTCCTGATGTTCATCGATGGTGGCAGTATACTGGAGTTGGAACAGAGCTGGACGGTGGCTAGGTGGAAGGTCTTTCTCGTGTACGAGGTCTATCAGAGCCCGCCTGCCAACGTCTCGCCCTACAGCTTCATCGGTTACGGCACATCATATCGCAGCTTTACCTTCCCCGATCGGCAAAAAGCTGTGCAGTTCGATGACTTCTCACCTAGCTCACAGCCGATTGAATGGTTCATGCCACCTCCCGGCGGCAAGACGAACGAACTTTCCAACCCGCCCGACTTCGAATCTCCACTCGATCTACCAAGCCGCGAGCGTTTGTCACAGTTCTTGGTGCTACCGCCTTTCCACGGCGCAGGTCATGGTCAGGAGCTGTACAACACCATGTACAAGCACTTGACTGCGCCGAGCAACGTACGTGAGTTCACGGTAGAAGACCCAAACGAGCGATTCGATGAACTCCGTGATTTCTGCGATCTCCTCTACCTGCGGCGAAATGTCCCGGAATTCGCCGCACTGCGCATCAATACGGACATACCCAAGGAGAAGATGAGCATGGATGCGAACATTCCTATAGAGATGATCGTGGCTGCAGATGTACGAAAGCACGTGCAGCGAGAGACGAAGATCATGCCACGCCAGTTCGATCGCATGGTCGAGATACATACCCTGTCCTTCATTCCAGCCATGTATCGTTCGCGCAACAGGATAACGAAGAAGGAACACACGACGAACCCCCACGACAAAGCGTACTTCTTCTGGCGACTGTACGTCAAGCAGCGCCTGTACGTCTTCAACGCCGATCAGCTGAAACAGGTCGAGCACGCCGAGCGAGTGGAAAAGCTGGAGAGTGCGCTCGACAGCGTGTTAGAAGCATACTCTGAGATGATTGACAAGATCGAGGCCAAGGAGAAGAGTGACAAGGAGATGGAGGACGACAACGCCTCGGCCAATGCGAACGCACCCAAGAGAAAGCGGCCCGTCATTGACGACGACGAGGATGAGGACGAAGCCGCTGGAGCAGAGAATGAAGATGCCGGGGCCGATACGAACGGACATAAGAAGGTTAAGGTTTAGCGCGTACCAACGAAGTGGAACGCCACGTGCATCCTGCAAGATCTCCAGATCGCCGCATCTGTTACAAGATAAACGTCGTCGGCAGTGCATCGGTGGAATAATTGCTTTCTTGCTTTTGTTTTGAGCATGGCGCTGGGGAAGGATTCGATCTGGGAGAGGTCGCGTGCCGTGCATCTCGCGCAAAGTCATACCGAGGTGACGGACGGCGTTTGAAGGCCGGCGTTGACGATGGCTTTTTGACCCGGTTGGGTCGACTAACGAGCTCGAGATGCCGTGCCGTTCACGATGGCCAGTGGTAGTACCAAGGGTTTTCAATCTATTATACTTTCAAGGGTCGCCTCCGTCAGGTAAGGTCAACCCAAGATCTGCGTCTGGATGTCACAGATCCTAACCTCTCAAATCGTTCAATGCCCTCTTTCGTACACTAACAAGTTCGACCAAATGGACGCTCACCCGACCGACGAAACCTTTATCGTAACGACGATGTCTAGCAGTCGTGAAGATCGTTTGCCACAAGAGCCTGACTTTGATCACTTCGACGACTCTCCTCCCTCCACACCATCTGTCAAATCCTCCGCATCACGAGAATCCAGCATGCCATCCACAATATCCCCCATGAAACCCAGACCACGCCCCGCAAACAAGAGCCTGCGAGACCTCAGCGGCTCCTGGACCATGTCAAAATCTCTCTCCAGCGGCATCCCACCCGCGCTCGAGATCCAAGGCTTCTCCTCCAGCACTCGAAAACAAATCATCGCCTCGCCACTCAAACTCCAGATCACCCAATCCCACTACCCCTCTCAAATATTCATCAAACAACACACATCTTCCTCCATCGAAGCCTCCACACAACGCTGGTATCCACCGCAACGGCCTGGGACGTGGAGCGATTGGTGCGAAAGTGTGACGGAGGGGACGAGGAGTAAATGTCGGTGGATTCAGGGGACTGACTTCGAGCATAAGGAAGGGGTGGGGTATTTGACGGATGGGCTGGCGAGGTTGGGTGAGTTCTTTGAGGTTGAGGTGGAGTGTAAGGGGCAGGGGTGGGTGAAGAGGGAGGTCTGGGTCGTGGAGGGAGGCAGGTGGCTTGTTAGGAGGGTTGTTACGCTTGGGGTAGGAAGAGATGGTGGTGGAGCAGAGTGGGATGGGCGAAGGGCGGAGACGAGGTTGGTGTATGAATATGAGGGTTGAGGAGTTTGCGGTGACAGGCAGGGGTTTGTGGTATGTTTCGTGTAGACTTACTTTTGAATTGAGCGTACGAACGCACTGGCGAGCAAGATGGAGACGACGCCTGGCACAGTTAACGTTGTGGATGAATTCAACCGCCACTGTATAAGCTGGATGGATACCTCGACCTCCAGGTACCCCAACACATCTCACAACTCCTCCGTCCTTTCAATCCCCTCCAACTACAGCTTCGCCCTGGGTGCCTTCTCAAACCCAGGCGCAAACGTCGTCCCCCTCCCCTCGCCAATACACTCCACAATCCGATCCACGCACTCCAAAAGCCACAAACTCCCCTCATTACTCGCCAACCACTTACCCCCTCTCACCTGGTCCTCCCCCTCGGCCGTCCCATCCTCAAAAGCCTTCCTTAGCCCAAACACATGACTGACAACCTGCGGGCCCACACCGCTCTGCGCTCTCAAACACGCGACGGCGATGACTGATGTCAGGACGCGGCCGACGTTGGGGTAGGTGGTGTCGGTGGGTGAGGGCGGGTCCGAGAAGAGGCAGCCGTATTCGGATTCTATGATGTGTACGGGGAGGTCTGGGTGCGATTGCGCGAGTTTGGCGGTTAATTTTTGAGAGAACGGGGCGTAGATTGAGTCCCATAGGGCGTTGCCGCGGGAAAGTGCGGCGTCGATGTTGCCTTTTGAGAGGGCTCTGGGAGGGAAGCGGTTAGTATGTAAAGAAGCGAGGAGAAGGATAGCCTTAAGGGATATGAGCTCACCGTCGGGGTTCTCGCTTCTTGAGTTCGGATTGTACTTGCTCTGGGAGTCCGCCGTAGAAGGCTCCGAGGACGTTGATTGTTCGGGGGACCTGTCGCCAATGTCAGCGATGTTCGCGTAGAAGGCATTTGAGATAGATGAGTATGAACGTACTCCGTTAAATCCAATACACTTCAACCCAACCTCCCTCATCAACTCCGCCGCATCGACGTTCTTGAGTTCCTCCGTGCTACTGGCACTCGTCGTGGCTAATCGATATAGCTCCAACATCGATTCGGGTGAGTTCATCGTCATCGTCGCGGCGGTCTGCGGCAACACATTAGCCGCATGGAATCAACGAACCAACCTCGTAATCCTCTTCATGCATCGAATCTTCCAAACATTCATCTGAATGTGTTCGCCCCTTCCAACGCCACTTCTCAAACCCAGTTCTGAATCCCTCTAGAACCAAGAACTCACCGAAGCACACAACCAAGCCTTCACCCCAACCTTCCTCTCCCCAGCCTCCGTCGCAATCCTCTCATACACACTCGTGACGCCCTTGGGCGCCGGGATGGTATTAGGCCGGGCATGTGCCGCGTTGATGAATTGTTTGAGGGGTTCGGAGAGTTTGGACATCTTTGCTGTCTTCTCGAGATTTGTCTTCTTTCGCTACGAGGCTGGGTCCTGTGGGCTACGTTTCTTGGAATCTTGGTCCTGTCGTTGTGTCGATATTCAGTTCTTCGCTCTGGTTAGTTGTAATAGGTTATGAGGTTGACGAACGAACGAACAAGGTGGAGTTGCAAAGCCATTGGACCCGCTTAAACTTTCAACGCCGATGCCGACGAGCCGTTCGTTACGATCGGCAATTAGAAGTAGAGACTATTGCGGATGTTGGACGATCGGGCGTCAGAAGTAGAGGACGAATACAACGTACGAGATGGCTGCCAAAGCGAAGTCGGTCCAAAATTCGCCAGCCATTGGCACCAAGTTGGACGACTCGAATCAATTCACATGCCATGTTTGATACGATCTCCATGTCCAGAGTTTGGTGTAGGCCGTCGTTCAAGGGTATCGAACAAGAATCATGTCCAGTCCTTGACACCATATGCAATCGCCATGCTCAACGCTGAACACCCTGCACCTCTTCTAGCCATACAACGCCTTTTCTGCACAATCATCAAAGAAACAAGAACGGAAAGTCTATCACCGCTTCTTCGCAGTGCCAATGTGTGTTCCGTGCACTTTACTGCCAAACAGCAAACTGCTTCTGCTCTCCTGCCAGTGAGCCTGCAATGGGCTGAGATGCAGTAGCATGAGCGTGCGTGAGGATTTGCCGGCTGTTGTGCCGCCGAGCGAGGATTGCAGGAGGTATGTCAACTATTGTATATGTCAGTGAACGATGTCTTAGTAGAGTAAAGGGAGATCTTACCTTGCTGTTGCGATACGGCACATGGGCCTCGCTGTTGCCGCTTTTGTTCCCAAGCGCGGCGATGACATCTCCCAGAGATGACAGCGATTTGTTGATAGCTTGCGTCTCCTTCATTCGGCTGCCTTCTGCGCCAGACTGCTTCAATCGCTCGCTGCCAGCCAGATCGACGAGATTGAGGACGCCCTCGGTCGATTCGTTTGTGCTCGCGCAGGAACCCTTTAGTGTCAACATGAACACGCTATGACTTCGAGAGCTTCGTTCGTTGGCTTTGGTCGCAGCAACGCGCCTGTTCTTCGCGGCCGTATCCAAGAGATTGGCCACTGCCTTCTCGGTGTATGAAGTGGTGGCGATCGATTCACCTGCGCCGTCTGCACCTAGAGGCGCTGGGGGAGGCCAACTGCCTTCATCACTAGGGGGCGGCCAGAGTGATACGGCGGTCAGGTTGCCTACTGATGTCTTGCCAGTTATTGCATCGTGGTGGATCTCGTGTTTCTCCTTCTTTTTACCTCGAACGCTTGCTCCAAGGTCGTCCGCCTCGTCCCAAGTCTTCGCATCTCCGAGCAGGTCGTTCAGTGTTTCATTGTACACCTCCACAAATGAGGCTTCAACTGCATACTCCCAGCCCTTCTCTTTGAGTCGCTCGAGTTCGGCCAGCAGGAGTGCGATCGAGGACGGGATGATACCATCGGGGCCAGACATCCCGAAGGTCTTGCCGCTTCCAGTCTGTCCGTACGACAAGATGCTGACGTTGTAGCCATCGATGACTGACTGAATCAGCTCTCGACATTCTTCGAAAACAGAACTGTTTTGGGTGCCTGGCGTAAAGACACGATCGAATGCATAGTTGTGCTTTTCGTTTCGCTGCTTGCCAGTGGCAGTCTGGGTCGTCGGCGCATGAACAACCATCTCTTTACATCCTTCAAGCGAATATTCGTCCACGTATTCGACCTTTGCGGGATCGTCTTCGCCATTGAGCAGCGGCCTTGTTCGGACAAACACTCGAATGTTCCCCTTCAGCTCGAGAATGGTCGCGTTGAGCTTTCGCCGTAGTGCTTCCTCCTTTCGCAGGGTCTCCAATGTCGCTTCCTTTGCCGCAATGGCTTCTTCCATCTTCTCTCGCATGGTCGTGAACTCCTGGCTCTGGGCTTCCTGGTTGCCTTCCAGGAAATGCGTCTTGGAGACCAACGCATTCTTCTCTTGCTCAAGCGTGGTAATTTTGGCCTCGTACGCAGAGATTCGTCCTCGCATGCTCGTTATCGTGGAATTGTTGGAATCGACCTCGCTCTGCAACTTGGCCATAGTATCTCGCAGAAGCTGCACCTCCGTGGCGGACTCAGTCGCCCGGCTCTCACCAGCCTGCTGTAGAATATCCAACTCTTTTCGAAGTTTCGACATTTCCTTCTCGTGCTCGCCGCGCAATCGATCGATCTCCTCCCAATGCTGTGTCGTCAAATCTGCAGTCTCGCCATCTTTCTGCTTCTCCCAAGTCTTTCTCGCATCCTCGATCTTCTTCTCGAACTGGTCTGTATCTTTCTCTCGCTCTCGTTCCCATTGCCACTGCACCTTCTCCTGCTTCGCTTTCAAATCATCGACCTCCCTCTCGTGCTTCCTGACCAAATCTTGCAGCTCGCGTTCTTGATCCCGTCGCACTTGTCGTAAGTCGGTTGATGTCGTATGCAGTTCGTTCCGTGCACGATCGAGGTCGTTTGACAGGCTTCGAATTTGAGAAGTGAGTTCGCGGTTCTCGGCAGTCAACTCTTGTACTTTGTTCTTGTATAGGGATAGTGATTCTTCGGTCGCGCTCTTGGAGTCAGCTGCGGTTTGCATCTGGTTCATGAGCATCTCGCATCGCTGCTCCAACCCGTCGAGGCGGCTCTTCGTGTCGTATGCTGCTACAGGACTTAGCTTCTCTTTTGTCAAGAAAAGTGGCATGTCTCGGCGTTTGGGTTTTGCACTGGTCGCTGGGGTGCGCAGTCCATTCACCGAACGTTTCTGCTTGACAGGTGAGGGGGTTTGAAGGGCTTGGGTAGAATGTGTAAAAGGAAGTTTGGGGGTGCATGCAAATTTGGGGATTTTGGAAGGCGAAGCCTCCTCCTTGATGCGCTCGAGCGAAGGTCGATGCCTGTTCGCCGAGGAGGACAAATTGCGTTTTGGGGTGATTGACAGTCCATTGAATGCCGTGATAAGGGATACATTACGACTGGAGGGTTGGCTGGCACCGACAGGCCCTCCTTGTTGTACTTGACCTTGTTGCTGAGCTGGTGCTGGTGCCGACAAAGTAGAAGAAGCTGAAGTACTGCGTGACTGTTGGCTGAACACTTCGCCGTCGTCGCTGCAGTCACTCGCTGTGGTGGTGGAGCCAGAGTGTTGAGACCTGGCCTTGGACAATGTTTGTTGCGATGGCTTCTGGCGCAGATCGCCATGTGTGCGGACCTTGCGAAGTGGAATGCCGTTGACAGGACTGTTAAAGGACAGAATTGGTGTACCTTTTCGTTTTCCAATGACACTTGTGTCTGCTTCCGACTCTTGGTCGTCGCTCTGCGGGAGGTGTGCACTGCTGGGCACTTTTGCGAGGACATTTTGCCGGGCCCCATTGGCTTGCCTGCTAGGCGGCCTTGAAGAAGTCGCAGTCGAGACGTTCGAGTTGTTGCGGTAGGAGTACGACGAAGCGTTGGATGCGGGTCGAGAGCCAAAGCCAGAGATGTTGCTCAAGCTGGGCTTGTTGGGTATGTGGGATCGCGTAACACTCGCAGGTTCGCCGGCGCGCTCAGCAAGCGTCTTACGCTTGGGGTTCGGTTCGGGTACTACGCCATACACAATCAGATTTGTTCCATATGTGCCATCTTCTTTCTCCAAATACATACGGCCGCTGATCTTGTGCTTGAAGGTGCCATTGGTGGTGGGAGGAGCCATCATGGAGCCATGGCCAGCCGTTCGAGTGTTGAGATCGCTGGACGTCGTCTCTTGCAAAGTCGCCCTGCCGCTGCTCAAAGCAGGCAGTTTCGAAGGAGGCTTCAAGCCAGAGGGACGCATGTTTTCCAGCTGCGACGACGGCCGCTCCATGTTGAGGACAGAAACGATTCCGGACAAGACACGCGCCGCCAAATGATGTGTTCAACGGGTAATGAGGATAGGACGCCAGGTCATGGTGGGCGTGGGCGTGGTGTAAAGCGGTGGTCGCGTGGAGTCGCGATGGTGTTGTCCCTGTCAACACGAAGCTAGCAACCCGACCGCTAAGCGAAATGCATATATGCCTGAGGCAGGTCAATCAATATTTGGCCTATAAATTAGTAAGGTAAGGTAAGATGACGTGCCGCCACTTTCACATGCAATCACATGTGCTCCTCTTCCTCCCACCGCGTCCCTTGTCCTACCCTGCCGCAGCTCGTCGTCTCTTCACAGCCGCAGAATCCTGGTCACCGGTATCACTGCCGCATGGTCTGACCTGGCCCTCCCAATCCACACGACACGGCCCATTTTCGTGACGTCTTCTTCGCTGCTCGACCGCCCGCCCTTCGAGTTATGTTGCACGATTGCCCGCCCACACGACCGCTGATATCGCAATCTTCTGCCCGCCAACCGACCACGATATGAGCCATGGAGAAATACGGCCAGTACAGGGATAAAGGTGCGTTGATTTCGCCTGCGCGCCAAGCTTACCGCAAACTGACTCGCTTCTTCGCAACCTCCAGGCTCAGGCATTGCGCCTTTCTTTCCCATCGCCCCGCCACAGAGCAACTTCGTCTTCGTGCCATATCACATTGTAAGAATTGCACCTCGGTAGATCCATATGGTCTAAAACAATGGCTAACATTGGGTCTTGACAGTTCATATTCTTCCTGCGACTATCGCTGCTTATCTTCGCGTGGGCGGTATGGTTCCTCATCATTCAGTGGACCCCCGCCGGAGGACTGCTACGAAAGGCCAACTTGTGGTGTATACTGGGCATTCCTGGTGTGTGGTGGATCGACATTAGAGTTGACGGCGTGCAGCGAGGGTGAGCTGTTCCTGCATGCTTGCGCATCACACCACCAACTTCTTCATTACAACTGCTGATCTGCTACCAGTTCTCTCGGCAAGTCAGGTGGCTCCGCCTTGCCTGGCCCAGGATCCATCATCGCTGCTTCGTATACCTCACCACTGGATGTCATCTATCTGGCCGCCATCTTCGACCCAATCTTCACCCAAAGCTTTCCAGGCTCTCGCAGAGTACAGCCGCTATCGCTGGAAAGCGCTCTCGCAGGATGCTTCGCTATGCCACCTTCGCCTGAACACACCGTCAACCTGTCCGACCTGGTGAAGCAGAACCCACAGCGAGTGATAGTCGTCTTCCCTGAGAGCACCACCAGCAACGGCAGAGGAGTGCTTCGTCTTTCACCTTCCCTTCTATCCGCCGCAAACACCACGCACATCTTTCCCGTCTCTCTTCGCTACACACCAGCCGACGTCGTTACCCCCATTCCAGGCTGGATCGAAGCCGCGCGATTCCTGTGGAAGCTGTGTTCTAGGTCAACTCACTGCATCAGGGTCCGCGTCGGCCTCCCCATGACCCTGGCCCAGCAAAAGTCCGTCTCAGAGCAGGAATCCCGAGGACGTCAAAAGTCCAATGGCTACGACACTAACTTCTTCGACAGCTTCAAAGCGAATGGCGGCGATGGCGGGAAAGAGGAGTCTCCAGCAAGCATAGCACCCGCGGAACAGCGTTCTCTCGACCTCGTGGCGGAATCGTTGTCTCGTCTGGGCCGCGCAAAGACGCTTGGATTAGGAGTGGAGGAGAAGATCAAGTTTGTGGATGCATGGACCGGCAAGACCAAAAAGCGCAGATGATGCACAATCAAAACATCAATGCTAACAGCAGTAAATAGTTACCTTCGTACCGAAACCGCTATGGTGGATGGCAGGAAAAGATTTGGATCGTCAATACGACAACAACGAGATTCAATATGCCTCATTGCACTGCAACATGGCCTTGCTATCAGCCCCATCTATCGAACATGCGCAGACTCATACTGATCAGTACACCACCTCACAAGCTTGAGACGGCAAATCGACTGGCCACCACATCTGCCTCTCCACTCCAGACAAGTCCCAGGGATGTTCTTACTCCCGACCAGCCTCCATTCCTACCAATGCGGAAAGCTCATCGACGCCGCCTTTGCACTGTGAATAATATTTGATTCGGCACCCTCTCGGCTATCGATATGTACGACAGAGCTTGTAGCACGATCAACTCTCCTTCCAAGCTCCATGCCTTGGCACGATCGTTCAGCCCTACTCTACTTCCGGACCGTATGCTTGATACAGACTAGTACAGCTATACAGCTAACACTGCGGCACAGCCTACAAGACACCTTAAAGAGCAAGAGGTAGCCATGTCCTCATCCACCACTGCTTCGTCAAAGCTGTAAACCCTCGGCGAGTAAGACTTCGAACATGAGCCCACCCAGACCAGCTGTTCTTATTGCGCATGGCGCCTACTTCCTCCCAGAGACATTACAACCATTCATCGACAAATTGACTGCTGCTGGATTCGAAGTCCGCTGCCCACGCATGCCAACCTGCG
Source organism: Zasmidium angulare (assembly GCA_002786045.1). Lineage (NCBI taxonomy): Eukaryota > Fungi > Ascomycota > Dothideomycetes > Mycosphaerellales > Mycosphaerellaceae > Zasmidium > Zasmidium angulare. The sequence goes on from NHNX01000001.1 coordinate 2,476,772, forward strand.
GAGACACTCGCCCACCGACAGCTACGCTCGCCGACGATGTTGCTGTCCTTCGAGCAGCTGTCAGGGAGCTCCAAGACGCTGGACAGCCCATCATCACACTAGCCCACTCTTTCGGCGGCGTCGTTGCCACCGAGGCCATCACCAAAGACCTCCGTGCACCACAGCCACAGGACCGCAGCACCCCGGGCGTGATCCGAATGATCTATCTATGCGCTTACGCACCGTTGCCGGGACAGTCGCTCGGCGACATCTTCGCCAGATACGGCTTCTTATGCGACGTCAAGCTTCAGGTCAACGAGGACGGCACGGCCTTTGCCCTGAACGCAGCGGAGGCTTGGTACAATGATCTTCCGGAGGCTGAAGCGGCGATGTATGCTGCACAGAACGTGACGCACAACTTTGCCCTTGTTGGGGATACTAAGGTTACTGATGTGCCCTGGAAGGACGTCAAGAGTATCTATGTGTATTGCGAGAAGGATCTTGCGGTGCATAAGCCACTTCAGGAGGGTATGGTCAAGGATGCTATCGAGGCTGGTGGGGAGTGGGAGACTGTTACATTGGATGCGGGACATTGTCCTTTTTTGAGTGTTCCGGATCAAGTTGTGGATGTCGTTAAGAGCGTGTGGGAGGCGGCCGCTTGAGAGCCTTGACGTCTTTTGAGGGTTCAGCAAGGCAGCCATCGCCTGTCATATATCACCTACGACGGATCAAAGACCGGGCTCGCCTAGACCTGACGGGTGCTAGCAAAATAGAGTTTGATGGCCACATTCCTGGACGCTGACACATCACAAGGAACAAAATTGTATGTTGATGCCGCTATCTCGGCGTCTGCACATGTGTGAAACCTTCATTGTTAGAAGCTCGTAGCTGTACATTGTGTGATGCCTGCTGGGTCGCAGAACCACCATCATGTCAAAAGCTGCTAACATCGTCTCTCTAGACATCGCTTTATACTTCTCCATGACGCAGTAGCGCGAGGGAACCAAGGAGGTAGTGCCTTCTTTCCACCCTGATCTTTCCGCCTCTACTCTGTCGTCGAGCAGTCTTTGCTCTTGATATTCACAGACGCTGGGTTTGCTTACGATCCCACAAAGCAAAATGGCTCCAAGCCTTACCAGCATCGCCATTGCAACGACGGTCGTCCTCTCTGCCCTTCTTTTCAACCCTCTCCACCACCGTCTGACCACCCTCGGCGTCCTCCGTGGACAGATCAAGAACATCCATGGCGTCGATGGCCTCCGCACGATACCCGGCACGAACATGTGCGAGGATCTCCACCTCGAGCAGACGACGAACCAGCTATTCGCAGCATGCCAAGAGAATTCCGAGCAACGAGCACGATGGTTTCCACCTCTCGAGGTCTTCACTGACCATACAGCTACAGGTGGAGGGAAGATCGTTCGCATCGATCCAGTTTCGATGACTGCGACGACGTTGAAGTTGAAGGACTTCGATCTACCAATGGTCACTCACGGGATTGATATCCTGAATGACCCTGGAGATCCTTCTCTGCTGTGGATATATGTCGTTAGCCATTTGCCCAACCCAGAGCGCTGGGATGTGAAACCACGCCGAACGGATCTTCCACCGGAGCGAGCTCATATCGAGATTTTCACGCATCGACTGGGAACAGACGAAGCACAGCATGTCCGTTCTGTACGACATCCTGATATCACCATGCCGAACGACATCGTCGCTATCTCACCATCTTCTTTCTACATCACAAACGATCACGTCCGCCACGAAGGCCTTCAGAGAGCTTGGGAGGACATCGGCACGCAAAGCACAGCACCGACACCTAACACCGTCCTAGTCGAGGTAGCTTCTCTGAAGGACAAGTCGCCTACGGCCGGGGTCAAAGTCACCACCGCCCTCCGCGCAGTCCACAACAACAATGGCCTCGGTCGAGGAAGTCCCCACCACCCAGAGGAGATCGTCGTCCTCGATGCTGGCGGCGGCGTCCTCACACGCACCGCACAAACCAAAGACAACACCCTCAAAATCCTTGAACGTATCCAGATAGACAGCACGCTCGACAACCCCAGCTACTACGATGACCCCTACGCCACACCCACCAACAACGCCAGCGGATATATCCTGCCCGGCCTTGCACATGGGTACAAGATGATGGGTGACTTCCCGCATAATAATCGTCCGATCCCATCTCTTGTTTGGCATGTCCGAGCGAATAGTCATGGGGTAGACTTTGAGGGTAAGGGCAACGTGTGGGAGAAGAGATTGCTCTTTCAGGATGATGGAAGGGGACTGAGGAGTGCGAGTGGAGCTGTTTTGGTGGGAATTGATCCTAAGGAGAATGGGGGACGGAAGCAGGGGTGGCTTTTTGTTACGGGGTTTGCGAGTTCTGCGATGGTGGCTGTCAAGGTTGATTTGTGAGGATTGACTGGTGAGGGTGGAATTTGTGAACTCTTGGGCGCTGTCGAGTGTCCCTGAGCAAGGCTGTGAGGTGCCAAGACACGTTCTCAACCTCACAAGCAAGGCGGGTGCTGTTGGCACCGCAGCTGTATGAGACTTGAGTGATAAGGGCATGTTCGATGTTTTTGACATTCGTGTCGAAACTTTCGAGGGTCGCGGAGATTCGGAGCCGCTTCGCTCTGTGCAGTTGCTGTCTGACAAAGCCGAGCTCAAGCGTCGGAAGTGGTGATATTCAGGGGTATGCTTTCCTGCAAAGCCAAGACTCAACAGACCTGTCCTCGTTCCTGTGACACAATGCTCAAGTAAGCGCTGCAGAGAGTGCTTGACGCACAGCAGCATTTCCGGTCCGAGTAGCCCGCTGGCATCATATAAGCTCTTCGAAGACAGTACTGTGAACCCGTACCGATTCTTTCGCCATTCCTTAAGACCATCTTCCGACGCCCCATCATGCCTCCCTCAACCGACTTCAGCGGCAAGTTCCAACTGCATCCGCCTCCAGAAGGCCAATACGATCCCCGTACCCTCACCGGCAAAAGCGTCATCATCACAGGCGCAACTTCCGGCCTGGGCGAAGCCTTCATGCGAGCCTACGTCCACCACGGCGCCTTCGTAACCTTCGGTGCGCGATCCGTCGAGAAAGGCAACGCCCTCGTCTCCGAACTAGGCGCCGACAACGTCCACTTCGTCCGCTGCGACGTCATGAAGTGGAATGATCAGCTCAATCTCTTCAAGACCGCTCTGGAGAAGTCCCCTTCCAAGACGATCGATATCGTTGTTGCGAATGCTGGGGTTGGTGGGAAGGATGAATTGATGGATGACAAAGTTACTGAGGATGGGGACCCTGTTGAGCCGAAGTTGTCGATCATCACCGTCGACTTGCTTGGGGCGACGTATACGACTAAGTTGGCGTTGCACTATCTGCCTCGACAGCCTGAGGGTCGGGATAGAAGTCTGCTTCTGGTCTCGAGTATCGCGGGCTATGCGGAGAAACAAGGGAGTCCGCAGTACAATGCTGCTAAGTTTGGAGTTCGGGGGCTGTTCAGAAATCTGAGGTGGACGATGCCGAAGGAAGGAATGAGGGTGAATCTTTTGGCGCCTTGGTAGGTTGTTTAAGTGTTTTGCTGGCGACGTTGAGATGTGAGGGCTCTTGCTGACTGTGGCGAAGGTTCATTCGCGCTCAGATCAATACGGAGGAGTGGTATAAGCGCATGGAAGACATCGGTGTTGGGTTGGCGGACATCAATGATGCTGCGGCGGCGGTTATGCATCTGTCTTCTGATCCGAGTTTGAACGGTGAGTCGAGACATCCAGTTGAGGGGCTTTGCTGATCGATGCGCCCATGATGTGACTGACATGTTGTATAGGCCGCGCCGTTTGTGTCATTCCGAAGTCGTGGGGCGGTCCGGGTTATCGCGATATACAGCAGGATGACCATTTACCAGGGGAGCCGTTGACGCGTTGGCAAGAGCTGGTCAATATGATGTGAGTCTGGAAAGGACCTAAAGAACGAGTGTTGAAAGTACTGCATCATCATTCCAGCAACTCTAGTAGATGTTCCTGTCGGTTGCATAGCTGACTGGCGTGCTGTTCCGTCGTCACTAGAGGTCTCATAGCAAGAATGCTTCGACCAGTCCATCGGCGTCCTTTGGTCCATGATTTCGCTCACATGTAGTACGAGTAAAACGGTCCCAGAGATTCTGGTGAACTTTCCTGAACTCGACCACCCCTATGCGAGTGAGCATCGTAGCAGGTTTCTCGGTTCTTGGCGTATGCTCGTACATGGATAGGTCCTTTTCTTCTCGAACGATCAGAGCCCTTCCAGAGTGGTAGTCTGCAAACGTATCTTGAATCTCCAGGCTCTCTTTGGTGGAGTACAGCAGTAAGACGGTGAAATCTCTTGATGTCCGAGCGGTGCCGTTGGTGTATACGTCCGGCCGTGCATCGGGGGAGAAGGTCAGCTCATCTGGAAACATGTAAACCCACGGCTTGTCTTCCTCTGGTACATCATCCAGCTCCCAGCACCAGTACGGAGTCTCTGGATCTTTGGCGTCATAGAACCGGAGGCTGAAGAGCATAGCCTTGACATGAAGCCAGCCACCCTTCAACGCCATGAATTCCCAGCCCTGCACTTCCTTCTTTCCCTTGTACTCCAGGTGCTTTTCTATGACTTCCAGACTGACGCTGTCATCGCGATCGAGCCTCACTCGTCGCGGAACCTCTATAATCCCATCGACCACAGACGGCCACGCCCATGTCGGAGCACGATACTCGTCTTTCCGCTGTCGTCTCGATGGTCGGCCCTCCACGTTCTTGCAGCCTTTTACTTTCCAAGCTAGTTGGACAACCAAGTCATCGTTTGATCCCCACAATCCAGCGACGTACTCCTCTCGACAGCAGTCATACATGACTTGGGCGAGACCGGCGACAGCTGGCAGCTTGTCTTCCGTGTTGGTGATGTTGCAACTTGTATAGTTCTTGACTGCATCGCGCCAGACTTCTTGAAGCTCTATCTTGTCGTTGTTGTTCACTTCACCTGGTTTTGAACCCGCCTCTTTTCTATCTCCTGAGCCTCGAGCTTTGTCGTCTCGACTCTGTTGCAGGAGACGTCGCCATTGAAGTTCCTCTCTCCCTCCACTGTGGACCACAGCCGGTATACCTGTTGGCATCGTCTCGCAGGCAGCAAGAGTAAGACATTGCCAGAACAGCTGCTTCGAGCCGAAGTTAAGAGTTCTGGGAGCAAGCATGCGCTCCTGCGTAACCCATGCGCGTTTGTATAGCGGCTCTGCGAGAACCTCGCCGCTCCAAAAGTCCTCTCGGACGACTTTACATAACCTTTGGCGGCCTTGCCAGTTGCAAGGCACGATGGAAGGCGAGAGTAGATTGATACGACGGGCCCGGTGCAGGCCCCCTGTACTGTCGCGAGAGCTTGTGGCTGCGATGTTGAGGTATGAGCTTCCGTAAACTTCGTGCATTCGAGGCGCCTGGTCAGCCCAGTCCGGACCGTCTTTCTGAATTATACAGAGCGAGTCGATCCAAACGTATCGAATGTCCAGCAGCCGGCAGAGCTTGATGGCGTCGAGAAAGTTTTTGGGGAATTTGTCTGTCAAGGGTATGGACTTCATGTGCTCCTGGTAGTTGTCTCTGTACGTGCACACTGCGACAGACCCACCCCAACAGTGGCTGCAGGTGTTAGTCCAAACTGTTCAAATATTTATGGTAGATTCATACCTCAGCGTTGCATAGCATCGAAACTTGTCCTGTCCGTTCGTCTCTACAAGACGGACTTGATCATGGTTGAAGCCGTGGCGGCTCACTTCGATCAGCCGTGTAGGCACAAAACCTTTTCGTCCGTCACTCTCGGTTGCAGCCCTGATCTTGCCCCGTTGTGCAGCGAAATGGCTGCAATGCTTATGATGACTGTCGCACTGTTCGATCCAGCCGGTGACCTGGTCCACAGTCCGCTTGTTCCTGGGATTGGTCTTCTTGTCCTTCACAAAAGTTTCATTCTCATCCAGCAAAGTCTCATTCGAAAGCCTGGGAATCTCCTCTTTGTCGTAGACCTTCGAGTAGACCTGGTACTTCCTGACAGGTAACACAAGGCCCTCGACCTTGCCGGAGATGGCAATTTTCTGGACGTTGTCTTCCTTGGGTTGGAACATGAGGACGAACTGATCCCTTGCAGCAGACTCTTGGAGAATCACTGTATATAGAGGCAGAGCATCTTTGACAAGTCGAAACATGTTAGCGTCCGTGACCGACTCGATGCCAGTTCCCGATGTTGTGGTGAGGGCATCTCTGATAGCGTCCAGAAGACAACGGCAGATTGTGCATTGCATGATCGACTCCTGCCACACTTCGACTTTGGTATGATGGTTCTTCTCCCTTGGCTTCCACAAGGGCTGTTTGAACAGCTCGTCGATGCAGAATTCGCAGATCGTCATGATGTGATGCGTGGTTGTGGTGGGCTTCCAAGGCGGAAAAGCCTGGGGGCGAGTGTTGGAGTTTGGCTTGGGAGCTGAGGTCAGGGGTCGAAAAGCGGCTTTATCGATTTTGAGGCGAATGGGGCCTTAAGTAGGCAAGATTCCAGCCTCGATGCAGTGACTGAGAGTTCGCAGAGGTGGGATAGGAGCTACTGTACGCAATCAGCCGATCCTGTGCAGATTGTTCTCCCTACTTTCAATTGGAGCAAGACATATGACCCCATCGCCCGCAAGGTGTATGTGTAGCTTGTGCTACTATATCGAGCACAGCTGCTTCTAGACATAGAGTAGGCCTGCCGAGATGTGGAGCCCACTTGGAGCGGACTCTCCGATATTGCTATCATATGCACATTTGACCTCGAACTTTCTTTTGTCATGTGAGCATCACCTCTTGGTGGTTGGCACGGTCTCTATTTGACCGCAAGCATCTCAAACATATCCTTCTCGAAGCGTTCGAGTAGTTCTACCATTGCTTCACTCGCCATCGCCTCTTTTGCAGTCTCAGATGGCAATAAGCCGGCTCGACAGGAAGCGAACAGGCTTGCACCACCCTCGAGCAGTTTCTGTACGGCCTGCGAATCATCGTGTCGTATCGCATATGTCATGACTTGATCCAGCATCTCTTGTGTCACAACTAGCTGAGCGCCCTTCTTGATCAGTGCTATGGCAACGCCAAAATCAGGATAAGGTTCAAAGCATTGTGCATCGAACGCACATTCCAGCGGCTTTCTTCCCCTTTCCCCGGGGATATTGACGTCTGCTCCGCGGTCGAGGAGCAGCTGCACAGTGTCGATATCTTTGAGGGCCATGTGCAGAGCAGTCTGGTAATTCAAGTCTTGTGCGTTGACATCAACGCCGCCTGCACGCAGTAGGAACTCCACTGAAGCCAATTGTCCTGTACTGACAGCCCAGTGCAGCAGTGTGTAGCCTGTTGGATCGGCTTGTCTCATCACCTCGTCAGGGAGATTGGGTAAATCTTGCGCAAATTCATCCGGACGATCAAAGGCAAAGTCCCAGGGGATTATATAACCCTGTTGCTGCGTTGTGTCACGTTGATGGAAGACAGCTTCTTTCCAAGGCCGGCATTTCTGCACAGCCCAGTCGTATGGAGTCATTCTCTGTTCTTCTTCTACTGAAAGGTTTGCACCCATCGAGACAAGGGTCTTGAGTACGCCGCCATCGTCGGCATCTGATAGATAATACACAGCGTTGTGCAAGGGCGTCCTTTGGTGTGAGTCTTGCGTGTTGACCAGCTTAGCCTTGGCTTTCGCAGTCGCCAAATGCTTGACTATGGGCATATACACTTCGTCTGTGGCCACGTAGTGGAGAAGCGATCGGCCGTCGCAGTCTACGGCATTAGCATCGAATGTTTCATGTCGAGAAGCACGTTCGTACAGGTCCAAGAGGTGTATGACATTCTCACCACAGTACTGTCCAGATGCGATAGCAGCGATGACAGGCGTGCAACCAGCAGCGTCTCGCAGGTCGAAATCGAGGTCCTTGAACCGAGAGACAGTTAGCTTCTCCAAGCCTTTAGGGTAGGCCAAGCTCGCAGCAATGTGAAGAGCTGTCCGATTAGCACTATCCTGGACGTTAAGGTCCAAATCCGGTTGTCGAAGAATAATATCCACAATCTGATCCCGGTAGTCATCGTTTATCCTCTTGATTGCGAGCATCAAGACAGTCTGGTGGCCATAGTGAGGGTTCTTCGCATTCAGCGCTTGCCTCATCTGTTCCCTGCCCGTCGCAGATTGTGGGCGTCGGAACATAACCTGGAGAGTGGCCACGTCGCTATTCTCTACTGCGTCCCACAGGGCAGTGTGGCCGTCTCGGTCTTGAATTGAGACATCAGCTCCCATTTGGAGAAGGATTGAAACGATGTGAGCGTGTCCTCGCCTGCAGGCAAGATGTAACGGCGTCTTTGTCATGATCGGCTCCTGGGCGTTGACGTTAACAGTGGGCTCTTTCTGCAGCATTCCTTGGAAGACAGCGTCGAATCCGGACCAAGCAGCTACGTGGAGCTTACAGCCTCCGGGCCAGAAATCTCTAGAGCCAGAGGTGTTGAAGGCCAAGAACATCATCTGTTGGATAATAGCGTTCCTCTCATACTCTTCATCGAGGAAAGTCAGACCAGCTTGTATGGCTTTGGGTGACCCGCTCGATAGGAGGTATGTTTGCCAATGCCTCATAGAGTAGTCGACGAATGGACGGTCTCTCAAGTGCTGCACCGCAGCTTTCGGATCGTGCAACAGGTCATTAGCCGTTTCCGGCGACGCATGCCCGTAACTCCTGATGGCCCGAATGCAGAGGTCTGCCATGTCGACCGCAAGGTCGCCCACCAAGATATCTTCACATTCCTCAGCGAGGAACGTGCCAGCGCTTTCGTGGAAGGGCTTGATCGGGTGAGAAACGTCCAGGAGACCTTTCGTACACTCAATGAGGTGCGCCTTTGTGAAATTTAGGTCGGGGCGGCGTGTGAGGAACACTATTGCCGCTTCAAGCTCTTCGTAGGTCATATAGCTCCCCCCAACCTTCCAAGCGGCTGCAACGAGGGCCATGGCCGTCAGAGCTATCTCCTTATCAGGGCTCGACTGAGCGATGATCTCAAACAACAAGCTCCTGTAGTAGTAGCATTGATAGGTGGGCAGTCTAAGTTCGTGTTAGCACAGGCGCAAAGTCATGACACCCCAGGTACACACCTGTCTAGCACGTCGAGAACCTCGTCCATTGCTTGTTGCTCAATAAGAGAGTCGATGTAGAGCTTTGCGATCACGAAAGCGCCCCCTGACATATCGCTAATGACTTTCTCAACATGCGCTGATACGCTCCTTGCGCCGGACATCAGTCTTCCAATGTGTGTATGGTGCTTCATCGTCTCGAGCTTGGCACTGATATATGTTGAAACCTCAGATCGTATCTCCACATTCACCTTGAGAGTGTGCGATCTATTCGAAGGTCCCGTCAGCAGAAAGGTGATCGTATGGTCTTGACAGCACTTACGGATCCAAACAATGTCGCTTGAGCTCAAAGCAAGGCCGGCACACGTAGAAAGCATCACTGCAGTGCTCACATCTCCAATAATGACCTTCGCATGGCTGACCGCACGAGCCCTCGGATTCTACAAGGACATCGCAGCAAGCCTCTTCGACTTCCGTCGGTCCATTCGTATCTGTGCGCGACTGAACAAGCATGAGCCTTAGTCCATGTGTCGATGCCGCACAGAGCTTCACGAGTGCGACGAAGTTCTCCTTCAACAGCCTGGCCTCTGTTGCTAAGTCATCCAAACCATCTACTATGAGAAAGACTCTCGAACAGCCTTCCATCTGGCGTACTACCTGTCTCTGGAGGTGAACAGGTGATTGGCGAATTTCGTCGAGATAATCCTTGGTGAGCTCTTGGAGTGCGTCTTGATGGTGATCGTGTGGCCCCTTACTTTCCACGAGCTGTCTGAGAACGGCCTCTAGTACGGCGTGATACGATTTGTATCGTTCTTTATTCTGCCCGTGGCCGAGAAAAAGGGACACGACTGCGCATTTGATATCACTGGCGTGCTTATCGCGTAGCCGACGGGCCACAGCAGCAGCGAACGCAGATTTCCCGCATCGACGTTCGCCGTAGCAACTCAAATACCAAGTTCCTCCGTTTTGCCACTCGTCGAATACTGCGCTCTCGAAGAATTTCTCTCGTATTTCAGTATAATCGTTCAACAAGCTCTGTGCCGTGATGTGGAAATCGTCTTCGTGCAGCTCAGACAGGATTTCCTCATGAATTCGAGAGGCGGTCTCGGACAACATCATGGCATGTTCAGGTCCATGCCGCGTATCGTTTCGAGCTGTGTGGACGAGCTCGTGAAGTCTCTTCTTGAGCTCGGGCTCCTGGAGTTTCTTGTCGACGTCGTGGACCATGCGAGTTTTCTGCTTTTGGCTGAAGCTGCCGAAAGCTCTCGACCGTCTTTGCATGCGAACAGCGTTCAGAACGAGATAGACGGCATAGCGCAGCCTCTCCAGGGCTTGTTCGGCAATGTGATCCATCTCCGGTCTCCGCTTGTCCTTGCTGTCATTTCCTCCCTGTCGTGCATGCTTGGCCATGGTATCGAGCATCGTTATAGCTGTCTGTCTGCAAGCAAACGATGGGACATGCCCGCTTCGCTTGAGCCTCTATCGCTGCGAATGCAGATGCGGGTTGCGTGGTCCCGAGCCGCGCTTGTTGGGGCTGAAGTACAGAAGTAGATGCGGCTGTGGCACGTTACACCGGTCAAAAGTGCCCCTGGAGGCACATGCTTCTGCCATGCAATCGCATTAGCTGATTCGTGGGCCGGTGCTGATCATTGGCAGGAATAGGAGCGTCCGCCGGGCAAGGCTTTATTGGATTTCGAGGTTGCAGTGCCTTCCGACCCATTCCAAGTCTTCGAAGAGGAGTGCCACATCCCACAAGATAGGAAGTTGTCTTCCGTATCGGTATCTGATAGGGCATCGTGTTGATGAGATTTGTTTCAAGGGCAGGGAGGCTGAAGACGAGTTCCAGGAGTGAGCTACGGGCGCTAAGGTAAATGGAACTTGCTTTCGGCCCCCACCCTACCCTCGCGCCTTCTTGGGTTAGACAGCTGCTCGGGCCGAGACAGACGGCGCGCCGCCCGGAGCTTGAATCAATAGCGCCTAATGACAGCTCACTCTAGAACTGCGGCTGAGATTCTTCTATTCGTACGTACTTACACAGACCACCTATTCGAATGGATGATAGGGCGATCACTCGACTGATTATTATATGCATGGCGCCAACGCTGAGTGTGGGGATTGACAGCAGTGCCAGGCGGCAAGGTAAGATACGTGATCTGGCCTTCTTGTCTTCAGAGCATGTACTGATCGTTCAGCATCAACAGGGGCCTTTACGCCTTCGATTGGACGTGCAAGGTGCCTGCACTCGAAGATGTGGGCGCTGGGGCCAGGTCGATCGACGGTGCCTGCATAACGCAGAACAGCCTCCAAACGTTTGCCTTCTCGTGGTAGGTGTGTAGCTGCTACTTATTGCACGCCACAGCCGCTCTTCGTACATTGATTATATCCTCTATTCCCGCGTGTTCTTTGTTTGATCCTGCACATCACTCTCTACGATGCGATCATACACGTTCGTTACAGCATTGCTGGCTTGCCACCATGCTACCTCTTACGCCCTATCAGTCATTCCCAGCTCCACAGACTTGAACACAGACCCGCCAGAACCGCAATCGACAGCGTGCGGAGACATTGTCCAGGCGAGTCTCAGTGGCTTCGAATTTTTCACTGCGCACGATGCAATAGCATGTCTGACCAGCGTGCCTTTCGACTCGGCTGTGGCCACGCGTTTCATTGCATGGTACAACCAAACGCTCCAGTTTCACACCACTTCAGCGTTCCTCAAGAACCCACCCCAAGGATATCAGCAGCCTGCTGAGGACATCTTCGGTAGCCTCCAACAGATCCAGAACAAGTTCAACTTGAAGTACTATCGCAATCAATATGTCTTCGACGCCGACATCTTTGAACTTATAAGAGGTGGACACGACGATCATCTGGCCCTCGGGGCTGGCGCGCTAGCCCAGTTCTCTTGGGGAGCGTAAGTGTTTGCAGGCACGCCGAGGACAGGTTATTCTCGAAACATATTGACCCGAAGCGTAGGTCTTGGCAGCTCGTGTCTGTATCTACAGACGGCAGGGAAGAGCCAAAACAATACTTTTGGCGTCAGTGAATACAATTCTCTTGGGGCCCCCATCCACTGACGAGCGCACACAGACGACATAAAGGAGTATGTCGTTGGGGGCAAGGTGCCGTCAGCAGTTGCAACCGTCAACTCTGTGCCTGTCGTCGACTTCCTGGAAGAGTACGCTTCCAAGCAATCTTTTGGCAACGTCGAGCCTCGTAAGTAGAGCAGAGACACCTTGCATGTTCGAGACTTTGCTGACATTCGACTCTTTCATCGCTCCAGATGCAGACTGGAATCTCCTGACAAGCACCCCTGCTATGCGGATCATGGGTTATCGCAGTGCCTGGACCGTGAATGGTCACTTCTACCCCGGAGAGATCATCGACACGAAATACGTGAACGGATCTAACTACACCGTGCCGTGGCTGGCTCATTACAGCAGCGCTGGTTTCACTGGTCCACTTGAGACAGGCGGCGATTTCTACAACTTCTTTGTTCTGGGCCTCCTCCCTGCAAGTTTCAACGAATCTTATGCTCAATATGCGAAGTCTCTTAACAGCAGCAGTCAAGAGTCAGCAAGCAAGATGAAGCGAGATACTTCCAATCTTCCCAACTGGAATGACATGAACGTCTCCTCTGCCTATCCGAACAACCCCATTTCGGTACAAGACGATCTAGGACTCGAGGATGCTGGGTACGTGACAGGATACTTTCTCGAGGATACTTCCACTGCCGTGATTAGCATTCCCAGCTTCGACATATACGGCGACGACGACACTTCGTTTGAGCGTGCCATCGCAGGCTTTATCAACAATGCGACTGCAAGAAACGCTTCCAAACTGATCATCGACCTGCAACAGAACTTTGGTGGTGTGGAATCGTTAGTCTTCGCGGCTGTCAGGCAGTTCTTCCCCTCCATTTCGCCTCCGCCGACTCCAAGTCGTGTAAGTCAGCCAATGAGCGAGTCATCTTGCAGTCGTTTGCATCAGTGTCACTGACCTGCCACGTTTTGCGTTTAGATGAGATCCCATCCCCTTGGCGACTACCTGGGCGAAGCCGCGACGGCATACTTCGACGCCATCGATGCGCGCAACGCCGACTACGACTACATGGTATATAACGAGTGGGTCGTTACGGATCGAATTGATTTCGATACAAGACAGAACTTTACCAGCTGGCAGGACTTTCACGGTCCACTAACCTACAACAAAGACACGTTCGCCAAGGTTGAAGAGTACAACTTGACGAGCGAGGTCTTCGATTACGATGCGCTGTACTACAACTCTACCACACTCGGCTCTGCTGCATCCACGACCAAGCGGGATCCCTGGGATGCAAGCAGCGTAATCGTCTTGACGGACGGTCTTTGTGCCTCTGCATGCTCCCTGTTTGTCGAGATCGTGACAGAAGAGCTTGGGGTGCGAACGGTAGTAGTTGGAGGCAGCCCCAAGCAGACACCTATGCAAGCGGCCAGTGGCACAAGAGGCGCTGCCGTCTACTACTCTGACGATATTGACACCGACTTCGCCAACGCCCAGGCAATCGTCGATGCGAACATCACCAATGCCACGGCGCCGGCCTATCTGACCGATACAGGCATGCACATCAGCTATGCAACCATCAACCTGCGCGACCAAATTCGACCAACAAACAACGTCGATGGTGTGCCCAACCAAGTACTCTACTTGCCAGCCAACTGCCGCATCTGGTGGACGCTTCCCAACTTCAACAACATGACAAGGCTATGGCAGGATGTGTCAGACGCAATCTACAAAGACCAAACGATCTGCATCGGGGGCTATCAGAACACCTCCTCACAGCAGAGGAGATCTATACCTGCCGACCGCGAGCGCAGTTTGCGAGAAAGAAACCCATCGAACGTCTCCAACTACATCCGCTCCGGTCTTTCCCTCGACTTAGAAATCATTCCCAACGACGCGCCCACCACCGGCGTCCAAGACAGCAACGTCCCGAAAATCCAAACCTCGTCGTCAATCACTTACTGCAACACCAGTCCCACCCAATGCCAGGGCAAGGCCATGTGCGTCGATACGAAAATCACTTGCCAGTTCGCATGCCAGCGAGGCAAAGGCTGCCAAACCAAGTCGGAATCTGTGAAGGTTTGCGCGCCCCGTCAGGATACAGGGGTGCCATGTTCCGGCGGGAAACCGATTCCAGACAAGGGCGCGAGTGGGAAATCGAGGTCTCAGGTGTACAACTATAAAGGTCCTGCTCAAGGGGATGCAGGGGTTTCGGTGTTTTGTGTGCCGAGCATACCATCATCGGCGCAGCCGACGTGTAAAACTTGATGTTGGTCCGAGGTAGCAGAAGATCCGAATGGTAATCATAATGACTTCTTTCTGGAAAGTGTTTCCACCGCTGCGCTCTCCTCAGCAGAGCTGCCTTGCGATCATGATCTCTAGCGATAGAGGCGTGCTTTTCGAACTGCGCCAACATTGCTCTCTCCAGTATTGCTGATCGAAGCGACAGCCAATCGACCCACATCGTTCTGTGCATCAACATCCCCAGAGCGTATTCTCATGTCCTTGAGGAGTTTTGCACGTTCGGCAGAGTCCAAGGCTGTTCCACCATCAGGAACGTTGACATATGGATTGTCTCGCATCGCCAGACTCGAGAAGTTCAATACCAAAGTCGGGCCTTGCCGAAGGAAGTGTCTGGTGATAGGATGAATCAGACACATGATGATCAACATCAAAGACGTGACGATCAAGATGACAGACCATCCTTGATTGCAAATCAGCACCTCTGAAATAGTTATTTTCCTTCCTGTTGTGAGTGACGAATTGGCGGTGATGTTGTCATATAGGAAAGTCACGCTCATGGCCTGCGTCGGTATGGTGTAGAAGTTCGTCAGACAAGACCAGTATGCATTCATGAGCTGTCCCATACGCGTTGCATATATGTCGTTGGATAGTGACGCTTTGTGGTCTTGACTACCCAGATCAAATACTCTATACACTTCCAGAGGATCGTCCGGATAATGTAGGAATCCTTGGACAGCGGTTGGGTAAGCAGGGTGACCGACCATCGAGTTGATGAACGAGCCAAAGAAAAAGCCTAGATTCCCAATCGTCTCTCCCGCGAAGCCGCCAGCGTAGTGCAGGACTGTGAACTCCGAGTGAGGCTGTTTCAGACGAGAGCGGCGTATCCTTGTCACTGCGCAGGGCTCTTTGGATTGACAGGACACTTCCACTTCCACGTAGCTTGTTGTAATTTTACACAGCGAGTGTTCAGGTTTATACTCGTCCTCCTCTAGCGTGGTCACCGTGAAGTCAGCATAGGTGAAATTTATTGCTGTGCCAGGATCGAATCCTTTCGCAAAGAACCACTCGTCGAGGTAAGTGCCCGCACCTGGGGGATGTGGTGAGTTGCAGTACATAGAACCATTATACTCGCCCCCGCAGGTCGCATTGTAGTTCATGTAAAGAATCGCCTCAGTCCCCTCAAACAAACTCCCACTTGAGACGTTTGCAGCCGTTTCGACTATCGGGCATTCCAGATGAAGGTACGAAGTGTCCATGTTGAAGTTGTAGTTGATGTTTGGCTGAGGCTGATACCCGGCAACAGGTGTCCCCAGCAGAGAAGCATATATGGGTTGTGTACTATTGGTATCATACCAGCCATCAGAATCGCTCGAAGTCCTGTTCTCATAGACTTCTAGCATCGGCAACTTAACATTGTTCCAGAGGTCCACCGAGGAGTTCTTCGTTTCCGATGGTGCGAGCAGCGCGGACAGGAAGAGCGAGTTCACGATGCCAGGTAGACTGACCCGGTTGGTATTGTCGTACATGCTTGTATTCCCTGTGGGTAGCATGTATCTCAAGTGCACAGGCTCCTCATACGTACCGTTTCCATGCGACAACTGCCGGATGGAGGCTTGTCCACCAGGTGGAGACAGTGTCCAAAGCATGAAAAGTGCAACTCCAAGAGTGGTAATCATGCGCAGCTGCAATTGCGAAGACACGGTGCTGGTGAGAGAAGTGCTCCCAGCTAGCATATCTAGGACGCCTGCACGTTCGCCTGACTCCAGACGCCAGAGCAGAATCGCATGAGCTGCGCGGCCAACAACAGCAGCGAACAAGATTGGGAAAACGCTCGGACTCGCTTTCGCCAGGTTTTGTAGTAGTCGAGTTGCTTTGGGATTGCCAGCTATCGAGGCCTGGTCGTAATGGCGGACCACGATCGCAAAGATCAGAAAGCCAATCGAGATTGTAAGGAGTGCAACGTCGACGAGGAGCTCCAAGGCGAGTTTAGCGAATGAAGTGCTCACCGTTGTCGGAGTGATAGGCCATACATCTACACTAGGCTTTTCGTCTCGAAGAAGGGGCTTCTGATCTCCGCCTGGGTCGAGCTGGTTCAGCGGTATGTCCGATGAGGCGGCCTTTGCTGCTTGGCGGCCTCTGAGTAACATTTTCAAGTTGCCGGGCCGCTCGACGATCGTAGTGCTGAATTACTCTCTTGCATGCCCTTGGCAGAGGTCTTTGAGTTGGCTCAAGGCGGTCCCTGATTATGGGGGGAAGGCAAAGTTGGAGACAGATGGGAGAAAATAGAAAGAGGGGCGGGCAGCTGAGCAGGGCCAACGTCTTTGTATCACGGTATGGCTTTGCTGGGAGGCGGCCAGAACCCTCGATAGCATGCGAGATACGCCTCCGCCCCCGCCACATTGTTGTTGTCGAATGTGGCGGCCACAGTAGCGACTGTGCAGCAAGGCTGGCGAATGATGTGCGAAGTCAGCGGCAAAACCTCGGTCGAAAGTTCACTCACTTCAATCACTCCCGCGGCCTTCGTCCAAAGCTGGTCATTAAACAACCACTATCATCCAGTCGCACACCATCCCACGAACCAAAGAAACCCTCAAACCACCGACCCTTTCCTAAACCAGCGTTGCAACCAGCACATATCACATCACCATGTCGGACTCCAAGCAACAAGTAATGGACCAAGTCCGCCAACAAGCCGCCCTCGCCAACGCCCGCCTACTCGTAGAAGTACGTCTCATTACCCTTCCCAACCCTCTCCTCGCTTTCCCTGTCTCTTTACTAAGTTTGTGACTTGATCAGAAAATCAACGAGCACTGCTTCGAACGCTGCATCCCCAAGCCCGGAACCTCCATGTCCTCATCCGAAACGACTTGCTTCACGAATTGCATGGACAAATACATGGCGGGTTGGAACACGGTGTCGAAGCAATACCTGGCGGCGGTGCAGAAGAATGTAGGCGGGGCGCAGAGTTTTGGAGGATTGTGAGGGATTCGGATGGATGTGTGGATGAAGATGCGAGAAGATGAAGAAGAGCGGTACTTCTGAGAAGAGCTTTGTGTATGACCAGGGAGAAGAGCATTGCATTGCGCGGCGTTCTGGATACAGTGTGGACATAACAAGTCGTAAGAGGCTACGGCATCATGACGGCCGAAGAAGACGAAGGATGTGCGACTCCAATCATGAAGATGAAAGAGCTTTCTCATCTTGTACACTATCGAACGCCAGCGAGAGGCGCCAGCAGGCATAGAACGCCCCACCTGTATCATAGACACCATGCTCGGCTTAAATGCAGCAAAATACATCACCAACGCCCAAGCAGGTGACGCTAGAACGCTCCGACATACACGTACATCCTGATAGATCATTTCTGGAGAGCATTCGCTTGCGCGGCGATGCCCTTTGCCGGTGGTGGGTTGAAGGGATTCCTCTGACGCTCGGCATACTCCTTCACAATGATGCTGCAGCTGACTTCCTGGCACAGCTTCTTGCGTCGAGCTGGAGGCAGCAGACTGGCGAACTCCAAGCCAGATGCTCGCTCAACTGCTTCGAGGGGGACTTCGAAGTCCTGCAGCGGCTTGTCGTTTGGTATGCGGTCGTTCGGCAGAACGAAGGCTCCGAGACTGACTTTCCCACCAGTCTTGCCGTCCTCTGCGAAGATGATCTTGTAGAAGTGCGTTGGGACAGCAACGTTTGGGGGATGGCCGACCACTTCGTACGAGACACGCCACTTGCCGTCCAGAGGATCGCGCTTCGGTAGATACAGCGGTCCAGTAACAATCCGTACAGACGGGTAAAACGACGTCAGCCGCCGACAAAAGTCCTCAAAATGTGCCCAGTAGTCGCGGTTGAAGCCATCGCCAACCTGCGGACACATGTTCGACAAGGCGAACGTAGAGTTCATGGCTTCTTGGCTCCACTTCGCATCTGCAGCTGGAACTTGGTGTCCGCGATCGTAGCCAGAGCGGAAGTAGTCCTTCAACTTGGCTCTGAACTTCTCGGGTATGCTCTCGTCTTCCGCGAAGTATGAATGTCTTCGGTCTCCACCTGTCATGAGCAGGCTCTGTGGTGTGATGTGTTCTGCGACCCAGTGTGGGTTTCTTGTGGTGCGATTGAAGGAGGATGTGAGGGAGCAGGCGTTTCGTATATCGGATACGGGTCCTGGGAAGCCATATTGAAAGACACCGGCAGGGTCGACGGGTGGTAGGATGGGTACTCTTGGGTCATCGCGAGGGAGCGGTATTGGTGCGGGAGGGGGAGGTGTTGTTCGTGTCGCGCCAGGCGTTGCGACTGTGGTTGTAGTAGTTGCGATGGTAGTCGCCGGCGACTCTTTCTTGCTTCCAAGCCCGAATAGAGCAGCTGTAGTTGCTGCGCCAACAGCGGCAGACGCTCCTGCAACAACTGCGATGGTGAACTTGGACATGGCGGGCGATGGCGGTGGCATTCACAGACGATTCAGCGAGGCGCGGTGGAGGGCGCGGCCTTATAAAGCTCGTCGGCGCCTGTTGGCACAAAACATCATGTGCAGAGGTCACTCATCACGTCCACTTTCTTCACGCGACGCGGGCGTCTCGCTTCGACCAATCAGCGTCAGGCCTGCGGGGCCATGCTGCTGGGGCTGTGACAGGACGTCTTTGCATTTGACAACTCAGCCTACCCGTGTTATTATTAAAGGGGACCGCGAATCGTTCAACATGTGCTGCAAGCCTTTCCTCCCTCTCAGCCACCCGGTATGGGCGACGATAATGCCTCCGAAGGAAGCCTCACGCCTACCTCCCCATCCAACAATAACAGCCTTGACATCTGGGACGACAGCCCCTTGATAGACGTGTTCTCGGGGTCCAGCTTAGCCCATAGCGAGGTCGACGAGGACCATCTCATCTACCAAGACCTACCAAAGGGGTCCATTCGTCTGCTCAACATAATAGCGGGCCCATCAAGTAGCGAGATCCGCTGCGAAATACAGCCGGTCCCGCTTTCAGAGCACCCTCAATACACCGCTCTCTCCTACCGATGGGGATCTCCTCCAGATACATGTCCAATCTTTCTTAATGGGCAACGTTTTCTCGTTCGCAAGAATTTGATGCGATTCTTGCAAGAAGCAAAGAATCTCGATCATACTGTCTTGGGCCCATTATGGATAGACGCTCTTTGCATTAACCAGGCCAACCTCGAGGAGCGAGGACAGCAAGTCAGCATCATGCCGGACATCTACAAGACAGCGGCCAGAGTCGTCATCTGGCTGGGGCCCGCGTATCACTTCAGCAACGATGCGATGGACGATCTTGTCCGCACTGCAGCGAGGAAGACAAAGCAGCGCGTGTCTGCGGTGTACAAGAAGCCTGCTAGTATGGCTCTCGGCTTGCTCTGCCTACGACCGTACTGGACACGCCTGTGGGTATTTCAAGAAACGGCTCTTGCCCGCCATCTCCTCCTCATGTGCGGCAGCAAGCTAGCACCCTGGCAGCCCTTTCATGACCTGCTGCTCGAGCTTCAGCAACATGCAACATCGCAACCCATTCGAGTTAGTGCAGTGGTTAGTCGACTGGACGACAGCTTTGAGTACAGGACCATCATGAACAGTCCGGCGATGTCCCTGGTCCCTGAGATCTCGCAACAGCTGGCTGGGGCTAAGCTTCTGGACCTGATGTCCTCGACGAGACAGCTTTGTTGCTTGGAGACAAGGGACAAGATCTTTGCTGTACTTGGAGTGGCGTCTCAGGGTACTCAGCAGGTTTATCCCGACTATAAGTTGCCTCTTCCAGTCCTGCTGAACAGAGTCTTGAAGAGTCACCATGAGGTCTCACCGCCTCGTGATATCTCCGAGATCGAACAAACGTGCAAATTGCTCACTGAAATAGTCGGCCTGCCCTCGCATGCCATCTACCAGCTCGTTGAAGCACACGGGAGCTTTGTGCCTCCATCCAAGGAGTGTATGGAGAAGTACCGCCTGGGCGAGGAAACTTCTGGCGGAATTTCCCTCTGGTGGGCAGTCTTCTATAACCACAAAGAAGCAAGACGCTTCCTGGCTGACGACGAGAGAATGCACTCTTCTCTCGCTCGTGCATTCGAGGACGGCAGCCAGCCAGTCATAGAGTTTCTGCTCGATAGCTACACCAGTGGTTATGCTTCTGTCGAAATGCACGAATGTGCGCTTGCAGCGGCCTCACAAAGTGGGGACGAAAAGACCGTCGCGTTACTACTTGCTGCCGAAATTCATTTACCAGGTGCCAAGAAACCGACCCGTGAACGTGCGTTCGTTGCAGCTGTAAAAGGGGAGTACGAGAGGGTGATCAATATGCTGCTGGGCGCAAGCAGAGATGTCGATGCCCACTTGCGGAATTCCGGATTTCTTGACGAAGCCATGTACGCGGCTGCCTGGAGAGGCGACGAAGGAGTATTCGAACAGTTGGTCCAAGCAGGGGGAAATATGCGGGACCGCCATGTGCGTGTTCAGTCGGAGAACTCTTTTCCATTCTTTCGGGCGCTCCTCACGGACGCTGCCATCCGTGGGCGTCAGAGCGTGGTCCGAATAATTGTTGAAAATCAACCCTCTTTTGGTCTTCCCATTACAGAAGACGTCGACACTGCCCTTTTGTACGCAACTACGAAGGGTTGCTCTGCCATTGTGCCGATGCTGATCGCATTGAGGACGGGTGTCGAAGGATCTGTAATAACAGCGCTGTTTTATGCTGCCGCGGACGCAAACGAGGAAATTGTGCGATCACTGCTGGATGCTGGAGTTGAACCCAACTTCGTCGAAACCCACCCCATCTACCACAAATTTGCTGATACCTGGAAAAGGCACACTCCTTTGTCTATAGCCATCGTACGGCGTCAACAGGACCGGTCAGCAGCCTCAGAGGAGATAAACACTCCTGTGTCTATAGCCCTCATAGGGCGTCAACGGGAATCAGCCTCTAATGAAGAATACGAGGAGATAATCAAGATGCTACTAAATGCTGGAGCAGACCCCTACTATGGACGAGACGAATTAGCGGACAGCCTGGTGGAGGTAATGGACCAGTGGTTAAGCAAATTGGGTTATGAGGCATTTTTGCCATTCGAGGGCGAAGGTCAAGCCTGAGTCCAGGTCAACGGCTTCGCAGTCAAGCAGCTACGCTCGCTCTCAAACGACTTGGACATTTCTATACTGACACTGTCCAACCATCGAATGCAATGTGATAAGTCCTTACTCTACAAGGCTAAATGCCGGGCCGATGTGGCGCCAGATCAAGTGAAGTATCTCATCGGTTCGTCTGTCGATACCGTCTGTCTGGTTAACCAGCCATCTTCTCACAAGCTTGGATTTCTTGCTGCGTGCGGATGGACTACGAGGCTCCCTAGATCTAGTCCAGCAAGAACAAGTCGTGTTCTGACTTAGTAAAAAGTCGACTCGCTTTGCGGATGCGCTTCAATCAGCACGAGTGGCATTTCAGCCTCTCTGCTTTAGGCCCAGATCTTCAACAAGCTTTGTACTCACGCCGAAGTGTTCTGGCCGCTGCTTCTCCAAGCCACAATCAGCTGGATTTGCCCCGTCTATATATAGCCAGCCTTGTTGCACAACCGCCTCGTTGCCTCACGAAGAGGGGTAGCTGTTCGCATAGATAAGAGCATGACGGCGAGCCTTCAGCGTGAGCGTTCCCGCGATAACATACTCTGCTTCTCCAGCCAGTCTCATACAAGTCCGCCGGGGTAGCGTTACTCAAAAGCAATATCGCCAGTCGAATCAAATCACCATCAGCGACGATGACGATCCAGGAGTATGCCGCAAAGATCGATCAGATCAACATGCAGCTCCAACGCCTCGAAAGCGAACACGGTCACTGGGCCACCAAGCGACAGAATTGCGTCGGACACCTTCAGAACCTCGAAAACCGGCAGCCAGATCCGCGCAACATCCCAGGTATGCGCGTAGCCCCGATGTAGGAGCGCACCCAAAGCTGACCGCCGATGCAGCACGTCAACAGCATCGCCATGAGATGACGAAATGGCGAAACCACCTCAATGAAGCCCGAACGAGGGTTGCGGATCTGAACGATCAGATCAGAGTGAGGCATGAGAGGAAGAAGGACTTGCAAGAAAAGTTGCGCACGCTGCGTGCGAGACAACAGCAGCAGCAGCATCAGCAACGAAGATAAAACCCCAAGACTGCGCAGTTGGGACTAGGGCTGAGGTCAAGGACAAGAAGAGTTGGGGTATACGGTGTGTCGAGTATCTAGTAGACAATCTTGTCGATGTTGTCTTGCATCGTAATCGAATTTTTGTTTGTACTGTCGTGGTCCTGCTGTTATTTGTTCTCAAATAGTACTTGTAATGCTATGATGTGACCGCATAAAGCGTGGCTATGTGGCCACAGATGTGAGTGATACTCGGACTGATTTGGACCCAGGTCTTCCCTCCCAGACTACATTGCCCTACTATACAGCCTTCATCACATGATAGTGAATCGGCTTAAAACTTCCATCATTACTCCTCGCCGCAGAGCACGCAGTGACTGCAACGATAAGATCCATCTCTGCCACAAAGTCCACATGGTCACCAGGTCTCGTCAAAGGCGCCTTTACATCGATCCTGCCGGTCTCGCCATCAACCCTCACATTCATGAAGCAGTTGAACGGGATCGTAATTGCTTCTGGTCCAATACCAAACTTCTGCAACGCCTGCTCAAAGTTGCCGAAACACCCATGATGAGGCTCCTGATCTGGAAACCGAATCCTGAAAGTGTCTTTTGAACACGGCGTGAAGAGGAAGTCGTGTCTTCCGACCGTGTCTTCGACAATGCGGAGGAGGATGTTACTTCGATTGCTGTAGAGGGCGTCGCCGGCGGTGAAGTAGATCTTGCCAGCGTAGTCGAAGGAGCGGCCGTTGGAGAGGCACTCTTTGGGGTCCTGGGCGTTGAAGGCGAGGATGTCGGCGACTTGTTTGCCTTTGTGGTCGATTATGGTTAAGCGATCGCCTTTCTGGAGCAGGAAGGCTGTGCCGGTTCGAGGTGAGATTTCCACGGTCCCTGGTTGAAGGTTATCAGCGTCTTCTGACATGTTGCAAAGTCAAGAGAATGTTGTACATGGTCGGTGAGACGAGCTGTACAAGGCGTGAGATACTGATGGTCTGAGCTGATTGGTGGCAGAGCTCAGGTGCAGTATATCGTTAACCGGCTTTGTAGCACAGCTGTACCCGGTCTCGGTAAATTTCGAGGAAGGCATGTGCTTCGTCCAAAGATTCAACGGAGAAGAGATCACAATGAGATTTTGGCGACATCTTGAGCTTCGTTGGCCTCACGTCAAGATGGAACAAGGAACAAAGTCTAATCGATCGACCAGAAGTCCTCCCAAAAATGCACATTTACCCCACTGTAGTATGTGTCGCCTTCACCCATTCGTGGAACGCCTGCAGCATCGTCCACCTCTTTCGATGAATGGGATCACCTACATCATCCGTCCACCAGGCATACGCCGCATCGATCACGGGCCAAGCCTGTTGAACCAGCTCTCCGATACACCTCCCCGTGGCGATCATGCAGAGAGCCACGGCACTAAGATCCCACTCCACGCAGTTCTGCCAGAGCCAAGCCCACTTCGAGTATGCATCACTGGTTCTGAGACTCTGAACCCGGGCCATGACGTCCATGCAAGTCTGGAGAACCTCATTTGGGTCTGTCGACTGATCGACGCTGATTCTACGCAGGAACACCTTGTCCCAGTGAAGGAGCAGCTTCTGTCGCTCTCGATAAATCTTACACCATTCCAACGTCAACTTGCAGAGAAGCGAATCGTTGCAGTCACACTGGCTGAAGTATTTGGCGAACAATTCGTCGTGAAGTTTGTTGCTGAGTTCGACCTGGGCTGCAATATCGGTGGCGACTTGTGATGTAAACAAGACTTCTCTTGCGACTTGTGCCATCTCCACAGCCACGATGGCGTAAAAGCTAGATGGATCATGACCGCAGGTTGTTGACGTCTGCTGTGGAGCTGTGACTCCCATCCGTTGCGTCTGGATAATCAGGCTCGAGCAGCTCGCTTCCGCGGCTCTAACGTCCAGGGCGACGATATGCCACCACAGCCGTCGACGACCTTCGCATTGGAGCGGTGTATAGCCCAGTTGTACTGGATCTCGATGGAGGTCCAGCCTTATAGCGAGCCGAACCAACTCTCGCAAAGCTCTTCGTAAGTACTCATGATCCATATTCACTCTGCCGCAGGTGAGATACAGCGTCAAGGCCTGCAGTGTCTGAATTGTTGGTCTATTGTAGACATTCGCTAGCTCCAGTGTATGCTTCAACGCCATTTCGAGGTTTCGATATTCTGTCTTCGGCACGGGTACCTTGCAAGCCTGGTTCGCGAAAGACATGGCGAGCAAGACTGCTTTGCCCTGGACTGAGTGGTGGGGGTAAGTGAGGAGGGTGTCTTCCACAAAATCGTGATCCAGAACCTTGAGAAGTGGATCAATGTTAGACAAGTAATCGATCCAGAGAGAGCGTGGAAAAGTTGTGTCCGCCAGCTGCCGTGGATTTGGAGCAATGTTGCAGGGTACTGGGAGATTTGTAGTAGGATGAGTTCCTCCCGCTCCAGTGGACGAGCTCGAGTCCGAGTCTGTCGATTTCGACGACTGATACGTGCTGGATGGAAGAAGGGCCATCGCAGCGCTTCCTTCGATGCTGGACAGTCGGTCTTCCAGCCGTCGGACAGTTTCTTCGAGGGCGCGAATTCTTGCATGATCGCCACGAGATGCCGGGCTCCTCGATTCGCGCTCCGTATAGCCACCCTCGGGATACGTGCACTGGATGCCGAATCTGGAACAATAACTGCATGGCAAGTTATGGTCACAGGCTATGTGTCTGCGGTTGCATTCGAGGCAAGAGCGTGGCAAAGGCATGTCGTCTCGGCTTATAGGTGATTGTTCTGACAGGATTTCGTGCTGGAAGACTTGCATGATACTTATAATACATACCACTGCTGTCTTGCTCGGCGAAGTTCATCGTGTAGTGATTCACATGTCTCGCCACGCTCTCCATGGCGAGCATCAGGAAGTAGTAAACGGAACGATTACAGATCGATGCACTTTTCTGAGGTCAAGCGAAAGCGTATTGATGTTGAGACATGCGGGAGAACGGAATAAGCTTGTGAACAGGGGCCAGGAACCAGGCATATATCCAGGGCGCACGGACCCACAGGCCCTTTGGTAGGGCAAAGGCGCTGTCGCTTTGATAAGCAAGGGTTGACTGTGTGGTCGCAAAAGCAACGACCTGTGGGAATTCGTTCCGCTGAGGCTTGCATGACTCCTCAGCCGCCGAGCTCTAGGGCGGAGAGAGCTGTCGGATTGATAAGTCCGTCGTCAGCACACAGCTACACACAAGTACGTACTTGTCGCACGCCATCTGGATGACTTGTGGTCCGATCTCCATTTATCGATCTGGCGAGCTGGCGAGTTTCACCAATGATGCATCGTCGAGACTGGAGACCTGTTCGAGGCACTGGCAAAGCCTGATTTGGAGATCTTACAAACGACGGGCAACGTCCGTCGTAGCCATTCACCATCTCGAAATGTCTACGAGGAATCATCATGCGCTGCAGTTCTTGTTGCATCTTGGAGGTCGTAAGAAGATGATAAATATGGCGATGTGCACCGCTTTTTTGCTCGCCTTCCACTCCTCTTAGGCAAATCAACGCAACCATGGAAGCCTTATCAGCCGATAGACGCTCTCTCGATCAGCTGTATGAAGTCGCGCAGAAGGAATCTGGACCACTGATCGTTGCCTCAGGAGGAGACGGTGAGTCAGAAGTGAGGCCATCGAATTGCAGAACTGACGTTATTTCTCAGCACAGGCCTAGTGGAACGGTCTTCGAACAGCTTTCGCCAAGCGATTTCCAAAGGTCAAGTTAGACTTGACCGTCGACTTCTCCAAGTACCACGACTCCAAGCTGGATCGCCACCTGCAATCCGGCAAGCATTACTGTGATGTGCTCTTTCTCCAGGACCTGCACGTCTACCCTCGCTACAAGCAGCAGAATGTTCTCCTGCCCTACAAGCCACCGACCTTTGACGACATGTATACTGCTCACCAAGATCCGGACGGAGCGTACTTGGGCATTTCGATTTGTAGGTGAGCCGTTTTGATCTTGAAAGTCGCACTAATCATCGACCTGCAGGGCAGTTCGGTAATTTCCTCTACGACAACACCAAGCTCTCGAGGGAAGATCTTCCAAAGGACTACCTGGATCTTCTGGATCCGAAGTGGAAGGGCAAGATCATCACCACGTATCCAAACGACGATGATGCTGTTGGGTATCTCTTCTCCCTGATCGTCGGTCGGTACGGCTGGGAGTGGGTCGAGCAGTTCAACAAGCAAGACGTTCAATGGGTCCGAGGGACCGCCACTCCTGGATACATGATGGCAGAGCATGTGGATCCCAGCAAAGCTGGGTCCAAGACGAGACCAAAAGAGTATG
This sequence comes from Zasmidium angulare, assembly GCA_002786045.1. Taxonomy (NCBI): domain Eukaryota; kingdom Fungi; phylum Ascomycota; class Dothideomycetes; order Mycosphaerellales; family Mycosphaerellaceae; genus Zasmidium; species Zasmidium angulare. The sequence goes on from NHNX01000001.1 coordinate 2,503,592, forward strand.
TTAGCAACAACGACCAACGCTGCTTGTCGTTCACCACAGCTGGGTATCCGCTTGAGAGCTCCGCATTGTCGTGGCAGGCTCCAGAGCCACATGAGCGATTCATGAGCTGGAGCCAGACGGCTTGCATGTGAGGACATGCTACCTCGAACGTGACCGAATACTCATGCACCTCTTACAGCCTCAAGAGCACGTCCCGCCCCGAGACTGCCAAGCTCTTCATCGCCTACTGCTGCAGCGAGGAGTTCCAATCGCTGCTTTCAGCGGGTGGACCCACGATGCTGAAGAGCTTGAACCGCAAGAACGGGGTCCCGTCACAAGACGATCATCCTTCGACCAACATGAATGGGTTTCGCGTGTATGATCTGGACAGGAAGATGGCGGATTGGTGGCGCATGCAGTTTGAGTCCATTATTGGCAGTGCGCAAGGGATCAGTCCTTTGGATGTGTATGATTTCGACGATCCTAGAGCCCTTTGAAGCGTACAATGCGGCACGGATGACGCTGCGTCGTGGTAGGAGACTGTCCAATGTCTTTGACCGAGAATCTTGAAGTGGATATACCTTTCGCTCGCGGACGCTTTGCTGATGTGCTTCTCTCATCCGATGTCTTCGCAATCCTCAAGCTCCTCCAGGTTGTACGTCGCGCCTTCGCGCCGCAGTTACTGGGAAGGCGCGGTTAGCTAGATATCTTCGCTGTCCACTTCAAGCAAGACTTTGGCTACCCTTGTGGTCTGGGTGCTGGCTCACTCTGAGTACTTCATGTAGTGGCGTGTGTCAACTTCCAGGTCGTGGTGCGATCGTCTTGTCATCACCACGTGTACGAAGACATTTAACGTGCATGTTGGACGCCTTACGAGTTATTGTACCCTCATGTCTGGCGTGTTTAAGCCATTCGCGGAGGTCCTCCTCGTCTGCTACCGTCGTGGAGGCCTCGATATAAGTGTTACTTTGGGCTCGTTCGTACGTCGTAGAATACTACGTCTCTATCGCTCCCTTTTCGTCGCTTCTCCTTCGTCGTGTCTTCTTACCCGCCCCTTCTTACTCGAACCTTCTTCCTCGCTCCTTCTTCTTCGCTCCTTCTTCTTCGCTCCTTCTTCTTCGCTCCTTCTTCTTTACTCCTTCTTCTATACCTCTTCTTCCTTACTCTTATTCTATTCCTCCTACCTCCTCGCCTCCTCTTACTCTATTTCTTTTTCTTTACTTTCTTCTCTTTTCCTTCTAACTATAGAGAAGTAGAGTACTAGTAAAGAACTTAGAGTTAGAGTTAGAGGTCTAAGCGCTATTATATATCGAATACTTTTCCTAACTATATAGTAGGCTAATATAGTTATACCTCCTATAGCTATATAGCTACTAAGGACTAGCGTACTATATATAGCCTCCTTAAAAGACTATAGCTAAGAGTTTCCTAAGATATACTAATAGTATAGATAGAACTACTTTATAGTATATAAATACTTAGAGATACTACTAAAAAATAATAACTACTAAAAATACTTTAGCTATTAACCTATATATATTCCTATAATAGGCTAGACTTTAGATTTTTAGTTTTATATAAATATATATAGACTATTTTTTTTTAGTATATTACGACCTATAGTTTAGTAACTCGCTTAGTATTATATAATTCTATATCGACTCTACGTTTCTTAGTATTTCTTAGTATTTTTTTTTTATAGCTTACTTTTTTAAACTTTTTTAGTAGATTTATACTTTAATAGTTCTACTACCTATATTAGTCCTTTTTACTCCTATATCTTATAATAGTTCGAAGTACTATTTAATTATATAGAGTAATATACTCTATACTACGCTATTAAATAGTATATTTTCGAATAACTCTAATACTTAGCGCTTCTATTAAGTATATTACTATAGATCCTCTAGGCTAGCTACTAAGCTATAGTAACTTATAAAGTAACCTCGACTAGAGCTATAAATATTTATAGTTACGAAATAACCTTAACTAGAGCTACGTAGGCTACGCGCGCTTTTAGTTACTATATATACCTAAAAACTAAAAAAGAGCTTAGTATAAATAATATAAAGTAGATAAGTAGTAGCTTATTAGTAACTAAGTAGCTATAAAGATTAAAGAAGTATAATAGTAGCGTTTAGTTTCTCGAACTTCTCTATTTTCCTAGTTTTCTTTTTTCTATTAGTATTAGTCTCGAAAGAATTCTAAGTCCTAGACTTAGTAAAAAACCTAAAATACTTTTTAATATAACTTTTTATACTAGTTATACTAACGCTATTTAATAGGTAAGTAACTAGTAGTAGGCGCTAACTACTAGGATTCTATTTATATCTCTAATAGTAATATATCTACTAATATAGCTAACGAAATCGAAAGTACGTTTCTAGAGGAGATAGTTTAGTAATACTAGTAAAACGCTAGACTCGACTTTACTACCTATTATAATAACTAAACTATATATAATATTCTAGAAAAAATTAGACCTAGTACTAAAACTATATCTACTAACTTCTAAATTAATAGGCTAGAATACTTCGCTACTACTATTTAATACTAACTAAAATTCTAGTATTTTAGCGTTTATAACTTATTCTATAAATACGCTAAAATAAAGAAAAAAAATAAGAAACTTAATTAAAAAATAGAAATATTTAATAATAAAGTAGTAGATACCTAAACTAACTATATAGATATAGTTAGTAGTAATCGTATTATAGGCTTAAGCTAATATTCCTAATAGTAACGTATTATTATATAATATATAGCTTAGCTCGACCTATACTAGTAGTTTAGCGCTACTTCTACTTTTTATAGCTTTTTTTTCTACTACTTTTTAAATAGTTTATTAAATATTATAATATTACTTTAGACTCTATTATAGGTTTTTTATACTATATTCGACTTTTAGAAATATAGACGCTCTTTTATAATATCTACTTAATAACTTTAATACTATTTATAAATAGCGCTACTACTACTTTAAATACCTACTTTAATACTATACTAAAGTAACTATTTTAGGTACTTAAAGTTATATATTAGTTATATACTAGGTTAAGTACCTATTTTAGTTTCCTCTATCTCTTACTAATATAGTATATTTTAATAGTAGCTCTATATAGTATTCTTTACTACTAAAACGCTTTATATATACTTTTTTTCTATTTTTTTCTACTTTTAAAGTAGTTAATATATAGGTAACTCTTAGCTATAAGAACGCTACTCCTAGTCTAGATAATAACTTCTACTAAGACTTTATTAATATATAGAAGTCTATACTTAAAGATCTCTCTAAAAAAGAAAACGCTACTATTATTACTAATAACCTTAACCTCTTTTCTTTACTTTTTAAAAACGATATTAACCTATATAACTCTACGAAAGTCGTTATTAACTTTAATAATAGTACTAGCGTTTATATAGTTCGAATTCCTATTAATAAACTCTAAAAGCTCTTACTAGATAATCTAAAAGTACTTATTACTAGCTATACTAATAATATATATACTCTACTCTATTTTACTTAGTAATTTTATATAAACGCTATCTAAAACTATTATATTCTATCTAACTATAATAAGATTAATAAATAGAAGTTTAAGAAGATTTTTAAAACTACTTATAACTTATAATAGAAACTAATTAACTCTATTACTAAGTTTAAGTCTATATAAAAAAAAGTAGGGAAAATTAAAAAAATAGCGTAGAAACTTTAAAACTAAATAAAGTAATATAGATAGCTCTATAAAAATATAGAGGCTAAAGTTTAGATACTTAAAAATAAAAAGGAACTTAATCCTAGTACTAAAGAATATAACCTAGCTTTTAATAAAATTAAAATACTTTAGGTCTAACTTAATACCTCTAATAGTACTAAAAATAGCGCTATTTTCTATAGCTACTTACTCTAGCGCGCTCTAAGCCTATCTAATTATTATTTATCCGTTTTTTACTTTTTTATATACTATTTATATAATAAGCTACTATTTTATAAACTTTCTAAGAAATCTACTCTATCTAGTAACTCTAGTAGCGATAATAGTAATAGTAACTCTAGTAACTCTAAGTCTAGTAAGAAAAGTAATAAAAGTAATAAATACTCTAGAGTTAGAGTTAGGGGTCTAAGCGCTATTATATATCGAATACTTTTCCTAACTATATAGTAGGCTAATATAGTAATACTCTTTATAGCTATATAGCTACTAAAGACTAGCCTACTATATATAGCCTCTATAAAAGACTATAGCTAAAAGCTTCCTAAGATATACTAATAGTATAGGTAGGACTACTTTATAGTATATATATACTTAAAAGTACTACTAAAAGATAATAACTACTAAGAGCTACTTAGCTATCGACCTATTTTTAGGTACTTATAACTACTTAATAGATATTACTTTTAAGACTAAATATCGCTACCTATCTAACTAGTAGTAAAACGCTCTATAGGTTTAAACTCGCTACTAACTTAAATAGGTATCTTAGGAGTTCCTTTTTTACTCTAGAGAATATACTAGAGGTTTAAGCTTTTTTAAGCTCTATATTATAAAACGCTACTTTTAGTAGTAGAGGAGTTAGAGTAGGTATAGGAATTTATAGAGTAAAAGAGTTATATAAAAGTTAGGTAGTATAGAGTTTAGCGTAGAGTAATCTACTATAAGGTTTAGGGTTATAGGTTAGACCTCCTTTAGGGAAAATACGGCTAAACTACCCTATATATAATATATAGAGTATATATAACTAACGCCGACGTTAGCTAGTTTATTATAATCGAAAAAACGGAGTATAGACCGAGAAAAAAGACGCTATATTCGAGCGACTTAAAGCTAAATATAACTAGGAGTACTAAAAGCGTAACTATACTAAGAGCGTAATATATATATAAAAAATAGGTATACTATAAATACGCTCGCTATATACTATCTCTACTCTATTTATATATACCTATAACCTACTATAAAACGCTCTAGTTCTTAAAGTAGCTTAAAACACTTATATTCGACTATAATTACGTTATAGTATCTAAGTACTCGAAGCTAAATACGACTAGGAGCGCTAAAAGCGTAATAGTACTAAGAGCGTAATAGTACTAAGAGCGTAATAGTACTAAGAGCGTAATAGTCTCTATACTAAGAGCGATACTATAACTTAATACCTACTATATATATTCTCCGAATTTATACGAAACTACTATAATACGTTATAAGAAAAGTCTTATTCTCCGAATAGCTAGGAATACTTATACTCGCGATAGTTATATTATAGTATTCGAGCGACTTAATAAGCTAAATACGACTAGGAGTACTAAGAGCGTAACTCTACTATAAGCGTTACTAGGCTCTAGTACTATAATACGTCTATAGCGAGCTTTATATAACCTCCTACTATAACCTCCTATATCTCTATATACGAGATCTACGGACTTACTAGAGTATTCCCTAGTAAGTAGCGTTAGCTTTATTTTATATACTCTTTTACTACTTATTAAAACTCGTCGACTTTAACTTTAACTTCCTTATATTCCGACTTTCTATTAGTATACTACTATTACTACTACTAATATTAATACTCTCTATCTATCCTCTAGTAGCTTAAACCTATTATAAATCCTAATACTTATAACTAGCGGCTAATTCTTAATAACTTAGTATAAATAGCTACCTTATAGAGTAGTTTAGCTACTCTAGATAAGGTAATAAAGTAGACTATTAGCCTAACTAGGCCGAGGTCTTATTCTTACCTATATAACTTAATACTCGTATTCGCGAATATTATAAGAGCGTAAGCTTTATCTTATATATAGTATCTACTAGAGAAAGTATATTAGTATACCTCTAACGTACTCTTTAGAGCCCTAGAGATCCTATTACTAACTATAATAGCCTATATAGATATAGGTTATTAGCTAGACTACGCCTATTAATACTCGTTTATCTCCTATAGTATATAGTAACTATCGCTATCTCCTTAGCTATATATAAGTAGCGAATAGATACTAATAAACCGCTCTAATAGATAGCCGAATACGCTCTATAGCGCCGAAAGCCTTAAGAGTCCTATTAATATTAAACGGACGTATAGCTTCCTTTAGGTAAATCCTAAAACTACCTACTTAGGCGTAAACGATTATTACTATAGATAAGCCTTACTTATTATAGGACGCTACTATATTTACTATCGTAGTCGCTACTAGCTACTATAGTATACTAAAGTAGTAGAGTTTAGCTAAGAGAGTTATATACTATAGGCTATAGAATAGGCTTAATCCCTAATCTAGAGTAGCTAGATTCCTAGGAGGTTAGGGGCTTTTCTATAACCTAAAAAGTCTACCTATTAGCGTAATAGCGTAACCCGACTTTTAACTAGAATATCTACCTCTTATTATATAGAACTAAGGCTCTATATCTACTATTATTCGTATAGTTACCTAGGTACTATACGATAGTATCCTATATACGACTATATATAATATATAGATATAATCGACGCTATTTAGACGTCCCTATACTAACCTCTATAAATAGTATTTATATACTGTAATAATAGTAAACCTAGAGTCGGGGTTATCTCCTACTTTAATAGTAAAGCGGAAAATAGAGTAGGCTAAATACTACTAGAGAAATTATCGGGCGTAGAGACGTAAAAGAGACAAAGTAGAACTCTAATAGGCGGAGTAGAGAGTACTTATAGTAGAGGAATATATAGTATAGCGTAGTACCTTAGAGCTAGAAGAAGTATAACCTACCGATTATTCTATTAGACTCTACTTAGAATAACTTAGGAACGAACTCGAACTTAAACCCGAAGCTAATAGAAGTAGTCTATCTCTTACTATAGCTAAACTAGTTACCTATAATAATAACTATTAGCCTCCGCTAGGGTTCTTCGCTCTATTTACTATAGTATATATAGCTATAGTATCCTCGCCCCTAAGTATTAGACGAAATACCTATTAGAGCGTATATAGGGATAGATATATCGAGATATAAGCCGAAGCCGAACTAGTATTTCTACTAAGTAGTAGTACTTAACTATATCGCGAACTAACGCTTAGTACTAATTCGAAAGCGAACTATCTACCGATATTTCGCTCTAGTTTTAAAGAATCGATTTAACTAATAACTAAAGTCGAAGTCCTTTATAGGCTCGACGCTAGGTATTACGAACTAACGCTTAGTACTAATTCGAAAACGAACTATCTACTAGTATTTCGTTCTAATTTTAAAGAATCGATTCGACTAATAACTAAAGTCGAAAACTCTTATAGGCTCGACGCTAGCTATTATAATATCCGGCTAACTCTAATAAATCGGTATATAGTAGATAACGTCTATAACGATAATAACGACTAAAACGATAACTATCGAGGCCTAGATTACCTAGAAAGCCTCGTACTACTAATAACGCTCCTACTCTATAAAGAAGAGGATAAAATAAACTAGTATAAAAGAGTAGGCGAAGATAATAATAGAATAGAAGACTATATAGAAGAAAACGGTAAAATAGAAGATAGTATATAAGACGATAATAAAGTAGAAGACTATATAGAAGAAAATAGTAAAGTAGAAAATAGTATATAAAACGATAATAACCTAGACGACTATATAGAAGAAAATAGTAAAGTAGAAAATAGTATATAAGACGACGATAACCTAGATAATAGTATAGAGGAAAACTATACTAGTATCTAAGGTAATATAATAGATACTAAAGATAGCTTTGTTCCTATCGAGGAAAAAGTAGATAGGTTAAATTAAGATAAACGAGACTATATACTAGGACGCGAATTAGACCCTACCTCTACTATATTAGAACTAAGTAATAGTAATAGTAGTAACGACCTATCTCTACTACGCGATATAGATAGCGAACCCTCCTTTATTCTAACTATACCTAGAGCGCTAGATAAGGATAATTAGTACCTCGATCGAATTACGCTAAAGCTTATAGTATTACTCTAAAGAGAATTTTATAGTTATAGCGAGAGTCGATATTCGCGCGCGAGGAATAAATATAAGAGGGATATAAGCGTCTATATAAAACTAAGTAAAGCTATAGACCTTAGCGTTTTCCCCTATATACTATATAACCTAGGGTTCTTAAAGCTACGAGACTTAGAGCTAGCGCTAAGCGCTAGATAATAGTAGGTACTATTTAGTAGTATACCTATTTCTAAGTAGCGGCCTAGGATTCGTAGTCGACTATTATATATATACCTATATAGTAAAGAAACGTAGATAAAAGTAGCTAATATATCGTTTAATATTAATAGTTTCCTCGGATTCGCGACGTCCCTATTAGTAGCGAAGTATAGACTCGAACTATAACTCTCGTACTAAATAAAGTAGAATATCTAGGCTAATAACTATATTTAGATAAACGCCAATTACTCTAGCGTAGATTCTAAAGCGCTACTCTAAATAGCGAAGATAATATTATAGGATATACTATATTATTTACTCGGGCAGTTTATAGAAGCCTCTAAGATCTTACTATATATACTCTTCCTATATATACTTTTTAATAGAGAAGAGCTAATCCTACGTTTTAAAGCTATAATAGAATAGTAGTTAAAGTAGTAGAATAATAATATACTTACGCCTACTATAGCCGAGTATCTCCTAAGCTATTATACCTAGTATATCCCGAGTAGCTACGACTACTATAAAGCTAACGCGAGGGTATAGTAGAAAAAACTATAGCTCGATAGTATACGTATATATAAATCGGAGTAGAGTATCGCGTATTATCTATAACTAGAATACCTTAGCGATATCTAGTAGTCGATTATCGATATAACGAAGAATAGTTTAGAGTTAGTATACTTCTAAGACCTATAACTATTCCTATCTACGAAAAGTACTAAACTTAGGTAGAAATCGAACGCGTTCTATACGACTCCCTTTTATACTATTAATACGTTTATATACTTCCTTAAAAAGACGGTTAATATAGACTTAGTAGTATTAGATCGGTTCTACGTCGATATCGGCTAGGAAACTTACGTCTACGCTATAGGAGGCTTAGGGGTTTACCTAAGCCTAGATAGTAAACCCTAGGTATATAGCTAGAAGAAATACTACCTAGAATCTAATTTAAAGTAGCTATATAATAGTAAACTACCGAAGATAGACACCTAATACTAGTAGTTCTATTACTAAAATATATTAGGAGAGTCCTATAATATAATAAGTATTTACTACCCTAAGTTAGCGCTAGGTCGAGGTAGACTCGTATATACCTAATACTACTCCTCTATAAAAGAGATATAGGACGCTAGTAAGTACTACCTATTCTAAAACGACGTACTCGAAGAGATAGTAATAGATCCCCTAATCTTAAAAGTAGCTAATAGCGCCCGTAATAGAGTTATACGCGATTATAAAGTAATTAAGAGTATATACTTTACTAGTAAAAGGCGGATCTACGCTACGCTCTAATTCTCTACTAAAAAGTCGTTTAGTTTTTAGCGAGAGAATAGAGTTATATAGACGTTACTATACTTAATCGCTTAGGAACTATAGGATCGACTAGCTCTAACTACTACTATACTAGAGGACTACCTATTATACGTATAGCCGGTTAGTATAGCCGTATACCTCTAGTTTATCTATAATAGTATCGAGAAATTCGTAATAGGGTTCGAAGTTCTTTACGCGCGCTCGCTCGAATCCCGCTAGATATAGGAGAATATAAAGGTATTATCTATATTTTTATACTATATATACTTTACTCTTAGAGCCTATTAACTACGAAGGGAGTCGGCGTTATAGTAGAGCTATTATAAAAACTAGGCGCGACGCCGATAGTATAGGCTCGGCTTCTATAATATATTAATAAGATATAGGTACTATTAGTAGGAGCTAAGAGTAGACTAGTTAACCTTAATATTTAAGAGTAAGCTTATAGACTAGATACTATTCGGGAATAACGCTCTAAAGTAGTAATACTACTATTAAGGTAGTTACGTTACTAGATTCTTCGACTTATAGCGTAAGATAGATATAGCCTTTAAATAGCTCTAACTACTAGACCTATTATACTATAGAGTTAAATAGCTCGCGTTATAGATAGTATATATTTAGATAGAGTAATTCTAAATCGACGTTATAATATCTATTAACTACGAGATCGACGTAGACTATAAAGAGGATACTATATAAAGGAAAAAAGTATTCTTATACGAGTATTTCTAGGAAATATTTCTAGGCGGTATATACCTCGTTAGTAGAAATCGTACCGAGTAGACGGCTCCTATATAGATTTATTACGTACTATTTCGTTAAGGCGATAATACGAGACGAGAGTACTAGTATAATAAACTATTTCGAGTACTATATTAGCGAGCGATAGAGTTTTTTACTAAAAGCGAAGACCTAGATATATATTTAGACCTATATATCGATATATTCTTTAAATACTACTAGATACTACTATACCTATTACTATTAGGACTAACCTAGATAACTAAATAATCCTAACGAATATAGCTATCGTTTCGAAAAACTACTAAGCGTAAAGCGAGGATAATTTATACTACGAAACTATAGGAGTCTATAGACGAAGAATATATATAGGCGAGGAAGATATAGTAGAGAACCTAACTAGGAGAGATACCTAAATATATAATATAGGATAAATAATAGTAGTAACGATTTCTTAGGATCCTAGTATATAACGAAGCCTAATATACCTATATAAATATAAATTAAACCGAACTATCGGCTAGTATTTTATTTTATATTTACTTCGTATTCTCTACCTCTTATATCTTCTTTAACCCTATAAGTACTCGGGCCTAATATCTATTATAGGTACTAGTCGACCTATATATAGGTACTCCTCGACCTACTCTAATACGTCCTACGTCTATCGAAATATTTTACTCTATAAGTATTCTAATAGTTCTTCTACCTCCTCTTTATACTTATTATATATACTCGAGCTCGCTCTAAAGTCTTTAAGAGTATCTAGTACTACCTATAGATATTATAAGAGGCGTACGCTTTAATAAGCTAGGAGTTATAGGCCTTACCTACTTCGAGGTAGAATATTATTACTATCCCTACTACTACTACCTCCTCTAGAAAGGTTTTAAACTAGCCTACCTAGTCGTACTTTTCTACTTTTTCTACTACTACTACTACCCTTTTTACCTCTTTTTCTCTTTCGTAGGCTTTTTAACTCTAGAATATCCTCCTCGTCTATATCTAGGAAAAACTTCTTACGTCTAGTTAAGCTACTATCTATCTAGGTATTAAATTCGCTAGATATTACTATATCTATAACTAATAGAGTTAGTATATATAGAGTCCTACTACTATTATACCGCTAAGTATTAGAATCTAACTATTTTTAATAGGCCTCTCGCTATAATATAATAGTATTCGCTATAGTAATACTTTATTTATACGTACTCGCTATTACTCGAAGTAGCCTCTTTAACCTAGCTTAGGTAATTAGTATATCTAGACGAATATCGAGTAGTATCTATTCGAACTAGTTATAGCTCTATACTTTCGTAATAATTTTTAAACTCCCTTTATAGTCGAGATCCGCCGACGTTCTAACTATAAGATTAATTTTTACTAGGTTATAGTAGTATAGGCTATCTAGGAAAGTACTTTTAGAGCGTAATTCTAGACTCGAATATATATTCTATAAGCTATATAGCTATATATACTACTATACTAATATAGTACTCCTCGCTATAGATTCCGTTTTATCCCTATAGTAGTTTAAAAGCTCTTTTATAATATCGGCCTCTATTAGGCTATCTCGAGGATACTATAGAGCCTCTAGCTACGTCTACTTATAGTTATAAAGTAGCGTTCGGTATTATAATACCTATTTAATTTTATCTTCGTCTAAAGTACTTAACTAGGTAGCGAGGTCCTTCTCCTCTATTAAACCTACCTATTCTAACTACGATACTATTAGCGTAGCTATAGCCGAGTATTAGAGTACTAAGCCTCTACTTATTATACTATACTAGTTCTATAGTCGCTATATATATTATTAATAGTATATACTATATACGCGCGCGACTACTAGATAATCCGCGTATAATAAAACGCTAACTATATATAGCGGACGTATAGTATAGGCCTACTATACTCTAAACTACCTATATCTCGCGCTATTTTTTACCCTTTCGCGCTTTATTTTCGTACTCCTATTATCTCTACCTATAACCGAGTCTCTATACGCTAGTTACTAATATACTCGAGCGTATTATCGCTAGCTACGAAGCGTAAGCCTATTATTATATTCTATATAAGGATAATATAGGATAATATAACTACTATTATTACTACTATAACCCCTACTAATACTACTACCCTTATAAGATTACGTTCTTCGCTATAATTATCTATAAGACTAAGCTATAGGTAATACTAGCGTATATTATATACTTAGAGGTAGCGATCTAGTAGTAATTCTATTAGTACTTCTATACTCTAAGTAATAATAGGCGTAGGCTCGGGTATTAATTAGAGCTATAATTTAGGTATAGGTTTAGTTATAGAGTAAAAGGTCGATAGTAGGACTTATACTCTCGCGATATTATAGTTAGATATATAATTAATTATACGATTATATATATAGCTAATTATACGCTTATATATATAGTTAATTAGATACTTATACGTATAGTTAATTATATACTAATTATATACCTATATCTATAGTATATTATATAATTACCTAAGTAACTCCTTTAATAAGAGACTATTTTTAACCTAGAGGTAAAGTGTACTAGTACGGATATAGTCCTATAATAGTAACTACTTATAGCTCTAGTAGCTCGATACGCGGAGCTGTAAAACGAAAGCTAAGATTACTACTACTACTAGTACTACTACTACTACTACCTCCGATAATAAGGAGGATAAAGATAAAGCTAAGAGAGAAGCGGACGTCGATAATAAGAATAGTATTAGTAAGCTCCTAAAGGGCGCCTAGGAGTTCTTAAATATAAACGACGCGACTTTATATCGATATAGAGACTAAGCTCTACCTTATAATAGAAAGTACGTTTACTAATACGTCGAAGTACTTTAAGGCGGTAATTAAGTACTCGTATAGAGACGCTTTTACTAATTAAGATAGATAGCCTCGTAGAATACTACTAGTAGTAGATAACCTTAATAGAAAAGCTAGCTAGCTAATATATAGACTATAAAGTTACTAAAGTTAGCTTTAGTAGTAGACTATACGCTAATAGAGTATATAACTATTTTAAGAGCGCTTTCGTTTAGTAATGCCTTATTACGTAATTATATATAACCCTCTATACCCCCGTTCTCTATAATAAACTCTACTAAAAGTTCTACTCCTTACTACTACTTTTAAATACTACTAACTACTTTTAAATACTACTAACTACTTTTAAATACTACTAACTACTAAACTAAACTACTACCGACGTAGTACTAAAGCGCGAATAAGGCGCTAACTCCTAAAGGTGTTAACTTTATTATCTAGGTTAGTATTATACTAAAGCTACCTAAGCTTATACTAAGTACTACTTCTATTTTCTTCTAGAGATTTCTTATATACGCGAGCTTAAAAAAGGAACGTAATAGTATACCGAAACTCTACTAATTTAAAAGAGTGTACGACTATTTTAAGAGCGCCTTCGCTTAGTAATACTATATTACGTAATTATATATACCTATCTATACTACTAACCTCTATAACTTACTTTAAACTCTACTAAAAGCTCTACCTCTTACTACTACTTTTAAATACTACTAACTACTAAACTAAACTACTACTAACGTAGTATTAAAGCGCGGATAAGGCGCTAACTCGAAGTAGATTAAAAGAGCCCCTACGCCCGTTCCGCTATAGCGTATCTATAGAAAGAGATAGAAGTAAACAATTAAAATACTACTAGTTATAACCGAAGAGAAAGGAGGTATATATAGTAGGTATATATATCCGCTTTATAAGAGTAGGCTAGTACGTATACTATATAAGTAAGACAGTTAAGGAGTAAAGAGGAGGACGTATACTATATATATAATAATATAGATACTAGAACCGCTACTCGATAAGATAGACCCTACCTTTAGGGAGTTCTACGAGAAAGGTACTAGTAGCGTCTAACTCTTCGATAATACTCTATATTACGAAAAAGCGATAGGCCTTATTTTTAAGGCCGTCTAGTACGTTAATATAAGAAGGTAATTAAAGGCGATATCGGAGGAGGTAGTTAGCTATATATCTACCTATACTATTAAGTATAAACTTATAGTAGTAGCGAAATATACGCCGATATATAATAATCGTATAGGCTTATAACTCCGGCGTAAGGGAATAATTATACCTTATTATAGTATATATAATAAATTATATACTCGGATAACTAATCTATTATATATCCGTATATATAATTAATTATATATAGACCCTAAGGCTACTTATAAACCGCTATAGAACTATATACTACTAATCCTACTCTTACTTGTAGTAATATTACCTACGACTACATAGTTATCGACTATATCTAGCTAGTTAAGAACGAGCTATAGATTACTAAAGATCTCGTATTTAGGTAGGTCTAAAGTAAGTAGACAGTAGTAGTATAAAGAATAATATAGACCTACTAACGTAAGCTTAGAGAATAACCGAACCGAAGAATAATAGATATTAGCTATAACTCTTATAATATTTAGATACGCCCGGACTATACTACTTATAGGTTTACTTACTTAATTATACTATATAGAATCTACGATTACTTATTACTTTAAGTATACCCCTACTAATAGACCCTATTAATCTTATATACCCGTCTCGACTAATATAAGTACGTATATAGAGATATATTTAATTAGCTACTTTTACGATTTAATAGTAAAATAGTAGCCGATAGTTTATTATGTTCTTAGGTTAGACGAGCTAATTATATACTCTACGCTCTAGATAACTATATATTACGAGTTACCTATATCCGATAAAAGGTAGTACTAGGTATATAATATCGTTAGATTTATACGTAAGTTATTAGTATTATTATATTCCTCTATTATAAGTAAAGTATATATAGTTCGTCTTTAATTAACGTATATAAATATATATATAACTCTAATAACTATATATACGTAATATTCTATAGGCGAGTCGAATAGTAAGCGATATAAATAGTAGAGCGACTTTACTAGTACTAATTCTACTACTTTATCTAACTCTAGTAACCCTACTATAACCCTAAGACGTCTATATATATTATTTATATACGTAGATTCTACGTAGTATATATATATTTTTAGTATAATCTATAGGCGTCGTATATCGTAATATTATATATACTTACGCCTTTATTTATTTATCTACTATAGTCTATACCTCCGGTTCGCTATAATTAAGCTATAATATTATATACTAGTATAGTAGTTACCTAAACTTCCTACCTCGAGAGTCGTTATCTCGAATACGTATTAACTATAATATTATAACTATATCTATTCTACGCGAAATATAGATAGTAACCTACTATTATAGAGCGTTATATAGATAGAGGAGTTCTTCTAATACTACGCTATAGGACTACTTAGCGACTAACTATTACTCTACCTACTAGACCTCGACGTCTTTATATAGACTCTTTTAGAGAACGAGATCGATAGGGATATTTTACTAAAGTCGATCGACTATTTCGTCCTATATAATAAGCTTAATATATATATATTTAAGGAATAGAGTACTATCTTATACTATATTACTAAGTTACGAGAAAGCTTAGAAACTTTACCTAATACTAGATCGTCTAGTTAGTAACCTATCGCTTTAAATACTTTATTATTATAATAGGTACGAGTCTATTACTTTACTCCTCTATATACTTTATACGTAACTATAGAGTATTATATTATTAACTACTATAGGTAGACGCGAATACCTCTAGTAAAGCTAGAGTATAATATAACTAAGCTATCTCTATAGCGAGTAAGGTAGCTTTATAAAGTACCTCTCGATAGACCTATATAATAGCCCCGATTATCTACTATACTATCGACGAATAGTATTTATACTATATTATAACCCGATCGACTACCTACTAGATCGATATAGTCGTAAATAATATACTTATCTACGTAGTAGATATCTAAATACCCTCTATAACGCTATAATATAATTATTTATATAGCGAATATAAACCGAAACGCCGGCTAGTATTTTATAAGCGTATAAAGTTAACCTTTTTTACTCTACTACTACGTTTATATATAAACGGGTTATCTTTAGTAGTCGCGTATAGCCCGAGCTTATAAAATATATAAACTACTTATACTATTTTCGAAATATTACTCTCTATATCTACTATAATACTTTCTAGGCTTACTTAAAACTATTAGTCGATATTTTATATTAATTTATCCGACCTAAATAGCTACTATATCTAACTAAACTACTATTCGGCCCTCTACTTTAACTCTAATATTATTAGGACCTATAACTCCCTATCGTGTTAGTAAGTATCCTATAGCTAACGTTATATAAAGAGAAGAAGTATATACTAATTATAATACTTTATAGACTCGGCTATTACGTTTAACGACCTAACCTATAGCTCTATAGCCTCGACTCGCCCTTTTATTTAATTATAGGGCGCTAGTAGCTATAGCGATAAGCGCGGCTATAGTAAAGGCGATAATAGTAATAAGGGTAGCTAAAGTAACCTAGTCGATCTTAAGAACCTACTATCTCCTATCCTATACTAGGTACGTTCTTATATATACGTCGAGTATAGTAAATAAAACTAACTTTAGGTATATAGCTCCTTTATAGCGAAGACTAGGTTACTAATAACTTCGGTTAGGTAACCTATATTATTATCGAGTTCTACCTAAATAAAGACGCTCCTAGTACCTACTTATAATAAGTTACTTCCGAGTTCTACTACTAACTAGGCTATAGTATATATACTATTACTCTAGGTAATACTATCCTCCTACTAATTCTACTATCTAGCTTTAATAACCGTATACTAGGTAAAAGTTAGATATAGACTAGGCGCTACGCTTACTACTTAAATAGAGGCGGTCTATAGATATAGAACGAGCGCTTTATAGTCGCTAAGAGGTACTAGGTTAAGATAGGCTAGGCTTATAATAGATAGATAATACTAAGATATAGTATATAAGTAAAACTATATAAGATAGTACTATATCCGATACTAACGACCCTAAGATACGATTAGGTAATATAGCTAAACTTTTTAAAGAGTCTTCGCTAATATCTAATAAGAGCTAAAACGTACGTAGTACTTAGAGGATTTATATAAAACATAACTAAAGTATTAGCTAATATTTTAGTTTATTTTTAGAGGCTAATCCGAGCTATAGAACTATATCGAATAGTCTTACTAAAGCGACGAATTATAAACTATCGCTCTCTAGACTACCTCTACTACTCTATTATAGATACTCGCTATATTAAAAGAGAATAGCTATATAGATAGATATATCGTAGATACGATTATAGTTATAGGTAGTAAATATAGACTCGCTCTAGTATAGCGTACTAGCTACTACTAGTAGAACGTATAGATAATCGAGATAGGTAGCGTTCTAATTCTTACTAGAGTATACGCTATCGAGATACTCCCCTATAGTATAGACTATATTCTAATACAACTAATATAGAGCGAGTACTAACTCTACGACGGCTTCTAGTTCCCTATATTATAGAAGTACTTCGACGTAGTAGACGATAATAACTCTAATATAACTTAGCGTATATATATTACTTCCCTATACTAATTTAATAACCTCGCTCTATTCTACTACTATTTCTAGCCTCGGTCTACGCTAAGATCGCTATTATAAATATAGCTATAACTAACGTCTATAGAACCGAACGCCTAAACGCTCTAATTATTATATTAGAGTAGAGCGGATTTTAGATATAGTCTCTTAGTAGCTATAGTAGAATTACTATAATTACTTAGAGAACGACGAGTAATCGTATCTTAGCTCTACGACTTAAATAGTAGTAGTAACGTTAAAGAGGATAGGAGGATTACGTTTTAGCTAGGGAAACGAAATAGTAGTCGGTATTTTATTAGAATATAGATAGAGGTTCTTTATAGGTTCGTAGCTAATATACTAAGATAATCTCTATTAACCTATTTAGTATTAGCGGCCTCTAGAGGTACTCTAACTTAGGTTAACGTCTACTAATAAACCTCTACTACTCTACCTCTAGCTTTAGGTTAAAGCTATAAAATATATTAGTAGAGAGTCGTACTATACGATTATATAAGATATTAACTATCTCCGAGTAGAGTAGCGATAATAATATATATAGTTACTAGTATAGTATTATTACTATATACCCTCTAAATAACGAGGTACTATAGGCGTAGGCTAATAGGGCCTATTACTACTAGAATATATACGGGATTTAAAGAAGCGATAAATACTATACTACGATATAAGGGGTATAATATATAAGACTAGGTATAGAACTAAATACTTATAATAAGAAGACATAAGTCCCTAAGATCTAATATTTAATATTATTTAACCCCTATATTACTACGACCTCGTCGTAGTAATAGAGTAATAGTAATTTAGAACCGAAATACCGGCTATTAGTTTAGTAGTAAGTAAAGTAGATATAATTTACCTACTACTACGTCTATATATAAACGGGTTAAACTAAGTACTAGCGCCTAGTCCGAGCTTATAAAATATATAAACCGCTCGCCTCTTTTTCGAACTATCGATTTTTATCTCTACTATAAACCTCGTCTAGTTCGCGCTAGTCTATTAGTCGATAGTTTACTTTACTTTTTTTCTGCTTAAGCGATTACTTCCTAGGCTATAACTATACCTAAGACTACTATACTATTTTCTACTATAAACGTACGATTACTATAGTAACTCTAACGACCTAGCTACTTATTTTACCCCCTACCTACCTTTTTAGAGAATCTAGAGCTAGATAGCTATTCTAGATCGGGACTAAGGCTATTAAAGTACGTTTTACTATCTAAGATAATTAGGTATATAACGTCCGCCCCTATCTAGTTACTATAGTAATAACCTAGTTACTACTACTCGATAAAGCTCTACTACTCTAGCGATTCGGTATTTAAGTCTATATCCTATACGAAGAGGTAGATCCTACTATATTATTCCCTATTATTACTAGCTATCTTAACCTATTATATATATTCTATATATCCCTACTCTAGAAGTATATCGAATAGCTACTCTAATAGTTCTA